>CM040242.1:257570201-257970201 GCA_022545495.1 Chrysanthemum lavandulifolium
TTGTGTGTTCATACGCTTATGCGTAGAATACATAATCACACATATCTCACGTTTTAGCCGTTGGATTTGCATAAAAATCAAAACCCTTGCTTGTAATTACGTTTAGATTATGAAAACACTTACAATATGATGATCAAAAACACGGATTTCTTGAACGATTTTAAAGCGTAGGATTTGTTAGGTTATGAGTAATAAATGTGAAGTGAAAGGTTAGGTAGAGGAGTTTTATTAAAAGTAACTTTAAGCTTTTGGTAGTTATGGTCCCTCCACCTTTTCCATTTTCATCCAAAGCCTTTTAACTTCCATTTTGGTTACCAAACGAAAGATTTTAGGAAAGAACCTTGACGACACTCCCCCTCGACTTAAGAAATAATGAAAGGTTATAAATTTTAGACCTGGGAGTGTCGTAAATGTAAATGTGACCACCAATATTAAAGAAAATAACCGAGATAGTATAACATGCAAGTGCGGTGTTGTTTGAAGCAGTTATATTAAATTTTCTCCCCTCAACACTTGATCGAAAAAAATCTTGAATTTTGAAAGATTTGAGTGTTGATCAAGAAATGTACTTGCCATGTTTGAAGAAATATAGATAGAAGAATATTTTTGTTGTTTTATCCGATTTTCTATTTTGTATTTTGTTTTGAAAATTATTTACAAAAGAGATTTTGGTGTTTGAGAAGTTTTTAAGGCTGTTTTAAGAGATCATCTAGTTCCTCTTGAGTCAAACACCTCATACCAATCCGGTGGACCAACTCATTAAACCTAGCGGGAGGCAAGGCTTTGGTGAGTAGATCTCGCCAATTGGTATTCTCAGACTAATGGTATAATTCAACTGCACTCGCTCCACGTGGTCCTTGATGAAATGATACCAAGATCGATGTGCTTTGATTTCGAGTCTTGGGCGAGTTGCATGAGATCGCAATGGCACTCGATTGTCGCAGACATCGGGATTACATCAAATCACGTAACCATAGTCTTTGAGTTGTGTTCTCATCCATATGACTTGGGCACAACACGCCGACATGGCTACATATTCTCGCCCGGTTGATGACAGCGATGTACAATCCTACTTCTTTGATTGCTGTGACACGGTTTATCACCAAGAAATTGTAGTGCTCTCAAGTACTTTTCCGTGAGTTTAAGCATCTGCGTGGTCGTCATTCTGAAAAAGCGATTAGTTCAAAACCGAATCCTTCGGATACCGATCCCTAAGTTAATGTGACACACGGTAAAATTTCACAAAATTTAAGCGATAATTAGTAATTTATTATTGCTACATAAGACATTAAGCATGCATAAGCTTTACCGATCATTTGAGTAGTTAACTCGTGACATCGTAGACTATTGCATCACTTTTGCATTCATATCATTTCATGAATATTTCATTTCATTTTGTCTTATGATGAAATTGTAAGACGAGAGGTTATCTCGTTTACCCCAAAGGACTGACCGACACCGCACGCATCGACACTATGATAAGGACTTGATAAAACAAACGACAAAAGTCCGTGATATGGAATATTACAAAAAAAATCAAAAATATTTCAGATGCGTAACAATAAAATACTACGTTATAAAAGTTATCAAACAATGATGCTTCGGTCACAATTTAATATCGCAGGACACAAAATATTTAACACACTGTCACTTAAATAAAAATGTTATAATACTCAAACACAATTAAAATATAAGTGTAACACAAGTACATGTACACAAATATTTCCTAAGTATACATTACATATACATATACTTTTACTTACATAATTCTCTTACTTATATTACATTTACAAGAGAACATTTTATAAAACTTTGAGGTAATATCTCTTTGTCTCTCTCCCACTCACGACAAAAGAAAACACAAGCAGAGAAAATGAGATTTGCAAATCTTCATCTTCCACCTCCTCTACCCCTAGACCTACGCCCCATCTAGGTCGATCTTCCAAAGAGGAAAGCCCAACATGTTATCCCATCATATCTCTCTATCTTACCAAAACCATGTAAGTTTTGGTCTCCAAATCCTCCATTGATGCGCCGTTACAACTCGCATTTAATCAAATGAGAATCAAGATAAAATCACACAAGAAAATCATATCTTCACCTCAATCTATCTTGAGCAAGTCCATGATTCGCTTAAGGTTTTGAAGCTAGCCAAATTCAAGCTTCAAACCAAGACCCAAGAGAAGAAAGTTAACCAAACTCCTCCTTAATAAACTCCTATATCTCTAGTCGAATTGCAAAAACTTCAAACTCAGTTTTTCATCAAGTGTTTACCAAAAACTAGGGTTTGTAAAGGTTAGGGTTTTCAAAAATTATATTGGGGGTTTTGCAATTCAAGGAGTGTTCAAGCCGAATCAAGCCTCAATTTGGTGATATCAAGTGTAAATTACGGTGGATTAAATCTTCTTGGGTCGACTCCTATCCCTACCGCCACATACTTTGTAAGAATGAGTTTTCTTAAATGTTCAAAACTTCATTATAGGTCAAGTCATGTAATCGGTTACGTTATAATTAAACGTTGTAGTTATCTTTGTTAATAAAATTTTTGGGTATTAAGTCCATAAAGAACCTGTTGATATGTTAGTTAATGTGGCGTGGTGTTGATTGTTAATCTTGGAAACTTTGTTCTTGAAAATCTTGCTTGGCGAAATAGTCTAAAACGTGGCCTACTTAATGTGTCATTAGGTGGGTTGCGGAAAAACTTCGTTTTAGTAACATTTGAGTTTTAGTCGCGAACCTTGTAATAAGTTAGTCCTTGTGGTCATTCACGTTAAAACTGGGAATAAGGTATTGGGTTTTGATAGATTGTATAAACTCTTGTTTAAGAAGTGTGGCCAATTTAAATTGTCATTTTCCTTTAGTGTTAAGTGTTGTTATATTCGGTTAGAAACCTGTTTCAATACTTGAAGTCCTTTTCGGTTTACATCCGCATAAGTCCAGGCTAAGTCGATACAAATCTTATGCTAAAGACTCACACCATGTCATAATCTTGTCCTACGCTTTGGATTACTAATCAGAATCTTGTGTCGAAATTATTATGATAAATTTTGTGGTAGATGAATCTAAAGTCTTTTTAGCAGTATAATAATGAGGTTTCGAGTCGAAAAGAAAATATCACCACGATGATAGGCCTCTTTTTCTAAAAAGGTTTTGATGTGTTAACATGGGTCTTGTGAGTCTAAGTTCTTGTCGAGAAGTCTCGACATCACGACTCGGGACCTGTTCATGTTAAGTACCTAGTGTTGGTGTCTTGAAACTCTTGTGTCAGGCGAGAACATGAAAATGTTATTTTGTCCTCCAAAAACTCGTATAAAACCTGCGTGAGAAACTTATGTTAATAACAGTTTTGTACAAAAATTCCTCTTGTGTTACATTGGGCCACAGCCCATGATAACCCTCCAATAACTTCCTAAATGTCTTTGGGCCAAGGCCTTCTTGTAATATATATATACTACTTCGGACCTAAGTCCAATGTTATATCCATCTCTCGCTGGCCATAACCCATTTCATGTTAAACGTGTGTCGCTTAGCGATTAGTTGAGTCGTCAAATAAAACCCGAGGTGCTTGATTTATAGTCAACTATAAAACTAAACTCATTTACCACGATATCGAAATCTCCCACTTAAAAATATACATATACGAATTTAACAAGTAAACACGCAAAGTTCATTTATTCTTCTTTTGAGACAACGAGCTTAAAAAACATGATGCATAATGAGGTCCACGTCAAAGCTTAACGTCAAGGTGTAGACAAAAATATATATATATATATATATATATATATATATATATATATATATATATATATATATATATATATATATATATATATATATATATATATATATATATATATATATATATATATATATATATATATATATATATATGTCAAGGAACATCTCTAGTTGAGAATAATAAATACTAAGAACAAGCTTTGATAAATAAATAGAGACCCTTATGTCATTTTATCATATACTAAGATTTGAAAGTCTTCAAGTTTAACTCAAGTATTTTCTAAATACAATTAGAAAATAAACCAATTATATATGCAATTTTGACAATACCATTTTGTGTCAACATAAATAAGTATATGTACATTTATATACTTACTAGTGGAACCTTGAAATTATTTTCAAATCAAACTTCGGATTTTAAAACCATATTGGTGTCAACAGGAAAAGTATATATATACTTTCGTAAACTTACTAGTAAAACCATCTAATTAATTTTTACAAACTTAAGTTTAGTTTTACTACAATTATAAAAACAATTGAACTATTTTAAGTAAGCGATACTTAAAACAATGAACTAAAACATTACCCTCCTTATCTAGGTCGCGTGCCGGTGCCGCTTCACAACAATCACTAAATCCCACTTTTGGATTGCACATTTGCTAAGGTGAGTTTTCATAGCCCCTCTTATACTTGATAAACTGTTTTATACGTTTTGGGGTGAGAAATATGCAAAACCTTTTATGGACCAAAACTATTATATGATTACTATTACGTGGTTTAGCCTAAGCCTTTATGTCCCTAGAGAATGCCCTTTTTCATGAACCGTCAATTCCCCATTGGGAAACGCGAATGTTATAAATAGATCTATTGAGGGTGACTCCTCCGTTTGATTGGCCATGCTTAGGCCAAGGCGAAACGTATACCATGTCGGAACCGAGTGTTGAGGGACAAAATACTCGCTATGGGCCCTTATATTGTATGACATCTTTTAGCATACAGAAACTGTCGTAGTATCGGTTGCATGAACTTAGAGCTAACGTAATAGACGCTCATCCATATATCATTATATTCTTTATAATGATCATATGACTTGACTTATGGTCCAAACTTACGCTTTTAATTTAAACCTATGAACTCACCAAACTTTTAATGACCTTTTAGCATATTTTCTCAGGTGCTTAATTTGTGATCATGGATGCAAGGCAAGAGGTGGTAAATGGTCGTAGAAATTTCTAAAGAAGTGTTTTACACAAAAACGATGTTTTTATATTGGGACCACAAAAATTATGGGATGTGCCTATTCATCTAAACAATGTTGTACGATATTGTTTCAAAATATTTTACGAAATTAAACGGAGTATGTATTCCGTTCTGTATTACTTGTGTTATGATTTACCAATTTCGTAACGCTCCCAAATAACACGTATGCTTCCGTTAAACCAAATTTGGGGGTGTTACATAATGGTTCCCTTGATGTATCGGAGGATTCTTTTATCCTCAGAGAGGTGGGTTTTAGTTGGTCGTGATCGATAACGGGAGCATAGATAAACCAAGAAGACAATATCAGTCTCTAGCTGTTAGATACATGAGAGACCCAATAATACTTGTATTTGGTAGGGTCTACTAATTTCGAGATGTAAATCGCTCTAGCTTCTTGGTATGAGTCATTGGTGTGGCATAGGTGTCATGGTTTTCATTCCAAATTTGTTTAACAATTCAAGGGCATATTTGGATCGACTCAAGAAAATACCACGGGTTGATTGATGAACTTGCAATCCTAGAAAGAACGTAAGTTCACCCATCATGGACATTTCAAAATTTTTCGCATTAGTTTTGCAAAAGCGATTGAGTACTTTTTATGTGTAGACCCAAAATGATGTCATCCACGTAAATTTGAACAATTAAGATATGTGCCCGTGATATTGTATAAAAGAGTAGGGTCGACCGAACCTTTGGTGAAATTATTAGCGATGAGGAAAGATGATAGCTTATCGCACCATGCCCAAGAGCTTGGTTGAGACCATAAAGAGCTTTATTCAATTTGTAGACATGGTTCGGGAATTCGGGATCAACGAATCCTTCCGTTGGTCGACATAAACCGTTTTTTCGGTTGTCCGTTGAGAAACGCAGCTTTGACATCCATCCGAAAGACCGTCATATTCATATGAGCGCGAACGAGAAATATCTCGAACAGCCTCAAGACGAGCAACCGAGCAAAAGATTCTTCAAAGTCTATTCCTCTTCCCGACGATAACCCTTGGCAACTAGTCGTGACTTGTTTCGGATTACGTTCCTTCAAAGATCCAATTTGTTTTTCCAAATCCATTTGAGACCAATGACGAGACCCATGTTGGTCTTTCAACCAGTTCCCATACTTTAAGACGCTTGAATTGATTGAGTTCTTCTTGCATGGATTCTATCCAATTGTCTTTTGTCATTGCGTCTTTAATGTTTTTAGGCTCGATTGCAGACGGTGAGTGCATAAATGCAATGTTCACCATCTCGTGTGAAGACGTTGTCTCGTAACGACCGTTGATTTGGGTTGCCAATAATGTTTGCCGAGGATGGTCTTTTGTCCATCGATGTGTAGAGGTTGATGTTGGTATACGTTGTGCAGATTCGAGGATTCAAATGGTTTGTTTGATGATTCCGCGACATCAAAAAGAGTGTCATTAGCAAACGGGTTAAAAACGCATTTGGATCAAAATCTGCAGTGGGGTACTTCATTAAGAACATCATCACCGGTTCATCATTGTTGGAAGCGGTTTGTTCAATCTGTTGTGGTGGAGTCAATCGGTGGTGCTTCGTCAATGAGTTGTTGTATTAGTGTATCGTATAACAGAGTATCGGGTTGAGCAATGGAAACAATGGATACACCGAGCACGCTCATCAATATCGCCACCGAATGAGGAGCAAATAACCTTTCCATTTGTTGATGAGTGAGTGGGGGCTTTGTTCACCGATGATGGGGTTTGAGGAAGTTTAAGCGGTTGTGACCGGGTTCCAAGTTGTTATACTCATAAGCCATTTTCGTAATTTCATCAAATGAGCATGAATCGTTTCCATAACCTACTTTGTACTGACGATTCCATATCCGGTAACCTTTAGAATTCTCACAATATCCAATAAAGACTCCAATGTCGACTTTGGCTTTGAGCTTTCCAAAATCATCACGATCATTATTCGGATAGCAAAGGGATCCAAATACATAAAAGTGTTTGAGATTCGGTTTATGGTTGTGACAAGCTCGAAAGGTGTTTTGTTGTATGCGTTTTGTAATCATAGAACGGTTTTGAGTATAGCATGCGAGATACGACGCCCATAAGTAATCTAGAAGTTTAGCATTGATTAACATTGTTCTTGCAGCTTCCACTAACGCTCGGTTTCGTCTTTCAACAACTCCGTTTTGTTACGTGTACGTGCAATAGATGTCGATGTTGAATTCCACTTTCTCATAAAATTCATGAAGGGTTTGATTAACAAATTCGGCCTTTGTCCGTTTCTAATTTGGCGGACGGTGTTCCGGAGTCGAACTTGAATTTTCGTGAGAAAGGTGATGATAATTTGTGGAGCTTGGTCTTTGCTTCAAAGAAAGTAGACCCAAGTCCATCGTGAATAGTCATCAACAATTACTAAGATGTAGCGTTTGCCATTGATCGTTTGCACGCGATCGGGCCACACAATCCATGTGAAGAAGATGAAGCACATGTCGAGAGTTGTGTTCCACCTTTGAAGGAAAATGAGCACGAGTGCTTTTCCTTGTTCACAAGTCGAGCAAAGGTGATCTTTAGAATACCGAATCGTGGGAGACCTTCAACTAGTTTGTGTCGAACAAGATTGGTTATATTTTGAAAGTTTAAATGTGAGAGACGACGTGTGCCATAGCCAAGATTTTGTTGATGTTGCCTTTGAAAGTAAGCGGATGGGAGATGAAGCAACCATGTCTTGCATAGAGATAGTGTAAAGACTTGAGTTACGTGAGCGGACATAAGGTCGTTTCCTTGTAGATCACGAATGAAACAAGATTTCTCCTAAAGCAACCTCCAAATCTCCATCACGAATCGACCCATCGAAAACAGTTGTGACCGAGTCCTTCCACATAATAAACCCTGCTAATTTCGATGTTCCCATTGATATAGTCTCCGTAGCCCATGATAGTCGCAAGTGATCATTCCTAATCGACAATACCAATGAACTTTGCAATAAAGTTTGATAACAGCTTAAGGTTACTGTCATGTGTCGGGAACATCCGCTATCAACAATCCGAGAGAATGATCTCAGACACCGCTTTACACACGCATTTCACACGGATGGAATAGAAGTAGATGTGGAACCCAAATGTTAGAGGGTTCCGAGCGATATAGTAGACATACATACATCATTAACTTTTGGCATCCATTTAAATCCTAGTGTGTTATATATCCATTTATGCCATCTCAAACTAGTATTTGCTTTAGTCTTAGTGAATGCACTAGGTGGTAGTACATTCTTAGGAGGTGAAACTAGAGCTACAGGGAAAGCAATGGTTGCCTTAGAATCTAAAGAAGGCGGTCTACTAAGCACAGACTTAGAATGATTAGTGGGCCTAGAGGTATTCCGATTCTTAGGATTTCGTAAACGAGAGATTATAGCTTTAGCAACACATTTTTCATGACAATCAGAATTCATACTTTTACGACAAATAACACAAGGTGCATCAGACTGAATATCAAAAATACTTAAAGGTTTAGCATTCGTTACATCCTTTGTTTCTATTACATTTGCTAGATGCAATATCTATAGTGGAAGCAACGGAGTCTTATTCATAGTCCTAGGGTGTTCTTCTACTTTAGCATTCCATATTGATCTTTTCTTAGGTCGCAACTTCCTATTCTTCGATGTAGTGCTCCTAGGCCGTGAAGTGCGGACGCTTGGAAAAGATGCAACTATTCTGCTTCAAGAGAAGGAAGCACGTTAGCAACTTGTGATTTGGCGGTAGGATTCTAGGTTCATGATTACTAAGTGTTACTTGGTGCTATTCTCTTAATCACGGTAGGCGGAAGTAGTTCATACTTTCCTAACATTTCTCTTAACTTAAAGATAGTGTGAATCAAGTCTTGATTTTCATAACTAATATTACCAAAGAAAATTTATTACTTCTAGTGTGTGCCGATAATGATCAAGTTTGTTTGATGCTTCATGACGAGTCTTATTGAGTAAATCAAATATGACACCATATTCTGCTTAACTTTTACAAGTTCTTGTTCATATTTTGAGATTTGACTTTTAAAGACACGTTTTGATCATCCATTGCTCAATTTTAGGATCAAGATTTTGCACGAATCGAGCGATTTTGTTTTGAAAAACAAGTTGTTGATTATGAATATCGCTTTGACACCAATTAAGACGACGCTTTGCATTGGAAAGTTCGTTAAGCAATCGCTCATTTTCACTTTAAAGACTCGATCGAAGCACATTATCGATATTCTCAACAGCTACCACAGAGTCAACAAGACGCAGAGATATAATCGATGCATATGACACAAAATTCAATATCACAACATTATGGATATCAACCGAGATAACATCATTCAAGAGTCGATCAACATCTTTTCTTAACATTTTCTTTTTACGCTTAGTATTAGAAATAGATGTTTCGCTTTCTCGAAACGACCTTCATCACTCCAAGTTCCTTATGAAAGTCCTGCTTCCAAGACAATGCACAATTTTTCAAATTTTTAACATTTGCAAAAGATTTTCTCGAAAATGTCTCTTTGTTCTCGCGCAGAGGCTTATTGAAAATGTGAACTTTGATTTCGTAATGATATTCTATCTCATGTTGTAAAGTTTTGAGGTCAACCATGAAAATGTCAAAATATCTAAGAATTTTGCGATTTTCGTGTTTCGAGTTTACTTCACCGATGGAAGGTAAAGGACCATAAATTTGTGCATAATCTGGTTGGGGATTAACATTAGAAGACTCAGACGCTTTTATGATAACCCTGGTGTGTTAGAAGAATCCTGGTGTGTGACGAAGTGACCGGTTTTGAATAATTAAAAGGTTTGTTGTAAACAATGCTTTTAATTTTGATCGACTCGCCTTACGCATCTAATTCCTCTTGACGATGATATTCAACAACACTCATAATGTAATTATCAATTTTATATTCTCAGACCGGAAACTTCGTGATTTGGTTTGAATGCTTTGGTTGAAAGCTTCGTTTGTAATCGCAAGATTTGGTCCATATCCATTTGGATTGGGTTTAAAGTAAACTTTTCAATAAGCATCGACTCACCATGTTTGTAAACAACGCTTTAAACTCTTTAATTTTATGCGTTGTGTCGATAATTTCATCAAGATGATCATCTATTCGCTTCGTTGAATGCTTTTTGTATACGGAGAACTCTTTTGACAAGTTAACAACTCACCTTAGCTTTTTGATTTTCCAAGGTGAGAGCGTTAATTTGCTTTTATGTTCATGTTTTAGTTGTTCTCTTCGAGACAACAAAGCATTCTTCAAGCGGCTAGATCACGATCCTGCTCTCTAAATATTTTTCGCTTTGATGAGATTTAGCAATGCGGCTTCAAAACCTTTTCACGGTTTTCTTGAGTTTTGAAAAAGTTGAGTTGCATTTTAAACATTCAAAATCCTTGGTTAACAAATGCATTTTTACTTTTTAAGACCGATTTAATGCACAACAGGTCTTCAATTTGGGATTGCCGGTCTTTAAGTAAAAGAGCAAGATCCGGATGAGGCAAAAGTTCGCTTGTTCAACGGGAGTCACAACATGATCATTATTTAGATCCTCAAGTATAACCACGGAGTCAATTTGATTATCAAAGATAAGGTCATCTTGATCGCCAAATGTAACTACGGGGTCTAATTGAAAATCGCTTAATGAGATGGATGACTCATTTTGAACATTCCGAGCCTTGCCGGATTCGAGATGTTGGCGGAGATATTAGATCGTAGATAAATATGGTTTGTTCGAGTACACGAGACAAGCCATCAAGTGTCATACATTGGGCATGTGTCACTCATGTGTAACTCATGCATATTAGCCATCAACATAAATTGCATTGGCCCGCAAGTCCTCCATATCATCATCTCGAGTCCGTGATCCGCCATAAAACTATGTTCTTTGTCCGTGAGAGATCCACCACTTCATCCTTAAGAGCCAAAAGAAGAGCCTCTTTGAAATAAGCACCGCCCCTAGTCCTCGGCTTTGGGCATGCATTAGCCAGTGTCCTTCTCATTGCAGCTTGTAGCATTGAAGACCATTCAACCCATTCTCGAGCATTTCTGTTCCACCACTTGAGCTCATTGTTATTCCTACCCATAGCATTAAACCCTTGACCACCGCCCATCCGACGACCATAACCACGATTTCGAACTTCAACTCGTCCATTGTTCACAACAAATTTAATTTTGTGTGTTAGATGAGGAACAAATACGATTGTTGGATTTGTTGGTGTAACGCTAAAAGCATTAGCAATCATAACAAATCCTTGTTGCAATGCTTCGAACGGATCGGATTCCTCATTAGCTTCAACCGACAAATGCTTGAGCATTGTTGTTGTTGTATGGAACCAATTGATTATGTTGAGATTGTTGTGATTGATCATTTGGTGTGGTAGTGGCGCTTGGTTGAGTTCTTGGTTGAGGAGGATAACTGCTTTGAGCATACAAGGCAAGTTGTTGATTTTCCGATGTGAAGGTGAAGCAATTTGAGCACGGAGAATCCTTTCCTATCAACTTCCTTTTCATGAGGCTTCAAGTAATCGTACAACAATCCGTATGTAGAATGATGCATGTTCTTCGCTTGACGGAGAAAATGACATACTTCTCCCGCCGGACCAAGACTACTCAGAACTTAGTTTTAATCGCAATTCTTGGCATGATGATGTTGTGTTTATCCAAATCATTGATGATGTCCGAGAATCGATGATGATAAGACTCTAGTGTCTCCGTGTTCAATCAAGAAGTGTTCATAAGCCAAGTAAATTTTGGATTCCATATCCTCCCGATTGAGTGCAGATCCTTCCATAAGTAGATGAATGTGTTCCCACATTGCCTTTGCGCCTTTTGAGCATCAACACTTCAAGAATTGGGTTTGGTAATCCTAAAGGATATATTGCATTGCAAGCTCATCGACTTCATAGTGTAGAAGTTCTTCCGGATTCTGTGTCCGCAACAAGAGCAATGTTTGATTGTTCATCCTTGGTGGATTAGCATTTGGATCTCCGCACAATGACGAGAGGCATCCGAAATGGACCTTCCAAGATAACCTTCTTTAAGAACTTTCCATGTGGCTTCTTCGATCACAAAACCTAAAGAACCTAATTACCCATTGATCGTAGTTTCGGAGTGAGCATTGAGGTCTATCAAGTGATCCAAACCTCATGAATTGATTATTGGTCGCTTAAAGCTTCACACATCTTTGCAAACCAAGTGGGTTCCTTCATAGTGTTCCTTGATGGATGTTGATTGAAATCGTTTGTGTAGGGTTGAACTTGAAGACTTGGTGGTGTTTGAACCATTTGTGGGGAGGAATTGCTCCAAGTTATGGAGTATGTTGTTGATTAAATTGTTGTTGATAAATTGCTTGTTGTTGATTCCATTGTTGATGTTGTGGACTTAGTTGTTGTTGTCGTTGAGAATAAGTGTAAGGGAAATAGTTAGAGTATGGTGGTTGTGACATGTTGAAAACTTGTGTTGGTAAAATGGATCTTTGTAGTCGAATGAACCTTTGTTGATGAAGTATCCTTAGGCGAGAAATCACAATAGCCAAGTAGCACTTATGCGTAAAACACAAAAGTTACGCGTAACAATCAAGAGTTACACGTAAGTTTAGCTTACGCGTAAGTAGGAAAAGACACTAAAGTTATGCGAGACACAAAGTTAGGCGAGAAACTTAGGCGTAGGATTACCTTATGCTTAAGACTAGGCTTAGCGTAAGATGAATCTTATCGTAGGATTTTCTCGCGAAGCTTATGCTTATGCGTAAGTTTAGGTTTTGCCAAATGATCTTTTACACTATCACAAAGGCAAAAGATATCCAAAGTCGACGATTTTCGGGCTTATCCAAGCAAGAAAACATGGAGTAAACCACTAAACCGAAGATCAAACCACGGATAAAGTTACGCTGTAGAACTAGGGTTTTGATACGCGTAGCTTTACTCGTAAAAATGATTTTCCCAAAGATGTTTCTAAACCAGATTTTTGTGATGAGATAGCTTCAATATCACCAAAAGAACACAAAAGTGTGAAACTTGATGAACCAAAACTTCTAAAACTTTTACGCGTAGGATGAAACCCTCGTACAAAAACTAGTTTAAAAACAATGATCCACGCATAAAGTTTGAAACCTTTTGCCAAAAAATGCTTATTTTAACACCTTAAAACGTTGAAAGTACAAGAATCTTGGATTAAAAGTGTAAAATCGTGTTTTAAGCCAACCAAAGTATCAAGGACGATGCGTACGTTCTACGCGTAGGACCAAAAAAACGTTCACCCAACTATTAGGCGATTGATACCACTGATAGGTCACTAGTTTTACAACACAAGCAACATAGAAAGAGATAGAGGCGGTTGAACAATAAACAAACACACACACACTAAATGATAATACGGTTATGCGTAGAGATGTGAGTGAAAGAAAATAACTTGAACAACCAACCCTCAAGTGAGGGTTATACAAGAGTATTTATAGGAGGGAAGCTAGGGCAACACTTCCTAGTCCCTTCCTTTCTCCTATGGGCTTGGGCCTAAGCTCATGGGCCTTCTACATAAGCTTAAGTTAATAACAAACATAAAGGCCATAATTAAGCTAACTATTACATATGAATTACTAACACTTGATTTAGGTTTAGGAGTGATTCCAACATTGTTCAATTTATTTTCAAAAACAATAATTTTCCATTTTCAAAACAATTTTAATCAAAGTTTTTAGAAAATTGTTTAAAATGGTATCTGCACAAAGATACGTTAGGTGGTTGAGAAGCTTACATTGATGTTGTAGGGTTTGGAAGAAAACCGTCTCACGATGCGGTGAGACTTCTTACGTTGCATTTTAATGCCAACTGAGGTCAAATTAAGCTCCGTTTCTTCAATCACTTAGAAGAAAACCATCTGCCGATGCAGTGACACCTCTTACGTTGCATTTATGCCAACTCTCCATTGAAGTCCAATTAAGCTCCGTTTCTTCATTTGTCAACCCAAGATATAGTTACCCTTTCCTTTCGGCATCCAATCATATTCAGTTGTGGGATCCGGATCGGGAACATTCTTATATACCAATATACCTGCATACGTTAGTGAACACACATACATATATATGGTGGTTGACATCACCCAAACAGCAATCGACTAATAAAAGTCAATTCAACATGTCAATCGGATCATATAAAGCATGGAATTATGTGTTCATCAAACTTTAATCATCTAAACCTAACAATCATATCCTAGAAACCTAGTCCTTCAACATAGGCAATTATATTTTTCGATAAACACGTAGGATAATTAAGAAAGTCCGTTAGATGATATAAATTTGAAAATATTCTTCCCTCAATCAATGACTCTTTTCTTGAAAAGTTTTAAAAGTGTGAAGTCATCGATTGAGTTTTTATGATGTACGAAAACTCGATCCCGATTGATTTTTCAAGCAACTCATTTTCCACCATAATTGAAAACAAATATTTTCTCAAGAATTTTAGACGGAAAAACATTTGTGTAGGAGCAATGATCCTTGACATACTTTCCTCATTTTGTTTGAGGATAAGTGCACGAAATATTTGAAAATTAGTTTAGCGTAGCACTTTCCTTTCTTGAAAAAACGGGTTGCTATCAGAAATAATAGCAAGCCATTTGATTTGTGACATGTATAGAAAAGGAATATTTACACCTCCTGTTCGAACTTCATCTATGGTCCCGTGCCATTATTGAATGACATTTCTAAGACCGTAGATGTTATCGATACCAGAAGACATGTCATGTGAAAACATATTTTTGGTATTTTCTGATTTTTCAAATTTTTATGGATTTTTGAAGGTTTTATATTTTTCTATTTTCTTTTTGTTGGTTTTATATTTTTGTATTTGGTTTTTCGATAAATATATACAAAGATAGAGTAGATGATATAGTTTAAGAAGATGATGATCGAGTACCGAGATAAGGATATCAAGCAAGACGTCAGAAGATAGAATTCGTCATCTCTCAAACATTCACCACCAAAGCTTCCGAGGCTCCGTAATAGAAGATAGAACATGAGCCTTTGAGAAAGAGAGACTTTGCGACTTCCCCAAACCGAAGATCCATTAGATGAGCGATTCAAGCTCTATTTCAAGCTTTCCTTAGCCAAGTGCATGAGAAGCACACCATTATCATAAATCCACCGCTCCTTTTAAGAACGATAATCGAGGATCTCCAAATCGTGGTTATATCATCAAGTAGAAGAACAAGAACGTATCATCCCACACATAAATAACTCTTCTCAAATTTCATTCCATCAAGTCTCAAGCAATCCATTCCAAAAAAGGTGTCAAGAGAACAGTTCCCCAAGTAGTTGAATTGAAGCGTCGGTTTCTTTGTATAATGCTCAAGAACTCTCCCGAACACACATCATGAGGGAATGAAAACACCTTCCCATGTTCACATTTTTCTTCCGGATGATCGTGTATGAAGCTCAAGAACTAGAAGTACACCAATACCCAAGAGCTCTCCGAATACACATCATGAGGGAATGAAAACACCTCCCATGTTCACATTTTCTTCCCTGATGATCGTGTATGAAGCTCAAGTATCCGAAGTATACCACTACACAAGGAAGGAATAACTGATAACATTGAAGAAGCAGGCCAAGTCACTGATTATCTCTGCGGATGACAATCTCTGCGGATGTCAACTCCGGAATAAGTGATTATATCTCTGAATCACTGATTAAGCCCTCAAGTGAAAACAGCTGAGCGCCCCCAATGTACACAATTCTCTCTCCCCTGATGATAGTGATTCCATCGAAATCACCACACACTTGTGTACCTCTTTTATCTTCAGAAACTTTCTCTAACCTCTCTTCCCCTACATAGTTGGAATAAACACTAAACGCCATGAGTCAAACCTTGAGTTTCTCTGCGGTAATGAAATTTGTCTTCCCGAGATATCTTCAATCACTTAGAAGTATTAAGTTCATCAAGTTTACTCGCCATGAGTCAAACTTTTAGTTTCTCTGCGGTAATAACATTTGTCTTCCCGGGATATCTTCAATCACTTAGAAGAATTAAGTTCATCAAGTTTACTCGCATTTAGATGCTTGTCTCCTTCCCCCTTGCTGGTTTTGACACTTCAGAGTCATCAAATTATTATAAGCCTGTATACTAGAAATTTGTTGAGAAGAACACTTGAACTCTTGTGAGAATCAACTTGCTAAAGACTCTCTCTGACTATTTTTATCAACCCTTATGTAGACAATTTGAAGTGACCACTAAAGAAGAAAACCCGATATACCATACTTGAAACTGAAGTCAACTTCCCCATATTTGTATCTTAATCTTGCACCTAATGATGGAAGAACGGTGTAGAGAATCAATGCTTCAAGCAAATCTCTAAGCACTCACTACCCAAACAAAGTATGAGACATTAACACCTCTTGCGATTATCCACACCGTCATATGCGTGTGATGCTGAGTAAAACAAAGTAACTCCTAATAGTGATAGTTAACCAGGTCTTCAACCAACCACCTCGACTGCTGGTAACTAGATAAACCAAGTCTTCAACTCAAATTCTTAAGCCCGAGCAAGTTATCAAATAAGAACACGCCTTTGTGAAAGTCAACTTCAATCTCAAATAAGTGATAAATGATTAACTCAAGTAATCAACTTGTGTCAATGTCCAACACGTGAATAAATGTACAACCGGATGTACATTGACCCACTTAATGAACTCGAACATATGATTCCTCAACATCAATTCCATCTTCCTAAAGATATACATATAGAGACTGATCTGGAAGATTCACCAATAATGTCTTCAAGCGGATGAGGAAGTCATTTTCCTTAATGTTCATGTGGTTGATTTACAGAGTGCACAATAATCCGTGAAGATTTGGTAAAGGAATACCAAAGAGCGGATCATTTTTCATGAACAATAATCCGTGAAGATTTGGCAAAGGAATACCAAAGAGCGGATTATTATTCAATAGTGCAACTTCAATAATACAATAGTCAATATCAACGTCTCAAGGAGTCACTGCTAAAGAATATGAGCAAGTCTAATTGGGGATTGAAACTGACTTATAACACTCTCCCAATTAGTGCTCTCCCTAAACCGACAACTGCTTGATAAATGCCAGATTAAGAAGAAGTCTTTAGATCGTTAAATGCAACTCGTCTTTAGTCTTCTAACATGTAGCGTAAAATTTAGAATGCATCAGACTCGACCTTCTTCAAGATTGTGCGGTTGGGAATAGATAGTTAACATCTTCAACTCACACCAAAAAGCATCCCACCAAAAGCATCCAAATTAACTTACATCTTGCAAACCCTTAACTAAAATCTCTCCCAATCAAACAAGAACGAGAAAGATGTTCATCAAGGAAATCAAGCAATCGTGCATAACGAACACACAAGATGGTAACACCAAACTACCAATCACATCAAACAAGAATGTAGAGATTGTTCGTAATCATCATGTTGATGTATCGTGAAGCATTAACCGAAGCACTTTGTCGATAAACTCATCAATCCGAGTGAAGATGTCAACCAACGGCTCTTAGAAGAGAAAAACTCCATGTGAAGATGACCCGATAAGAAGAAGCTCGGTTCTTACATGAGTTTAGAGCCGTATGACCATTTATATTCTCAAATATCAATCAACAATGCAAAAATTCACACTTTTCTCCCTCAAGAATTGCATACGGAGATGCCATTCTTGACTAAATAAGTGAAATCATCCAAATGTTCTATTCACACTTCTCTCCATAAAATCGAGACATGATGTCACCATCTTCATTATAATCGAGCAAGTGGAATGAGAAAACAATCGGTGGTAGCCGGTTCACTTGATAAGCGAAGCGCATGAAAAAGTATGAAGCATGTTGATGAGAATGGTCATAATAGAGAAGATTTCTCTTCGTAAGATAATGCGCATTGAAACATACACATTTCTTTTCTTTGGAGTACGAGGCTCGAATCGATGTGAGCAGGGCGTCATAAGAAGATTTCTCTTCTTTTGAAGATAAAGCGCCGAGACGTACACTTTTCTTTTCTTTAGAGTACGAGGTTTGAATCAAGTATTCAAACGTCATAAATCTCTCTCTTTCATCTACTCTTGGCAAACTTGTAATCAACCCCATTATCATTTAGTAGGCTATTTTTCGTGACGGTGATGGAGAAAACCTAATATGATGAATTTGACCTCAAGTAAACTAACTCGAACTCGTGACTTATACTTGCACATATATAACAAAGAGCGGTGCCGATTTCCATTAGCATCTCTAAGTACTCTCTATGTACTCTATACTCTTCAACCAACCAACCATCAAGTATAAGACGTACATTACCTCTTGAAAATCCACAATTGAATGTGACACTGAGCACTACAACGTAACTCCTTAAAGTGATAGTTATTTTGTAGTGGTAAGAGCCCAATTCCCCCAAGTGGTAAAAGAAAGGTAAAAGATACCCAACAATAACTAGATTTCCATGTCTTTGTTTTTGATAATAAGCTCGAACAAGGATCTTGAAGAATCTTCATCCATCCATCCCCGATACCTTCAGATACTAAGTACACTCGCCCGTGATATTTCACTTCAACCTCAAATAAATAATATTGAATTAACGCCGTTGTCACATCTTCTGGTTAACTGCTCAATTCTAGCCTCCTTTGACGTTTTAAGTGAACTTTGATAGTGGTTTTCATCCCGACCATGGTTAAAAGCACATAACCCCGTAAAACCATGTAATAACCAAACTGCCATGAAGACAACCCAAACACACACCCAATTCATGAAGTACACCCCTTTATCCCTTCTTCGAAGTAGAGATCATAGCACCAGCATCAGATAAGATCCCGAAATACACTTTCCTTTCTCCAGGATGATTCCATCATCACGGGATTTTACAATTCTATGGTTTAAACCGAGAAATAATTTCTTTCGCGGGATTTTACAGGACCAAGAATAAACCGTAAGATAGATCCAGAAATGCACTTTACTATTATCAGGATGTTTCCATTGTCAAGGGATTTTACATGTCTATGATTTAAACCGAGAAATAGTTTCTTTCGCGGGATTTTACAAAATCAAGACAAAACCGTAAACAATGTTAGTTTGAATGTGTTATGACAACATTGGTTTCAGTGAATATCTATTTTAGGGGAACATGCAGCGGTTCATCATCCAACATCAACATTATCATCAACCATCCAATAAACACTTTGGTAAACACATCATTCACACAATCTGTCAGCTAATGTTGTGACCTCTTAGAGAAGTAAACCCGATATACCAAACTTGATCATGAAGTAAAATTCCCCAGATTTGTTACTTAAACTTGTACTAATCCTTGTGAAGAAGAAACGGTGTACCCAATGTACAAAACCTCTTGACATTCTCAACTGAGTGAGACACCGAAGTGATAGCTACGTTGTAGGTTAAGCGAGAAAGAATCGCAACCGTAACTAAATAGCCAAGTCTTTATCACACTCAATAAACGCTCAAACAAGTTATCTTCGCGGAAGGGTAGAAAGAAAGAAGACGAAATAAGTAACTGTGCCCATAAAACTTTACTTCAAAACCAAATAAGAGATACCGTACAAACAATCTCATAGTCAACATTGTCCAATTATCAATTCAAGCCGTGACGTAATATCCTTCGTGGAGATGTATACACCAAAGTATCAAACCTCAATACGAATCTCATCATCACACTAAATCAAATCACATGAAGCCCATCATTTGATACATAATCTTCAAAGCCCTTATAATCAACACACGAACCTCGTAAGCAATACCCGTACAAAGCCTCGTAGCCATCTATACCTCAATTTTAAGCACAAGCCTTACATAAAAAAACAATTACACGCCCATTTATGCCAAGTACCAAGTTTTAAATCCTTGAGACTAATTCCAATACTCGGATACAATTTATGCCCATAGTCAAATTCACCACAACATAATGATATCAGCCCTCTTCTAATGTACACGATATACCAAATATGAATACCCATTCAGGCCCATGTCCAACTGTTATCCAATACTGGCATATAGCAATAATCCCTCGAGGCCCAAGTTCAAATGGTAAAGCCCATATCCAGTCGAATTTACCAATCCAAACACAGAAAACGCACGGTATACAATACATATGAGTTGCCCTAATTATTGGGGAGTATTTAAAGGCTCATATCTCATACTTGCCCTAAAAATACTCATACCCTAATCACCACATCACGCCCCCACTTCCAGTAATCTCACAAATCTCCTAAAAATCCTCCACAAACCAACGGTGATCCGCCTTCATAATAAGAACAAACCTAAGTCATATGCCTCGCCACAGAGATGGCTAGAGGCAGTCTTCAACGCCACAGGGATGGCTACAACTGATGTATACTCCACACACGATCTCAGGTAGGTTTTAATTCGAGTCATTCTTGTTTTGGTTGTTTGAATCGGACCAAAGAGTATGAGAATAACGCCATGTTATATCTCTGCTCTTAAAGCCGAAAATAAACTGAGGTTTTAACAACTTCAAATAAACAAAAATTAGATCGATGAAGGTGGACTGAGATCCATTTATTGATTCAATTAACATATTATTTTGGACTGGAACGAACACGTGAGAATGGATAACATAGTTGTTATATCATTTTCATCTTAGATTCGGATAGCCTTTAAAAGAATTATAATGGATCTATGATGAAAGACTGATTTCGTTGGTTGGATCTTAAAGATCTTGGTATTGTATTCTTAACCACGAAACAACTTGCTGAGATCAAAGGTCATTCTTTTATAAAAACTTTGAGACATGGATCGATGAAAGACAACCTTGTGTGTACGATCAAAAATTGGTCGAATATATTGAGAATCACACAAATAATCTGAGATCTTTTGGGTCATGAAAGTGAAAGTAGTTGATGAATAATAGGATTAGAATAGAATGATGTTGGTTTGTGAATGATGATTCTTGTCCAGTTAAGACTTTGTTTTTGTTTTTATCTGTTGTCTTGGATCTATGATGTTGTGGTTTCGTGTGCTAGACCCATGGTTGTCTTGATTTGGCAACAAATAAACATGAGACACATCTGAGGTTGGTTCTGATTTATTTATGTTTAACGAGTCTTTGAGGTTTGATTATGGTTTGAGTCTGGTATAAGGTTATGGTATGTCTTCTCATTCTTCATTTCTGTCATGTCAACTCGCATATAAACCATGACATAATAGCTTCAAAACTTAGCAACTCGCATCCATTACCAACTCGCTTCATGACCAACCCGCTGTGATGCGAGTAACAATCCGCAAAGGTTGGTCAATACGCAACCCCCTTTAAACAACTCGCACTCAATAATGCGAGTAGGCAACTCGTTAAGTCAAGCAACTCGCATACATGAGAGTTAACAACTCGCTTGATTTTCTGTAAACCCAACTCGCTTCTTTAGAAAATATTGACAACTCGCTTAAAGTTCATAGTATCTGGACAGATAACGACTCACATCCAGGAATACATTGAGTCGGGACGAGAATACCGTCAACTCGCACAAAAATGACAACTCGCTCAGAAGAAGCTGACCACAACTCGCATACAAAAACTCTCATATCAAAACACAGAAACCAGTAGAGACGTTAGGAAACTAAAACAGCTTTGCACAAAACAGATTCGGTAACAAGATGATTATTTAAAACCAGTATCAAACAGCTTTAAAGAACACTGCTTTCAGAATTATAGTACATCGTTTATTAGACCACAAACACATTTTTCAGAAACATGTTTAAAAACAGTTATAAAGACCTTGTTAAAATATTGCAAAAACTGTTAAAGTGACCACAAAAAGTTTCCAACCATTAACCATTTTAGACCATGTACATCGACAACATCAAACATTCAACATGACCACATCAAACCACATCAAAAACCGAATAAACCGCATACAAAACCGAGTGAAAAAACTGAAAGAATCATCAATAACAACACAACCTAGGCTCTGATGCCAATTGTAGGATCGTGAATATTATGTTGTTTGATGATTCGGGTGGTCTAGGACAATGATTAAATAAGAAAGCCATTTAGAAAGATGAAGAGAGTTGAGAGGAGGTTCTTGAAACAGAGTTGCTTAAACAAATGTAAGGTTAGATTCAAAGAAGCCACACCCCTTCCATGGATGGAAGGGGTATTTATACTTACAGACACAACGACCTCCTATCGGCCTGTGGATCAGGTATACAGTGGGTAAAGACCCGTCCTTCCTCCACGGTGATACACTACGCTAAACTAAACTAATAACTAACTAATAAACTGATAAATAACGTAAATACCGACACGTCTACGAGCTAACATATGCTAGACCTTAATTGGGGTGACCGACACTTTATCATGGAATTTCCAATTCCTAACACAGCTTAAGCGTAGAGAGTACCTTATGCGTAGAAAACCACCTTATGCGTAACAATAGAGCTTATGCGTAGGAATAGCTTACGCATAGACTTGAGAAACACTTAGCTTAGGCGTAAACCAAAGGCTTAGTAGTAGAATGCTTATGCGTAAGATTAGCTTATTCGCAAGACTAGGCTTAGGCATAAGAAAATGCTTAGGCGTAAAGAATTCTACGCTTAAGTGATTAGCTTAGGCGTAAAACTAGGGTTTTTGTTTGAATCACTCCTAAACTAGAATTCAAGTGTTAGTAATTAATATGTAATAGTTAGCTTAATTATGGCTTTTATGTTAGTAATCAAGGTTAGGCTCATGTAGAAATCCCATGAGCCTATCAAAAGCCCAATAAGGAAAGGATGGGAACTTGGTGTGTTGCCCTAGTTCCTCCTATAAATAATCTTGTAACTCTCATTAGAGAGTTGGTTGTTCATTTTATCTCATCTCCTACGCGTAACCTTTCTAATATCATTCGTGTGTTTTGGGTTAAGTGTTCAACCGATCACTCTTATCTATACTTCTTCATATTGATGCTTGTGTTACTAATATGGTGACCTAACAGTGGTATCAATCGCCATATAGTTGGGTGAACTTTATTTTGTTTTTGAAGTTTACGCGTAAGTCACGGTTTATAAACTTTCAAACGCACAAAGCTTTACTTTTTACACTTTCAAATCCAAGATTCTTGTACTTTTAAGGTTATTAGGTGTTAAAGGTTAAGTTTTTGGCAAAAAGTTTCAAACTTTACGTGTATTTCTTCGTTTTTAAGCTTGATTTCATTCGTGTAGCTGATTCTACGCATAAGGTGTATTTAAGTTTTGGATCATCAAGTTTCACACGTTTTTGTTATTTTGGTGATATTGAAACTGGCTCATCACAAAAATCTGGTTTAGAAACACTTTGGGCTAAAATCTCACTTTTTGGAAAATCCTACGCGTAACAAAACCCTAAAGTTACGCGTAAGTTATCCGTGGTTTGATCTTGATTTTCTTGGTTTACTCGGTGTTTTCTTGCTTGGATAAGCACGAAAACACTTGATCGGATATCTTTACACCGAGATTAGTGTAAAGGATTTTGGCAAAACCCTAGTTTTACGCCTAAGCATAAAAGCTTACGAGTAAAAAATCTTACGCCTAAACATTTCCTACGCATAAGCACGTCTTACGCCTAAGGAAAACTTACGCATAAGCTTCTTACTGCTAAGTCTTTAGTTTACGCATAACCTAAGGTTTTACTAACCCTACGAGTAAGCTAATCCTACGCGTAAGTTCTCTTCTTACGCGTAAGTTTGGTGTTTTTACGCCTAAGGTTTTCTTTGCCTAAGCTTGGTTTCTACGCCTAAGGACTCTTCATTAACAAAGTTTCATTCGACTACAAAGATCCATTTTACAACACAAGTTTTCAAGATGTCTCAACCACCATACTCTAACTACTTTCCTCATGTGTATCCTCAACAACAACAACAACTCAGTCAACAACAACAACAATTCAATCTACAACAACAAGTTTATCAACAACAATTTCGACAACAACATTTTCCACAACAAAGAGCAATTCCACCACAAATGGTTCAACCACCACCTAGTCTTCAAGTACAACCTTACACAAACTTTAACAATCAACATACATCCAGAAATACTATGAAGGAACCTTCTTGGTTTGCAAAGATGTGTGAAGCTTTAAATAGCCAACAATCCATTCATGAGGTTGGATCACTTGATAGACCTCCAATGCTCACTCCCTAGGTTTTGTGATCTAAAGAAGCCAAATGGAAAGTTCTTAAAGAAGGTTATCATGGAAGGTCCATTTCAGATGCCTACTGTCATCACACCCGGAGATCCAAACGCTACTCCACCAATAGGTGATGTCACCAACATTGCAACTCTTTCTGACCTCACTGCTGATGAACTTCTTCATTTCGAAGTCGATGAACTAGCAATGCAATACATCCTTTTGGGATTACCCAATCCGATCCTTCGAAGTGTTGATGCTCAAAAGACTGCTAAAGCAATGTGGGAACGTATTCATCTTCTCATGGAAGGCACTAAACTCAATCAAGAAGACATGGAATCAAAAATCTACTTGGCTTATGAACACTTCATGATTGAACTTGGGGAGACATTAGAGTCTTATCATCATCAATTTTCAGACATCATCAATGACTTGGACAAACACAACATAATTATGCCAAGAATTGCAGTCAACACTAAGTTCCTGAGTAGTCTTGGTCCTGATTGGGAAAAGTATGTCATCTTCCTCCGTCAAGCAAATAATCTTCATCATGCTACATACGGATTGTTGTACGACTATTTGAAGCCCCATCAAAAAGAAGTTGAAAAAGAAAGGGTTATCCGTGGACAAAATATTTCACCTTCACTTCCGGATAATCAACAATTAGCTTTGTGGGCACAAACTTGTTATCCTCAATTCCTGACTTTACAAACTGTATTCACAAATCCTCCACAACCTGTTGCTCAACCATCTGCTAAGATAACACCTTATGATTTGTCACAACAACAATCTCAAGAAACTCAATTGGTTCCATACAACAACAACAATGATCACGCACTTTACAGTGAATCCAATAAAGATGCAGAAGCTTTCGATGCATTGCAACAAGGGTTTGTCATGATTGCTAGAGCCTTCGGCCGATACTCTAACAAATCCAACAATCGCATTCGTACCTCATCTAACACAAGGAATCAAGTTGTTGTTAACAATGGACGTGTTGAAGTTCAGAATCATGGTAATGTTTGTCAGATGGGCGGTGGTCTAGGGTTTAATCCAATGGGAAGGAATAACATGGGTGCTCCACAACAACAAAGGGCTCGGTGGTTGAGCAGGTAATGCTCGTAATGGGGTTAATGGTCTTCGTTGTTATAAGCGTAATGAGAAGGTTCATCGGCTAATGCATGCCCAAAGCCAAGGACAAGAGGCGCGCTTATCACAAAGAGGCTTTACTCTTGGCTCTCAAGGATGAAGTTGATGGAACTCTTACCAACAAGGAACACGACTTCATGGCGATGCAAATTCGATGATGACATGGAAGACTTACAGGCTAATGCAAAGGTGATATTGATGGCACACATGCAAGCTCTCCACATGAGTGACACAGGCCAGTGTATGACACCGACGGCTTGTCTCGTGTACCGGATCAAACTTTACTCATTAATGATCGATATCTCACCAACATCCGCATCCGACAAGGATCGAGTGTTCAACATCGCCGTCTACATCTCATTCAAGATAATCAAATAGACCCCGTAGTTATATTTGACGATCAAGATGACTTTAGGGTTACCATTGATAATCAAGTTGACTCCGTGGTTATACTTGAGGATCTGACTAATGATAATGTTGAGACTCACGTTGAACAAGATGAACCTTCGTCTCATCTAGAAATTGAGCTCATGATCTTAATTAAAGACCAAGAATCTCGACTGGAAATTTGCAAGCAATTAAAGGACAAAAATGCACTGTTAACTAGGGATAATGAATGCTTAAAAAGGCAACTCAACATTTTCAAAACTCAAGAAAAACGTGAACAAGGTTTTGAAGTCGCTTTTGCTAAATCTCATCAAAACGAAAAATCATTAGAACGACAGATACGTGATCTAGTCGCATCCAAGAATGCTTTGTTGTCTCAAATAGAACAATCAAACATGATCATAAAAACAACTTAACGCCTTACCTTGGAAACTCAAAAGCCAAGTCTCGAATTGTTAACTTGTCAAAAGCAGTTCTCGAGTACAAAAGCATTCCACGAAACGAATAGATGATTATCTTGAGGAAATTTTCGACTTACAAAACAAAATCAAAGAGTTTTGAACTGTTGTTTATAAACATGGTGAATCAATCACAACGATTCAAAAGTTTACTTTCAAACCAAATCCAAATGGATATGGACCGAATCTTGCGATTACAAACCTAAGTTTTCAAACGAGCATTCAAACCAAATCAAGTTTACTGAAGCGTAACATACAATTGATGATTCTATTATGAGTGTTGTTGAATATAACCGTCAAGAGGAATTAGATGCGTAAGATGAGAGTCGATCAAAATTAGAAAATGTTGTTTATAACAAACCATTTAACAATTCAAAACCGTCACTTTCGTTAACAAAAGGATTTTTCTAACACACCTTGGGTTATCACACCTACTCGAGGGTCCCTTCCTAATATCTTGCATAAATTAATGGTCCTTTACCTTCACTCGATGAAATAAAACCATTAGCGAAAAATGTAAAGTTATTAAATATTTTGAAACATTCATTTCGTACATCAAAATCTTGGAACGTGAAATTGAATTTCATTTCAAATAAAATTTGAACATTTTTAATCGCCTCATGCAGACACAAAGAGATATTCTTAGAAAAGAATTTTACCTCAAGTCCAAAATTTGAAAATTTGTGCTATATATTGGGAAAGGATTTTCACAAGGAGCTTGGACTTATGAAAAGAGTTTTGAACAAACAGAAACATCAATTTCAAATACAAAACATAAAAAGAAAATAATACGAAAAGATGTGATCGACTCTTGGAAGATGTTATCTCTCACGATATCCATAATGTTGTGTTATTACATTCTTTTGCATATGCATTTGATTTTATCATCACGATTCGTTGATTCTGTTGAAAATGTTGAGAATATCGACATCGTGTCACAAATCAAGTCTTTAAAGTTGAAAATGAACGCTTGTTAAACAAACTTTCAAATGCAAAACGTCGTCTTCAATGGTGCCAAAAGATTGTCATAATCGTGAACTCGCTTTGCAAAACAAAATCAACCGATTGCATACCAAAACTCTTTGTCCTAAACTTAAGCAACTGGATGACCAAAATGTGTCTTTGAAGTGTCAAATCTCAAAATATGAACAAGAAATTTCAAAAGTGAAAAGGAGTATAGTGTCATATTTGATTTACTCAAAAAGACTCGTGCTAAAGCGTCAAAAGAGATTGATAATCATTTGGCATATACCAAAGATGTTTAACGACGAGACGGACTCACTCGTTCTGAAAATCTAGATTTGTTACACAAAATCCATGATCTAAAGGCAGAGTTGGTGATACTTAAGCAACATATGGATAGTAACACAAAAGTAACTGCACCCAAACAGATTCAAAATGACTCTAGAACATCCAATGACAAATCACAAGAAACTAATGTGCTTCCCTCTACTGAAACAGGAATAGTTATCTCTTTTCCCAACGCCTGCACTTCACAGCCTAGGAGCAATACAAGGAAGAATAGGAAGTTGCAACGTAAGAAAAGAACAATAAAGAATGCTGAAGTAGAAGAACACCCTAGGACTTTGAATAAAACTCAAGTTGCACCCACTTTAGATATTGCGTCCGAAAATGTAATAGAAAAGTGATGTAACGAATCTTGAACCTTTAAGTACTTTTGATGTTAAGTCCAAGCTTCTTGTGTTATATGTCGAAAAGTATGCTTTCGATTGTCATGACAAATGTGTTGCTAAAACTATCTTGTCTCGCTTACGGAATCCTAAGAAATGGAATACCTCTAGGCCCACTAAAACTTCTAAGTCTGTGCTTGGTAAACCGCCCTCTTTAGATTCTAAGAAAAGCATTGATGTCCCTATAGCTCCAATATCACCTCCAAGGATCGTAGTACCACCTAGTGCATTCACTAAGACTAAAGCAAAGACTAGTTGGAGATGGCAGAAATGGTTACATAGTACACTTGGCTTTACATGGATACCTAAAATCATGAACATGTGTTTCATCTATATCGCGATCGGAACCTCTAACTCTTGGGTTCCACATCTACTTATATTCCATCCGTGTCGCCCGTGTTGAATGCGGTGATACAGATCATCCTCCTGGGTTGTTGATAGCGGATGTTCCCGACACATGATGAGCAATCTCAAATGTTATCCAACTTTGTATCAAAGTTCATTGGCACCGCCGATTCGGAATGATCACTTGGCGGCTATCATGGGCTTGAGATTACATCAATGGGAACATCGAAATTAGCGATTTTGTTATGTGGAAGGTCTCGGTCACAATCTCTTCTCGATCGGTCAATTTTTGATGGAGATTTGGAAGTTGCTTTTAGGAGAAAACTTGTTTCATTCGTGATCTACAAGGAAACGATCTTATGTCCGGTCAACGACATCAAGTCTCTACACTATCTCAATGCAAGACATGATTTCTTCATCTCCCATCCGCTCACTTTCAAAGGCAACATCTACTAAATCTTGGCTATGGCACCGCTGCCTCTCACATTTAAACTTTCAATCCATAACCAACCTTGCTCGATACAAACTTGTTGAAGGTCTCCGAGATTCCGGTATTCTAAAGATCACCTATGTTCAGCTTGTGAACAAGGAAAAAGCACTCGTGCTCATTTTCCTTCAAAGGTGGAACTGACTCACAACATGTGCTTCATCTTCTTCACATGGATTTGTGTGGCCCGATGCGCTGCAAATGATTAATGGCAAACGCTACATCTTGGTAAATGTAGATGACTACTCAAGATGGACTTGGGTTTATTTTCTTCAAGTAAAGATCAAGCTCCACGAGATGATCATCACCTTCTCACGAAAATTCAAGTTCACTCCGAACACGGTGACAAATCGTAATGCATAAAGGAACCGAATTTGTGAATCAAACTCTTCGTGCATTTTATGAGAAAGTTGGAATTGAGCATCAAACATCTATTGCACGTACACCGTAACAAAACGGAGTTGTTGAAAGACGAAACCGCACGTTAGTGGAAGTCGCAAGAACGATGTTAATCAATGCTAAACTTTCGGATTACTTATGGGTCAAGCCGTGTCAAGCTGCATGCTACACTCGTAATCGCTCAATGATTACCAAGCACTACAACAAAACACCTTATGAGCTTATCCACAACCATAACCGAATCTTAAACACTTTCATGTATTTGGATCCTTTGTTATCCGAATAATGATCGTGATGACTTTAGTAAGCTCAAAGCCAAAGTCGACATTGGAGTCTTTATAGGATATTGTGAAAATTCTAAGGGTTTCGGATCCGAATCGTCAGACAAAGCAAAGTTATGGAAACGATTCATGCACATTTCGATGAGCTTATTGAAATGGCTTCGAGCATAACGACTTGGAACCCGGTCACAACCGCTTAAACTTCCTTAAACCCCATCATCATTGAACCAAGCCCCCACTTACTCGCCAACAAATGGAAAAGTTATTTGCTCCTCGCTTAATGATGATATTGATGAACGTGCACGGTGTATCCAATATTTCCCGCTCAACCCGATCATATTCCAATACCGATACACTGCTACAAAAACTCATTGTTGAAGAAGCACCACCATTGACTCTACAACAAGTTGAACAAGCGCATCCAACAACGCCGAACGGTGATAATGTTCTCGAACAATGAAGTAGCCCCACCTCATGATTTTGATCCAAATGCGTTCTTTAACCCGTTTGCTAATGAAATCTGCACCGATGTTATGGAATCATCTACAAGCCATTTGATTCCTCCTAATCGCATAATGTATATCAACATCAACCTTCCACACATCATTGGACGAAAGACCATCCTCTTGAGAACATTATTGGTAACCGAATCAACCGGTCGTAATAAGACAACGTCTTCACACGACGGTGAACATTGCATTTATGCACTCACCGTCTCGCCAATCGAACCTAAAACATTAAAGATGCAATGACCAAAGATAACCGGATTGAATCCATGCAAGAAGAACTCAATCGGTTTAAATGTCTTGAAGTATGGAATTGGTTGAAAGACCAACAGGGTCTTCTTCATTGGTCTAAAATGGATTTGGAAAAATAAATTGGATGTTGAAGGAACCGTAATCGAGAAACAAGTCACGTCCGGTGGCTAAGGTTTATAGACGTGAAGAGGGTATTGACTTTGAAGAAACATTCGCTCCGTTTGCTCGCCTTGAGGTCGTTTGGATATTTACGCATTCGCGGCTCACATGAACATCACGGTCTTTCGGATGGATGTCAAACCGCTCGAATGGGAAACCGAAAGAAACGGTCTATGTCACCAACCGAAGGATTCGTTGATCCGAGTTCCCGAACCACGTTTATAAACCGAACAAGGCTCTCTACGATCTCAAACAAGCCCCTCGGGTATCGTATGATAAGTTATCATCCTTTCTTATCGCCAATAATTTCACTAAAGGCTCGGTCGACCCAACACTTTTCATACAATATCACGGGAACACATTTTAATCGTTCAAATTTATGTGGATGACATCATTTTTGGGTCAACACATCTAAAATACTCAAACGCTTTTTCAAAACTTATGAAAAAACATTTTGAAATGTCCATGATGGGTGAACTTACATTCTTTCTTGGATTGCAAGTTCATCAATTACCCCGTGGTATTTTCTTGAGTCAATCCAAATATGCCCTTGAAATTTTAAACAAACATGGAATGACAAGTTGTGATACCTATGCCACTCCAATGGCACACACTAAGAAACTGGATGCTGATTTACATGGGAAATTGGTTGACCCTACCAAATACCGAAGTATTATTGGGTCTCTCATGTATATATGACGAGAGACCGACATTGTATTTGTTGTATATCTTTGCTCCGTTATCGATCGAGACCAATGAAACTCACCTCTCGAGGCTAAAAGAATCCTCCGATGCATCAAGGGAACCATTAACTTGGGATGTGGTATCCGAAGGATTTCGGTTTTGAACTAATATCTTTTTTCGACACGATCATGTAGGATGCTTAGATTCACGAGAAAAGCACTTGTGAGCTCTACAATTTCTTAGTGATAAACCGTGTCATGGCAATCGAAGAAGCAGGATTGTACATCGTCCTCAACCAAGGCGTAATATGTAGCCATGTCGGCGTGTTGTGCTCAAGTCATTTGGATGAGAACACAACTCAAAGACTATGGTTACGTGATTTGATGTAATCTCGATGTATTGCGACAATCGGAGTGCTATTGCGATCTCGTGCAACTCGCTCAACATTCGAAATCAAAACACATCGATCTTCGATATCACTTCATCAAGGAGCACGTGGAAAAGGGTACCGTTGAATTATACTTTGTGGTAATGAATACTGATGGCGAGATCTTCTCAACAAAGCCTTAGCTCTCGCTAGGTTTAATGAGTTGGTCCACCGGATTGGTATGCGGTGTTTGACTCGAGGAACTGGATGAACTTTTAAAACATTCTTAAAAACCGGTCAAACACCAAAACCTCTTTTGTAAATATTCTTCAAAAACAAAATACAAAAATATAAATCTGATAAAATTCAAAAATATTCTTCTTTCACACATGGCAAGTACAAATCTTCCGTCAACACTTTACTCTTTCAAAATTCTGTATTTTCTCGGTCAAGTGTTGAGGGGAAGAAAGTAAATATTTTTCAGTTTCATAAAACCTTGTACTTGCATGTTACCAAAATATACGTTGTTTCCTCTACAAACGGTGGATATGTATCTTGTCATATACTCTCCTCGGAATCATATGTTTAAAAATTTCATCATTTCAAAAGTCAAGGGTGAGTATCGTTATGTTTCTTGCCTAATAAATGTTTTGTCTAACCAAAACAGGAGTTAATGGGTCTTGGCAGAAAATGTTTGAGGTTGAGGGGCTGAATGTGTAATCTTTGAAAAGTAGTTTTAATCAAAACTCCTCTCCATCCTCATTCCTATCAAGATCCAACGATCCTCTTTAATTCTGCAAATCCGTTCATCAAACTCAAGTATGTTTTGATCATGATTTTAAACTATGGTTTTTGAAAATCTTTTCATTTCATCGGTTAAATCTTGCAAAATCTGATTTTGAAAGTTACGTGTATGTGGATGAATTGGGGATTTCGCCTAAGTGTGCTTATATTGTAATGGGTTGTGTTAAAACCTTTCTAAACATGTTTTGAACCCATTTCATAATTGGGGGTTTTCTTATCCTTGTGTTCTGCTATGCTTAGATGTTTATAAATGTGTTAGAATATGCTTATAAATACATTATGAGCCTTTAATTTGCCCAGAAACAACAAAATTGTTAGAATTCATGTCTTAGGGTTCTTGGGTTCGTACCATCAGAATCTTTTGATTCTGTGGCTGATTTGTGTTAAAAATTGTTCTATATCATTCATATGTCATCTAAGATAGTCCTGAAACGATTCTTGATTGATTATTATGGTTGAATCTGTTGATCGTAGAAATAGGGTTTAGGGCTTAAAAACACTATGCTCCTATGCTATTCTAAGATTAATCGATTTGGTCTAAGTGCTTGTTTTGTGATCTTGAGAGTGCTTGGAATTACCTGTAATCAAGTGTTTCATGTTCATGATTTTCAGTCTGCTTAATCGTAAAATTCAGACAAAAGTGTTCTAATATTGCTACGCATAAGGAATACTTTTATGCGTAAAGGATTACGCCTAAGAGAAATCTCACGCATAAGCCATTTCGCATAAGAAGTCTACAGTGGATTACGCGTATCTTGGAAAGATATGAGTAAACAAGGTTTGTTACGCATAAGCTTTACTCTTATGAGTAGACCTTACGAGCAACATTCAGCTTAAACCTACGCGTAAGCTTAAAGCTTTTGAACTTATATTACGCGTAAGAAATTCTTATGCCTAAGATTTGGTCTTACGCTTTAGCTCACGCTTACGCTTAAGCACCTTCTTTACGCATAAGGCCTCATGTTTACGCATAATCTACCGTTCTCTTTGTCTTTGAAATGTTAAGCCTAAGCATACGTGTTAATTGTTACGAATATGTCTATTGTTACGCATAAGCTTACAATTGTTTATATGTTGTGTGTTTAAGTGAAAATTTGTCTTTAAATCTTCATTATTAACATGTTCACATAGCTTATCACATCAACTTCAAATAATTGGACTAAAGTAACTAAGGACTTGTAACAATCATAAACATAATAACGTCAAACAAGGAATTGGACAATAAATCAAACTAAGTCTAACACATAGTGTTTCCATATGTTTGTTCTTTTGTCTAATAACTTTCAGATCTCGAAATGGCTGTCAATCAAGAAAGTATCAATGCCCCTAATGAGCTCACAATGGCTGACATCTTTCCAGCCGGTTATGACAAAGCTATTGGGAAGAACAATGGCTCATGACCAATGTTCAAAATAATGAACCGAAAAGTTTTATCCATTGTTGATTCTCACGAGATATTTTGGTACTTCACATTTGGTTAGACTCATTGGAAATACATGGTCTCATTGTCTTATTATACATGGTTTCATTGTCTTCAATTCATCATCAACATACGTGGTGTATGATTCGATTCATTGAAAACATCGGGGGAGAGTGTAGGTGGTGCTTGTTTCCTTGATGTGTGTGCATTTCTTCCTTGATGTGCTTTTGCTCTTTGAGCGAAAACCCATCTTTTCTTCAATGTCTTCAATCGGGGAAGAAATGAGACGATCTCGTGGCTCATACGTCTCACTTTGGTGTTATCGCTCCTTTGTCGCTGTGGCTATCGTGTGTGAAGTTACCTAATTATGATGTTATAATGCCTCACAATCGGTCATTTTAATCGAGTAATTGCATATTCACAGTTGATTATTGTTCCGATAGACCTCAACAACCAGGGGAAGTAGTTTCACTTCATCTCTCGTGGTTTGTATGGTGTGAAGCATCTACATACGTAAGAAGATCTTGCGTGTTCCCTCAAACGGATTTTCCGCATTGTCCACAACTGTGATTACATAACAAAACAGATTCTCTTGGTGTGGTTTACTGCTCATCTACAAATTCCGCTACGTACTGAAAATTTCAAAAGTTAGAGGAAATGTTCTCTACATCAAAGTTTCAAATCCGCTAAAAACGGTTGTCAGTTTAAGGGGGAGCTGATCTAGTAACATCGTCAATTGGGGAGAGGTTAATTTGTTTCATACTTATTACATCATTTCCCTAAGTGGCTTGTGCACACATAACAGTGTACAACCCGTTCTTGTAATGAAAGGACCGTGGTATGCTTCATTACACAATCCTTATAAAAGGAGCGAAAGCTTCTTACTTTTGAGTAAAACTTATCAAAACTTTCATTTTTCAAAGTTTTGCTCAAAAGAACAAGTAATTCCCCTTATGTTTTTCAAAACCTCAAAAGTTAATATTACTTGTTGAGGGGGAGTATTTGATTAAAAATTTTGTTCATAAATTGTTCTTCATGGTAATCTTCCCGCAAAACTCGAAATGGACATATTTGATATCAAAATTTTGTCAAAAATAACATTTATATGCCATTTTTTAGGGGGAGAAAAAATATGTGATAAGAAATATGTTGTGAAATTGCAAATGAATCATTGTGCTACAGACTTAACCAATGAATTGACGATATCTTAAATGTTAGTAACTCGAAAAGACTTGTCCGGGACGGGTAATAATTTCAAACTAGTTCGCTAGTGATGTAAACGTGTCTCGCAAAGGAATTGTCCTAGTAGAATGTACCATTCGAGAAACTCCTTGTAGACATGAACTTTGACGGGTTTGACAACCTTTCGAGGTTTGTCCACACCTTCAAGGTAGTTATTAGAGCTAGTTGTCACCTAAAAGCTGACAATGTAACTCTTTAACTATGCAACGCAACCGTGTCTCGCGGAGGATTGTCTATCTAGAGTAGATCAATTCAAACGTGCGCACTCTTCTCTCACCGTGCAGATTTATGTCAAAATACTCAAGCACGTGTGGAGGGGGAGTATTTCTGCAAAATCTTACAACTCTCAAACAGTGGTATTAAATGTTTTTACTCATAACCACTGCGAGAGATTTTTCATGAAAATGGTTTTATGGCAACATAGGTTAGTCATGGAGTTATAAGGTGACTAAGGCTAGGAATAATCGTCCTATGATCCGCCAGAGCCGGAGGGATCTACCCAAGGACACCACCAATAGTTAGAATTAGAAGTCCTTAGGTATGATTATGAAAAAGGAGAAAATGAGAATCGGAGAAAGAAGGAGTTGAAGAATTAAAAGAAAAGTAAAGAAAGGGTGAAAAGAAATAGCCCTCAGTTATTCAACTTAGGCGACACGGGTTCAATTCATATGCTCTTGGTTGTCACTTGATGACAGGTATTGAAGATTAAAGTCGTCATGGACCCGGTGACACATGCACTAAACCTTCTCAGCCCACTCAAGTTTCTCTCAATGTAAGCTTGTTTCATTCTCACAGGAACCCTCGTAAACTATTGGCTTTCTCTTAGAGATTCTTTGGTATTGAAGCAAGGAGACCCTCTCCTAGTCTCCGTCAGAAAACCAAAGCGCACTATTGAGTCTAGAGCCACGAGATTCATCAAAAGATCTCTTAGGTACACTTGACATTTCATCACTTGTCGCTCAACAATAAGGACGCAAGTGATACATTATCGAGTCCTTCACGGATCTTAGCAACTGTCGAGAACATTTATGAGAGGTTCACACATGTAATCCTCAATGATTGAATGGAAACTCCGCCAGGTCAACATCAAACGACCACGAAAGCAGTCACTTGGTAACTCCCGTGGATTACGCTTAGTGTGTCTCAAACGGTCTACTGATCGTGAGGTGATGCTTGGTGTACCTCACGACTCATCCGAACTCGTAGGTATACTTTGTACATCGCGTTATCTCACTTGTGGGACTCTAGTTCAGAACGACCTTTGTAAGAATTAGAGTTGTGTTTTCACACTATGTTGTTAACACTCTCGAAGTTCAAACTTATGTATTGGATTATTTATAACCCATGTTTTATGTTTTCTTCTTATGGATGCATGCGGGTGGAAAAGATCGTGTAGATTCTCCACATGCTCATACCGACCACATCACTAATTGAAGTTCTCTCAAAAGGCAACACAAAGTCGAATGATTCTTCGTCAAAGTCAAAGAATCTACAAAAGTTAAAGACTAAGAGAACTACATCAAGATCGAAATCCAATGTTAAAGGCGTGTGAGCATGTTGGAGAAAGACGTGGAGACTTTGAGCAGCAAGCGGACTCGATGCGAGATAACCATAACATAATATCACTACCATCATAAAGAACAAAGATCAAAGAACAAAGAATATGATGACGTCAAAGCGGAATACTTCAAAGGAAACAATTTCCTACATCGGGAGATTGTTAGAATCAAGGCACTTCTTCTCACAAGAAAGAAGAATGTCGGAGACGTCAAAGCTACTATTACATCAAGCACCTACAACGTTTATATCATCAATCACTAACACTTAGGGGAGATTGTTGGAATCACTCCTAAACTAGAATTCAAGTGTTAGTAATTAATATGTAATAGTTAGCTTAATTATGGCTTTTATGTTAGTAATCAATGTTAGGCTCATGTAGAAATCCCATGAGCCTATCCAAAGCCCAATAAGGAAAGGATGGGAACTTGGTGTCTTGCCCTAGTTCCCTCTTATAAATAATCTTGTAACTCTCATTAGAGAGTTGGTTGTTCATTTTATCTCATCTCCTACGCGTAACCTTTCTAATATCATTCGTGTGTTTTGGGTTAAGTGTTCAACCGATCACTCTTATCTATACTTCTTGATATTGATGCTTGTGTTACTAATATGGTGACCTAACAGTTTTGCCCAAAAATCTTTTACACTTATTCCAGTGTAAAAGATATCCAAAGTCGAAGTGTTTTCAGGCTTATCCAAGCAAGAAAACACTGAGTAAACCAATAGCACTGAAGATCAAACGTTGAGAAGCTTATGCGTAGACTTTGAATTCTTACGAGTAAAACTATGGTTTTACTATGCGTAGGTTGTACCAATCTTAGCCAAAACTGATTTTTCAGCCCAAAAGTGTTTTTAAACCAAATTTTTATGATGAAAAAAACTTCAATATCACCAAAATAACACAAAAGTGTGAAACTTGATTATCCAAAACTCGTTTTCACCTTACGCGTAAAAATGACTACACGAATGAAACCAAGCTCAAAAACAATGAAACACACGTAAAGTTTCAAACTTTATGCCAAAAACTTAAACTTTATCACCAAATAACCTTTAAAGTACAAGAATCTTGAGTTTTAAAGTGTAAAAATTAAGTTTTTAAAGCATATGAATGTTTTGATACCGAAACTTACGCGTATACAATAAAACTTCAAACACAAGAAACGTTTCACCCAACTATTTGTCTCTGATACCACTGTTAGGTTCCTATATTTGCAACACAAGCATCAATATAAGAAGTAAGATGAAGAAGTGATCGGATGAACACACACAAACAATATACACGTATGAAATGAGAAATCTTAAGCATAGGATATTGAATGAAGTGAACAACTAACCTTCAAATGAAGGTTTACAAAGGTATTTATAGGGGAAGGGAGCCAGGGCAACACTTCTAGTCCCTTCCTTCCTTATTAGATATGGGCCAAGGCTTATGGGCTTTCTACATAAACCTTGCCTTTAATACTAACATAAAAGCCTAATTAAGCAACCTATTACATGGTAATTACAAACACTTGAAATATAGTTTAGGAGTGATTCCAACAATTACTAAGTCTAGGTGTCATAGATTTTAATATGATTTTGATAAGGAATTAATTAATTAACTACTAAAGCAGATAAAAGGCAAAGGATAAATCAATAGAGGAGAGTGGTGCTAACCGAGTTATTCCTCCTAGATAGTTATGTCACGTCTACTTACTTCCAATTACTTGTGTGGAGTCAAAGTCGAGGATGACATTTGGTCAATTCGCCTAACCTATCACAAAGATGCCACCAGTGAGAAGTCGGGTGTCCCCTTATAAGTCATGTAGTTCCGGTCCCTAAGCCAAGTCATTAAGTATCGCTACATGCTAGATTTATAATAGTGAGTGCCCGGGCATTAGCAACTTAAACACTCACCCCCTAATTCTTAAGTTCATCCAAACGGTAAGTGATCAGTTGGTCAAATCGCACAAGTAGAAAGGGTCGTCAGTTGGTCATATCTTACCCTTGTCGTCTCATTCCACTCACCTAGGGTTAGTTGGTCATATCTCCTAGGCAATTGGCCTCTACCGCCATTCAAAACTACCAAAAAAAGGGTAGCTACCAATAAACTATGCATGCATACACCTAGAAATAATTATACGGAAGTAATGTAAATGTAAACAGAACAATTAAGGAATCATAACTAGGCCAGCACCAAGAGGTACTTAGCCGCTTATATTAACCATACAAATCAATTCAATATTCAAAGTTACGAAATACATGAATCGAAAGTAAAAAAGATCAAATGCTAATGCTTATCATAAGGGGGTAATTTCTCCTTGGAGACACTCAGATGCTCCTCTAGACCCGCCTTTGGCTTCTTCCCACGTTCTTTGGTTGTTGTGTGTTAAATGGGATGCTTTGAAATTCGGAAATTATAGGGTATTTATAGGCGAGATCCGGGTTCTACGTAACTAATATAAGAGTTAAGTCGTAATATTCAATTCCTTCATAATTTGCACTAGCTCTGCTGGTTATGGCGTAACCTTATAAGTGGTTACGCCGTATCTTCAATAGTACTTGGTTACGCCGTAGTTGGTGAAATAGTTACGGCGTAATTATCAGCGGCGTGGAACCTCATTTGACCTAATAAGTTACGTCATAGTCTTTAGGGAGAGTTACGCCGTAACCTTCTGATGAGTTGGTTTTTCTGAGTCACGCATTAGTTACGGCGTAATGTGAGAGATGAGTTACGCCGTAACTTCTTCAAAGTCAGCATACTATGATAAATCTTTGATATTTCTCCAATTCCGCGTCTATTTAGCTCCAATGCTCGTAATTTACCCGAAAGTGGAAAACAATGGAAACAAGCGTAAATCCATATTAATGATATAAACTACAAGCATTATCTGGGAAATTGACACTTAATATTCGGGACTATTTGATGTTATCAAATATCCCCACTTGAACTCTACTTGCCCTCAAGTAGACCTTATTAGATAGATTCTAAAAGATATCTCCATAACTGGAAAATATAAGTTTACAAATCCCTTATGCTAGAATAAAACAAAGTGGACACCTCACCAAATGGGAACAAAACACTCAAATCTCTCAACTATTCTAAGTGTCAATTTCGGGTGATCACTCAATCGCATGCGGTCATAGCATGTATTCTATCATAAGCTTGGCGGTTACACAAATCTCCACCACAAGAGTTAAGGGCTAAACAATTCTCAAGGCAATATGGGTAGACACGACAAAGGTTAAGGGGTGACTCGTCATTACTAACATGTCACGGCGAAGTGGACAAAATCAATGATACATGACCAAATCCATGGCCAAGACACTAAAGATTGCTCGCTGCATCACCTAGACATGCTTCATGACTAAAGGGTAGGATAAGACATGGGATATATAAATGGTGTAAAATAAAAATCAAGTAGGTAGTCTAAATCTATAACCAAGTCATCACCACTTACCGTCCGCCCAAAGTTCAAGTTTTGAAGTCAAGAAACCGAATCATGAAATACTAGGTAGATGTGTCATTAGAGGATGTCATGATGGGCACACTACCTTTTCTCCAACTGTTGGCATAATTACCAACTCCAATCTTCGAATGTGACCGAGGTGGCCTCCTCGATACTAAATCTATAAAGCTCATAACATAGTGCTTATAACAATGCACTTTACAATAACTAATCAACATAACAAAAAAAAAATTTCGAATCACTTTTTTTTTCAACATAACAATAATAAATAAACATAATATCCCCCCACTTGAGATGAACAATGGGAATTCAGGGGGTCTTCAATGATCTTCAGGAATATGTCGTCGACGAAAGCGTGATTTCAGAACCATTTCACTTAAACCTTGAACTTAGGCAAATGATGACTTCCCAATCATAAATAAAGACTACAGGGTAGGCTAACGTGTATAGGTGTATCGAAACAATATATTGGGTTATCAAAATGAAAGGAATGGCTCAGATGGGTGTATCTAGGGGTATCTTGCACTAAGGGTGAGTGCAACAAAAGGGTTTCACATGGGGGTCGAGAAGTCGAGGTGACTAATCGATAGACACACAATGGAAGGCTATTTGGGTGGTAATCCAAAAATATTTCCTTCTTAAACTAAAAAGTCCAAATACATCGAGCTAACTCAACATGCCTCGTCTATGGTCTCGAAATGATGCAAAGGCCAAGTTCTAAAGTTTACAAGCTACCGGCACACTCATAATTTTGTGGATTTGGGGTAAAATATTGGAAACGGATAAGGCTAATCTCACCATATAATATCAAGGGTTGTATGTGCTCGGCTAAGGTCTAATCTAACTAAGTTAAGAAAAACATGTCAAAATTTTAAAAATGGCATAATTTTTCAAAATAAACTAGAAAACGAGGGCAAAATAATGTTCAAGAGATAATTATACTCCGTCCCCCACTTGAATTGTACAAAGTCCCTTTTGTACTAAGCGTTAAATGAAGGTAAAGAGAAAAGTAGAATTAGAGCGAGAACTTCTCGAAATTTGCTCCAAAAGAAAGAAGGCCCACGAAAGAGGCGTGCCTTCGTATAAGCATCATGAACAAACTTCAATCCACGAAATCACACTACCGACAAGCATAATTCTAAAATAAAAAATAAAAATAAAACAAACCTAACTCACTTTCGTAGGAATCACGGTTGCATTTAGCATATGCAACAAGCCTTTTAAACCACTTGGTGTCCCAAGTGGACGAGTGAAATCTTGTGAGGGTTTACAGGGAACACACCCACAAAGTTCATTTAAAATACTAATACAAGGTTACTGTGTTTTAAAATGAAAGAATTAAAATAGAGGAAGGTTACGTCGTAACTCCTTTAGAGAGTTACGCCGTAACTAGCAAAACCTGACATATGTTGCAAAGCGAGTGGCTACTGGCGTAACCATCGAGATGGTATTCTGTTGTAATTGGTAATCGTCCAAAATTTCGCCGCAAAAGGTTGGTTATGGCGTAATCACGAGAGATGAGTTACGTCGTAACTATGGTCGAATCGAAGAACCGCAATGACAATCACTTCCTTGTTTCTGCAAAAATGGTTAGAAAACACAAAACCCTAAAGAAATAGAAATAAAACAAAAGAAATGGATAATTCGGGTTGTCTCCCGAAAGAGCACTTTTCTTTATTTACGAGTCTTTAAGTTAGACTTAGAGTCACGGGGCTCTATGGGGGCCTTTGGACTTGCCCAACTTCCTCAATGTCTTTCATCAAGTTATGCCTGACCCAAGAGACATTCGTGGCAGTGCGGAGGTATTCTTTAGTCTCGATCTTCCGAATTTTGCAAAAATTTTCCTCCGGACCCAAATGGTAGCGAGTGAACTCATATTTTTTGATAATAATTGGTGGCGGCCTCTTGTAGGGAATCTCGAGGAGTTTGCACCTCCTTTGCTCATTTGCTTCATCATCGGGGTCAGTAAATTCTTCATTCCCTTGCAACTCAAGGTAATCTAAAATCCCTTCTATGTCATCGTCGTCAGAATCGGTACCTTTAAACCATTCTTCATCGAGCAGATTCTCCACTAGTACACGCTTGCATTCTTCCTTTTCCTTTCTTACCAACGCCTTGTCATCCTCAACTGTTATTTCACTCGGGTTGTTAGGACTCTCGTTGTTCAAATTTTCTTTACTCATGTATTCCTTCCAAATCTTTTCTTTCGTTAACGTATCTACATGTCCATACTTAATCTTCACCCAACTGTCAAATCCCAAGTTGTCCAACCAAGGGAAACGTGTTCTTTCCTAATCATTGGTTGAGGTCCAAAAGAATTCGTCTTCTCCCATTCTTCTTAAGCTACTTCCCCCGTTACACTTATCGTCATAAGGGTTGCATGATGCCCAGAAAACTTCCCCAGGAGATTTTATCCTTTCACACCAGTGACTTCGTATTTCCTTATCGTCAGTTTTGCTTAAATGATCTTCCATGCAGTGGATGTCGTTATTAGCCACTTCTTTTTTTCTGATTATGATCCTCATAGTCAATCTTGAGCTTTTTGAGAAGATTCGGGTTAATCTTAGCATTCCCGAATTATATTGCGTACCAATCATCAAATGTCAAATCTCCGAACTTGATATTATGTCTTTCAAGCTCGTGAGGGCACGTCCATTCTTCTTCCTTTTCACTATCCCCACCGTTGCAATATTCGTGAAAAGGGTCGCACGTAGGCCATGCTCGTGCGGCTTCATCATCAGCTATGATTACTGGAGTGCACCAATGAGTGATATGCGCCTCCTCTTCTTCCTCGAAGGAGATTTTTTCTAATCTTTCTTCATCAGTATATGCAGCCCACATAAATTTGTTATTCTTGATCCTATCCTTATCGTCTCCTTCATCGCAAATTTCGTTTCTAGGTCGCATGAAGCCCATAGATCATACGAGTCCCCTTAGTTACGGTATCGCCTTGCACGGTGATATTTCTTTTAGATGGGGAGAGGGCATAGATTAATGTCGTGGGACCATCCGTTAATTACGTGTTCTGATTCGTCTACTTCGAGAAAGTCATGCGCCCATGTATCCCGATTCGCCATAAGCGTGATGTATGGTTCTGGCGTAACTCTCTTGAGTCATCCTTATCAATATCGGTCATAACTCCTCGATTGCGGTCAAACACATAGTTCGCCGTAACTCTTGAGACGAGTTATGGCGTAACTCTAGACCTGTCGACGAATTTTCACCGAAGATTCGCATCTTCAATGTGAGAATTACCCGGTATCTTTGAGCCGTCATCAAGAAAATGACTTTGCATTCCATTGAGGGTCTTGATCCTTGTGTTTATTGTTATTCATTCTTACTTTCTCACTAAGCTTTTCCACCATAGATTCAAGGTTTTTTAGGGTTGTGTCGTGATTGGAAAGGCTTCTGTCAGTGTTTTCCTGGAATTCTTTTAACCTCTCATCTTGTTCCTTTTGTCTTTGGGCTGAACTTTTCGTGAATTTGTTAATTGTTTCTTCAATATTGGGTTTTCTTTCTCCATAAGGCCCACGGTTGTAATTTCCATGATACCCGTTACTATTTCGATTATCTCCGTAAAACGGTCAATTTTCTCCATATTTTGCTTCTTCAATTATATTTTCTTCGTCAATGTAAGGACAATTTTTCGTGAGGTTTCCTCCTCCACAGCTTTCACAACCCACTTGGATGGCATGAACGGTTTGTCTGACTTTTAGCATATCTCGACTTAGACTTTTAATTTTACTAGCGATTGTTGCAATTCCATCAAAACTTCCGCTTTGGTTTCTTTTGCTTCCTCCGTCGTGCCATTTTTGAGAATGATCGACCATTTTTGAATGGCTTCAATTGCAAGAGTAGGAGTCATGTTTGGGATAGGTCCTTGATAGTCCAAATCATCTTGTAGTTACGTTGATTCCTTTGTAGAAGATGTTGACCTTTTCTTTGGTTGTTCGGATCATGTGTAGGACATTTGTAAAGGAGATCGTTGTATCTATCCGGGCCGATACAACGTTTCATCGTCTTCTTGTTTGAAATTATGGATCTCCAAAAGTGGTTAGAAATATTTGACGGAGGACAATACCTCCGAATGAAGTGTTTCTTGAGTAGAGCCGGTATTAAGCGCCCGGCAGTGCAATCTTTCAATCCATCTTCCGGCGGCTCGGTAAGAGTCATGGGGAATACTCTTAGCATAACGGCATCATGAGACACTCACGGAATGTTGAAAAGGCTTGCGATGTATAGGACATTTTCAACGTGCTCATATGCATCCTCATCCTGTTTCACGAAAAGGGTTAGCAAGCTCCTCATAAATTGGTCTCTAATTTGAAGCGGACATCGGCTCCAATCGCCGGTCTTACGAGACACGGCCCTTGTTCCGCCCTTGTCAATGCCAAATATTCCTCAAGAGTGAGGTCATCAATGTTAACAACTTCCATGGTACCTGAAAACTTGAATAATGATCGTGAGAAATTTAAAACAAAATGAAAGACCTAATATTAATCCTAATATAACTCCCCGGCAACGGCGCCAAAAACTTGATGCATGTTTTACTGACAAGGTTTTAATATTTATATTGTCTCGTTATACCTATGGTCTACCCTAATGCAATAACGGGCAGTGTACCCGGTCGTGTGTAGTGTAGTATTTGGTAAAACCGAGGTCGTCCCAAGAGCTATGTGTGTTGGATTATTACTAAGTCTAGGTGTCACAAATTTTAATATAATTTTGATAAGGAATTAATTAATTAACTACTAAAGCAGATAAAAGCAGATAAAAGGCAAAGGATAAATCAATAGAGGAGAGTGGTGCTAACCTAGTTATTCCTCCAAGCTAGTTATGTCTACGTCTACTTACTTCCAATTACTTCAGGTGGGGTCAAAGTCGAGAGGGGCGGCATTTGTCAATTCGCCCTAACCTATCGACAAAGATGCCACCACGGGAGAAGTCGGTGTCCCTCATAATTCTGTTGTTCACGGGGAACATTGGGGACAATGTTCAATTTAAGTGTAGGAGGAGAATAAGCGAGAACTTTGAAACTATACTTATCCTTGAATATTTTTCTTGTCCTATTTCATTTGTGTAATAAGCTATGAGAAATATTTGTTAGGCCAATTTTAGCACCAAATTTAAAATTTTGCATGACATGTACAAGTGGGACTTTAGTCTTAATAAAGCGTCTCATGGATAGGAGTTATATGACTAGCTCAAAAAAACTGTTTCCCACTCAAATTCCACCCCAAAAATGTGAGGTTCGCCCCTAGATCTATAAGAATTAAAGCATTCACCTTTAATGCTACGAGAGTGTACCGGTAGTATAATAGATTCTAGAACTTGTTTTGTGATGCATCCCGAGATCGCTAGTGAGACTACACTTGTGTAGTTAGGAATGACTAAATGATAAGAGGCATTAGGATAACCCTTGTTTGATACCCGTATTATAATTACTTCTTCCACATCGGTCGAGTAATTACCACACCCTTGCGATGTACTCATCTTTAGTACACGATACCCCTAGTTAACCCCTCAGAGCCTATCATTTCGCGATTCTCGTGATGTTTGGTTTTCGGAATATCAATGAAGAGCATTGTTTACAATCCACCCCCAAATGTACACCCAAATCGCCTTAGCCTACCTTGTATGCACTCACCTTTTGTGCATTATTGTTATCATACTAAACCCTTAGTTCAATTATCTAGTTACTTGCATGGTTGCTAAGTCGAGTCATATCTTTTGTACACAGTTTTGGGATGATTGGGACTCACGGGTAAAGTAAAATTTTATGGAGTGCCGGGAAAAATGTTAAATTCAAATTCCCTTTATTTACGTAATAAAATACTCCAAGTGTTTTGATCTTTTCAATTCGGGTCAAATTAGTGTTAGAGTAATAAAAACTCAAGTGTAGGGATGCTCCTATAAATCCCTTATATTTTGATGTTACCATAGAGGATGGTAGAGTAAATGAGATAAGAAGGTGTTGGAACATCACTAATAAAATTTGTTGTATTTTTATAGTGACCCACGAATTGGCAATTAGTGACAGTTTTTCTGTCACAAAGTCGTCTCTAATGAACCATTATTTTGGTAAAGACACACCTATTCGCAATTGTGGCGGTTAGATCTATTAAAAAGGCTTCAATGGGTGAACCATAGCGACTGTTTGCATCAGTTTCAAATAGCGACGGTTTTTATTTCACTAGGTCGTCGCTAACTGCAGATTTTTGTGAACCATTGTGACTATTACGAATAGAAGTGTCTCTAAGGCCATTTGAAGGGGTATTGTGACTGTTTTGAAGGGGCACCATGTGCCTATCAATAGAGGACGAATTTGCCATTTTGGAATCATCAAAAATACATAAATCTCATCAATCTCCATCACGATAACATATCAGATTCGCTAGATTCAAGTTTATATACTTGACACTGCTTTTGCATGCCTCAATCACGTTGTTGTAATATTTCATATTAGTTTATTTTATGTCTAACAATCTTAAATAGAAATTTCAAAGATGGATCAAGCGATGCAGAAACCGCACGTTGAAAAACCTGAAAAGTTCAAAGGGTCTGATTTTCGTCGTTGGCAACAAAAGATGTTGTTTTATTTGACAACACTGCATGTGTCAAATGTTCTCACGGATCCTGAACCAACAGATCCGTATGTGGAGGGACAAAATGTTCCTACTGAGGCACAAGTGGCAGAATATGAAAGGGCCGCCTCAATTTGGAATCATAATGAATATAATTGCATAAATTATCTTCTGAATGCTTTAGATGATTCCTTGTATGATATTTATTCTACATTTGTAAGTGCAAAGGACATCTGGATATCATTGAAAAAGAAATACATGACTGAAGTTGCATGTTCCAAGAAATTTGTTATTGGCAAATTTCTGAACTTCAAGATGAATGATGGAAAACCTGTTGTGAAACAAATGGAAGAACTCTAAATCATTGTCCATGAATTGGAAGTAGAAGGCATGGGTATTAACTCTAACTTTCTTGTTGGTTCTATTATTGAAAAATTACCTCCATCTTGGAAAAACTTTAAATTATATCTTAAACATTTGACTGACGATATGAGTTTTGAGCAACTTGTTCTTAAAATTCGTGTTGAGGAAGATAACAGGATGTAGGAAAAGGCTGATGCAAACTTAATAGAACCAAATGCAAACATGGTTGGAGAAAGCTCTTCCAAATCAAAGACCAACCACAAAAACAAAGGCAAATATGGTGGTGGTTCTGGACATAATTCTTCTAAAGATAAAAAGAATGATTACACCCAACAAAAGAGCAACAACTTCAAGAAAGTGTATCATTGTTGGGTTTGTGGGAAACCTTGTCATAAAGCCAAGGATTGTCGCCACAAGAAAGAACATGGAGGGGAAATTCTGGAGGAAATTCTGATGCGCGTACAAGGCGCGTTCGGGATCAAAAGAACTTCCTTTTCGTCGAGCAAGTTTTTCAACACCCTAGGCAGTGAACCTAATCGTTGTAGTTTAGTATTGGGTAAGCCTCGGGAATTTATATCATTCTCTAGGGGAATAGGAATGCTAGAAAGAAGTGTATTACGCTAAGGTTGAGGTTGAGGAAGATTCTTTTTGTATCTTTTTATATTTTTTAGAAAGCTAAGGGTAAAATCTCGGGGTTTGGATTTGGGGGGTGGTACTTCTACCGATTACTCTACTATTCTAATTATCTAATACTATGGGTAGTCTATGTCTTTTTGATGTGTGCTCGTATGATGATTAAAAATGTGCTTACCTAGATACTATTACTCCCTAGTTATCTTTTATTGGTGGTTGAATTGTCACGTCCTTATTTTTAACGCGTTGTGTTTTCTAAGATCGTAGGGTGTGCCTTTTTCCCTGACTCTTTGAGACTACCCTAAGGTTATTGCCTACGAATCCGCTAGATGATTCATAAACTAACTTTAAAGTTATCTTTGGATGTTTAGACTACGAAATCCGCTAAGTGATTCATAAACTAAGGTTCACAAAGATTACTCAAGCATTTAAACACAACGATAGCCTAATTACACTCCTAGGCCAATTACAATTAAGATAAGAGAAAACCAATCAATAATTAATAACTAGGTTTCATAGATCTAAGCAAACACACAAGATATTTAGCCGGACATGTTAAACACGCAAGCATACACACATTCAATGGAAGACATAATGAAAATAATGAAGTAAAACACTTATCTTGATGTAAAATAGGGTTTGGGAACCCTAAGATATTGTCCAAGTCGGACTAGAAACGTTTAGGATTTTTACTCCACAAGTCTACCTCTTAAAATTCTGAAAATTTGATTTCTATATATAATTTTACACTTGCGATGGCGTCGCCTTATAGGTGGGACGCCGTCAGATCGCCGTCATTAGAGTTTTCATCTTGGCCAAGTAATCATTGGGACGGCGTCACGTTATAGTTGTGACGCCGTCGAACCCGATAGGGACGTCGTCGATTCTTGATCCGGCCGTCGAGATGAAAAGTCTTAGTGACGCCTTCCTCTTCAAAGCTTGACGCCGTCGGTGTATTTAGCAAAATTCTCTTGAGCCGATCGAGATTTTAATTCGTATAAAGGGACGGTGTCGCCCTTTTATTGGGACGTCGTCAGGTTCAGTTTCAGTAGCTTGAGTGGCTTCGATCTTGACTTAGCCATTTTCTTCATATATTCACTCATTTTTGTCCAAATATGCATCAGTATTTTTCTTTCAAGAGACCTAAAAAGTGAAAAGGAACGAAATTAAGCAGTAACGGATATAAAAGTGGGTAATTAAGGGCTTAAATGACCCCCTAAAAATGTACATTTTAAATCCTTATCAAATTCCAACCAAGCAAACCATGTGGAATCTCCAACAGATTTTGTTGGAGTAATTGAACCCTTCTTGGCCACGAATGATGTTGATTGGTGGTTTGATACTAGTGCAACAAAGCACATATGTAATTCAAGAAGGATGTTTGTATCTTACCAAAAGGTTAATAAAACTGAACCGATGTTCATGAGAATGGAACTTCTTCAAAGATTGAAGGAAAAGGCAAAGTCATATTGAAGTTGACTTCTGGAAAGGATCTTGTACTCTCAAACTTGTTGCATGTGCCCAACATCACCAAGAATCTTATTTATGGCCCTATTCTTAGTAATAAGGGATTTAAACTTGTATTTGAATCAGATAAATTTGTAATCACTAAGGGTGGTGTGTATGTTGGAAAGGGTTACCTTGATCAAGGACTCTTTAAACTAAATGTTGTAACTGATGACAATGTTATTAATAATAACAACGCGGGCACTAGCACCGCTTATGTGTACATGATTGATCCTTATTTTTTATGGCATTCTAGATTAGGCCATGTTAATTTTCATTCCTTGCAAAGAATGATAAACTTAGGCATGCTGCCTAAATGCACAATGGATAAAATATCTAAATGTGAAATATGTTTTGAATCGAAATACACAAGTCATTCACACAAATCTGTAGAAAAATCAAATAAAATACTTGGTTTAATCCATACAGATTTATGTGATTTCAAAGCAACGTCATCAAGAGGAGGAAATAATTATTATATTACTTTCATTGATGATTGCAGCAAATTTTGTTATGTGTACTTAATAAATACCAAAGATGAAGCCTTGAATATGTTTAAGACATATAAGGCAGAAGTTGAAAATCACTAGACAAAAAGATCAAAATTCTAAGGTCTGATAGAGGAGGAGAATATGAATCCAACAACTTTGTTGAATTTTGTTCTACTTATGGTATTGTACACCAAACAACAGCCCCATACACCCCACAACAAAATGGTGTGGCTGAACGTAAGGATGGAACATTGAAGAACATGATTAATTCAATGTTAATTACTTCAGGGGCTCCTCATAGTCTATGGGGTGAAGCATGTCTTGCTGCAAATACAGTGTTGAATAAAATTCCTCATAAGAAGAGTGACAAATCTCCATATCAATTATGGAAAGGAAAGCAACCTTCTTATAAAAGGATGAATATGTGGCGTTGTTTGGCAAAGGTTCAAATACCTTTACCAAAGAGAACTAAACTTGGACCAAAAATAGTTGATTGTGTTTATCTTGGTCTGGCAAAGAATAGTGATGCTTATAGGTTCCTGGTTTATAAATCCAATGTAGAGGACATAAGAAACAACACAATTATAGAATCTACTGAAGCAGAATTCTTTGAGAATACCTTTCCTTATAAGTATAAAGAGAAACAAATCTCAAATCTAAGAAAAAGAGTATTAGATGATCAATTGTCTCAAGATCAAAGAGACGACAATTCTAAGGTTCCACAAGAGAATGATGAACCTAGAAGAAGTAAGCGTGCAAAAGTCTCTAAAGACTTTGGACCTGATTATATGACCTATATTGTGAATGAAGAACCACAAACATATAAGGCTGCTATGGACTCATCAGAAGCACCTTATTGGCAAGAGGCTATTCAAAGCGAAATAGACTCAATTGTGCATAATAATACATGGAAATTGGTTGATCTTCCTTTAGGACATAAACCAATAGGCCATAAGTGGATCTTCAAAAAGAAACTAAGACATGATGGTACCATAGAAAAGTATAAGGCTCGTTTAGTAGCCAAAGGATACCGTCAAAAGGAAGGTCAAGATTTCTTTGATACTTATTCATCGGTTACAAGGATAACCTCTATAAGAGCGTTAATGGCTATAGCAGCAATTCACAACCTGATTATACATCAAATGGATGTGAAGACTGCATTCTTAAATGGTGAATTAGATGAAGAAATCTATATGCAACAACCTGAGGGGTTTGTTGTCAAAGTTCAAGAGCATAAGGTAAGTAAATTGGTTAAATCTCTTTACGGTCTTAAACAAGCTCCAATGCAATGACATGAGAAGTTTGATAACACTCTATTATCAAATGGATATCAAATAAATGAATGTGATAAACGTGTTTATGTTAAACAATACAAAAATGCATTTGACATCTTTTGTTTATATGTGGATGATATACTGATTATGGGAAGAAATATGGATGTAATTAACCAAACCAATAAAATGCTTCATTCTTCATTTGATATGAATGACATGGGAGAAGCTGATGTCATTCTTGGTATATGATAAGGTTTTAAAATGTACCTTTTTGAGGGGTCGTTTAAGCCCTTATTTGATCACTTTTGTATCCGTTATTACTTAATATCGTTCCTTTTCACTTTTTAGGTATCTTGAAGGCAAATTGTTGGAATGACACTTCTTCGAACGAAAGGCGTGAATATCTGAAGAAAATGGCCAAAGTCAAGAATCGAGACACTCAGTCTTTGGAACTAAAGGGGCAGGCCAGTTCTACAAGTGGCGCCAGTTCTACTAGAGATGCCGTCGGACAAATTTTGTGATGACTCAGAGCCAATTTGCTCATTTACAAGTGACGGCTTGTGTTTTAAAAGAGAAGGCCGCACTCGACGGCCTAGATTTGATCCGAGACGACGCCGAGATCAAGAGGATCGGCACACAAGCATAAGGTGACGTCGTCGCAATGTTAACATGGCCAAGACGAAACCCTAATAACGGCGACTGACGGCGTTACAAATTAAAGGTGACGCCGTCGCATTTGTAATCTTATATATAGAATCCGAATTTTTCGGTTTTCCATGTGTAGTCTTTTGGAGTAAAACCTAAACCGAACCAAGGCTGTCTTGTACAAGATTTTAGGGTTCCATACCCTATCTTACATCAAGATAAGTGTTTTACTCCATTAATTCAATTATGTCTTCCTTTGATTGTGTGTATGCTTGCATGTTCCCCATGTCCGGCTAATTAACTTGTGTGTTTGCTTAGGTAATATGAAACTTAGTTATTGAATATTGATTGGTTGTCACTTATCTTAATTGTGATTGACCTAGTATTGCGATAGGTCATTCGTTGTGCTAATAATTCTTGATTAATCTTTGTTGAACCTTAGTTTATAATCACCTAGAGTAATTTTAGGCTATACATCCAAAGAATACCTTAGAGTTAAAGTTTATAAATCCTAGAGATTTTGTAGTCATTAACCTTTGGTAGCTTCAAAGAGTTAGGGATAAACGCATACCGTACGACCTTAGAAACACAACGCGATTAAGAATAAGGACGTGACAATTCAACCATCAATAGGAGATAACTATGGAGTAATAAAGCCAAGCAAATACATTTTTAATCATCATACGAGCACACAACAATAGACATAGACTACATCCACCTTAGCATAGATAATTAGATAAGTAGAAGTAATCGTAGAAATACCAACCCCCAAATTAGGACCCGAGATTTGTACCTTTCCATTTCCTAAAAACATAAAAAGATAAAAATAATCTTCCTTAACCCCAACCTTAGCGTAGTAACTTCTCACTAGCATTCCTATTCCCCAGAGAACGATATCAATTCCGTGGCTTACCCTAATACTACACTACAACGATTAGGTTCACCGCCTGGGGTGTTGAAAAACTTACTCGATTTAAAAGGAAGTTCCTTTGACCCCGAACGAGCTGTAAGCGTATCAAGTTTTTGGTGTCATTGCTGGGAATAGAATAGCTAGTTAGAGTCCACCTCATTTAGGTTTCCTTGCTTGATTCCTATCAAGTAAGATTTTTTCCCATTTTTAGCTTCCTCGTAGTCTATCCCCCTTCTTCGTGACCTTTGTTAGTAATCCTATCACTTTTCATCATGGAAGGTGATAACCAACCACCACTCATCAACCCACCACAAATGACCCACCAAGAGGCCGTACTCTTGGTGAATACTCGAGACCAAGCCACCCAGGCTACGGGAACACCATTGATCTTCCGCATCGAGCCCAAACTACGGCCTGCGATCCGACACCATCCGGTTGGTGCAAAGCGGATGTGCATTCCATGGACTTCGTTCAAGATCCTAACCAAGATCTTAAGGATTTCCTTAAAATTTTCGATTCCATCGACCTCGATGCTACTACTCGGGAGACCACGCGTCTGCGTCTCTTCTAATTCTCCCTACGGGACCAAGCTAGTAATTGGCTTGAGCAACTTCCCGCTGGCTCCATCTCAAGTTAAGATGATCTCACCTCTCGCTTCCTTGCTCAATTTTTCCCACCGGGGAGAACCACTAAGCTTAGGAATGATATCTTGATGTTCCAACAACGTCAAGGTGAATCTCTCTATGAAGCATGGACTCGATTCAAGGACTTACTCCATAGAGTCCCTCATCACGGCATTGATCTTTGGCTTCAAGTCCAACTCTTCTATGATCATGTCAACTTCCCCACCAAGCGATCCATTGACCAAACGGCCGGTGGAAAACTTAGTGATCTCACCGTGGAAGAATCATGGGGTATAATAGAGGACCTTTCTCTCTATGACAATGAAAGTTGGAATGACCCCCGTGAGTTGCCCAAAACCGTTAAGGCAATCTCCTTGCCTCCCATTGACTCACAATCTTCCGACCGTAGGATGCTCGAGCTTGAAGATCAAGTTAAACTCCTAATGAGTTCCTACGAAAATCCTAAGTCTTCACGCCAAGTGAACAAAGTTTCTTCCTCGTGTGAGCCGTGTAGTGGTCCTCATAACACGCGCACTTGCACAAGATTCCCCAAACAAGCTTCCGTTGACTACGCATCCTCGCGTACTAATGGAATGGGAGGAAGATTCCCTACAACACCCGGACCTAGGACTTTTAATGACACCCGAGAAGCATGGAAGGGCAAGCCCGACTTTTATTGGGGACAAACCAAAGAATTCACATCCAATTATTTCTCATGGCCCTCATCTCACGGCCCTAACCAACAAAACATTGAGGGGATGTTGCAACACCTAGTCGCATCCCAAGAAGCTCAAATAGCTAAGCTCTCGGACCGTTTTAACCAACAACAAGCCGAGATTGATAGGAAGATAGATAACCTCTTGAAAGCCATGACCAATAGTGATAGGAAGGTTAATGCTATCTCAACTCCTCGAAACTTCGGTATAGAGATTAAGGACCCAAGTAAGCTAGCTAAGCACGCTCAATTCGTCAATACCATCACCTTAGTGAAACCTAATAGAACAAATGACGGTTAACCATGAAACGATACTTGAGGTTAGTGAAACACCTAGGAATGAAACAGACGAGGAAGTAGATGAAGTAGACAATGACTATTTCAAGAAGTTTCCTACGGAAGAAGAACTATCTCGCCACCCTCACTTAGTGTGTGACCTCCGTCACATGTATGTTAGGAAAAGCCCTAGGATCAAGTTTGGGAACCCTTGGAATCTTAACATACCATGTTGCATAGGACACCTTTTTGTGGCAAAGGCCTACATTGACCGCAAGTCCCCAATAAACATAATGACTAGCACCTACTATAATTGGGTAATTAAGAAGCTTATCCCAACTAGGCAAGATCTCGATAATCCTAGGGTTAGTTGTAATTTTCTTGGTAGAGTTAAGGGATTGCCTGTGTATGTAGATAGTTTCACGTTTCCTGCGGATTTCATGATTGTGAACGACATTAGTATGGCCATAGATCCTAGCTTATCCTACGTTATTCTAGGGAAGCCTTTCAAAGAAAGCACCGGGATGACTTATGATCCCTCATTAGGAATAGTACGATTCAAGGATGAGACCGATGATGTAGCTTACCAAATGCCGTTTAAGATTGAGAAGTTTTCATCACTCTCCAATGATGAAAAGGAACTTAAACTATCGGTCTACTATAGGAATGAGGAGGATAAGGAGAAAGGAGTAGATTATGTTATGGCCAAAAATTTTGGCTTCTATAAGGATTGCTTGAACTTAGGACCGGAATATAGAACTGAGTGGGGAGAGGACGACCTCTTAGAAAGGTGCATCATAGGGCACTTCTACAACATGGAATCACCCAATAGAGACCGTCATGAGCAAGAAGGTGACGGTAATGAAGTCACGTAAGGGTACGACTTCGAGTCTAGCTACAAGACTCATAAATAAAGAAAAACGCTTCATGGGAGGCAACCCATGCTTAATTGTTTGCTTGTTTGTGTCGTGTATCTTTTATTGATTGTTGATTCTCATCTTTAAATTTGTAAAAATGCTTTATTTTGTCTTTAACCTCGTCTTAATTACATATAAAGGTATTTTACATAACGGATAAGTGTAGGGAGGATTACACACGTTTTCAAAAGAAACGTAAACATGAGAATTTCAATTAATTAAAAGATATACATGTGTGTTTGCTCGAGTCAAATGCTTGTATTGAGTCATAATGGATGTTTTGCAGGAAATTTTTCCAGATAATAAAGATAAAAAATTTCCAAAATTTTTTTCGAAAATCGCAGACCGATTTGTCGGGATAACTCGACGGCGTCAGATCACAACCCCGACGGCATCGAAGGAGCGTAAACAATCGATTACTTTTTCTCGCTTTTATGAGCTACTTATAAATTTTGGAATTTTCCGTGTCTTAATTTTCAAGAAAATCTGTAAACATCCATTCCACAAGCATTATATCCTAGTTTAGTAGAGTCCTATATATATTTTTACCGCCGATTTTACGAAGGTTTCGTTTGTTTTCTTCAAGTGTGCAGGGTTTAATTTACCAAGAAGAAGATACATAAGTCGAGAAGGAGCTTTTCACGCAAACATTCTTCGTGAAGAAAGATGTAACCACCACTTTACACGATCCTACCGAGCTAATCGTGGGAGTATTAGTTTTTTCGCCTTTTATTAACTTCCGTTATCATAACTTTGATACTTTCGGGGAACATTGGGGACAATGTTCAGTTTAAGTGTAGGGAGGAAAAATAAAACGGGAACTTTGAAACTATGCTTGTCCTTGATTATTTGCTTTGTCCAATTGTATTTGTGTAATAAACCATGAGAAATATCGGTTAGGGTAATTTTGGCACCAAATTTAAAAAATTTCATGACATGTAGGAGTGGGCCATTAGTCTTAGTAAAGCGTCTCATGGATAGGAAGTTATATGACTAGCACAAATACCCTTTACCACTTAAATTCCACCCAAAATGTGAGGATCGCCCTTAGATTAGTAGGAATTAAAGCATTCATCTTTAATGCTTAGAGTGTGAACCGGTAGTATAATAGATTCTAGAACTTGTTTTGTGATGCATCCCGAGATCGCTAGTAAGACTACACTTGTGTAGTTAGGAATAACTAAATGATAAGAGGCATTAGGATAACCCTTGTTTGATACCGTAATATAATTACTTCTTCCACATCGGTTGAGTAATTCCCCACACCCTGCGTTGTACTCATCTTTAGTACACGATACCCTAGTTAACCCTCGAGCCTATCCTTTTCGCGGTTCTCGTGATGTTTCGGTTTTCCGAATATCAATGAAGAGCATTGTTTACAATCCACCCCAAATGTACACCTAAATCGCCTTAGCGCTTTTAGTGCATTATTGTTATCACACTAAACCCTTAGTTCAATTATCTTTTGCTTGCATAAGTTGCTAAGTCGAGTCATATCCTTTGTACACGTTTTGGGACGATTGGGACTCATGGGAAAAGTTAAATTTTATGAAATGACGGAAGGAACGTTAAATTCAAATTCCCTTTATTTGCGTAATAATGTACTCCAAGTGTTTTGATCTTTTCAATTCGGGTCAAATTAGTGTTAGAGTAATAAAAACTCAAGTGTAGGGAGGTGCCTATAAATCCCTATCATTTTGATGTTATCATAGAGGATGGTAGAGTAAAAGTGTATGAAAAAAAAATCAAAATAAAAAAAATAGAAAAAGAAAAAAAGAAAAAAATAGAGTGTTGAAAAAAAAAACAGGCTACCATCCTACATCTATCTTTAAATTTATGTTTGTTTGTTTCAGTTATCTAGAGTTTAGAGTGTCGAGTCTTGGCTTAGAAACGCCATTCTTCGCATGCTTGTAACAAAAAGATTTTTGACTTGCCACCACTAAATCGCCCATCCCACCAAACCCTTTGTTTCCCTACCGTAAGCTTATCATTATAAACCTTTAAAAGACCTCTTGGATAGTCTTTCCTAGGTGCTTACGCCAAAGCGATGGAGGTTTGATCTAGTCTCAAGCCTATGGTAATCTATGTACTAGGACCGGTCAATGAGTGTTTATCTTCCATTTTCAGCTTGTTATATTTCATATACACCCGAGAGATGTAAGTATCCAAACACCCCATGTGAGGTGCTAGTATGTAATTTACGTGCTTGTTATGACTTTTGCGGGGCTTATATGTATTGTGGATCGTTCTAAACTAATGCTTCATGACCCCTAACTTATAAATTAATTGGCTAAAAGTACATTTGCTTGAGGACAAGCAAATACCAAGTGTAGGGATATTTGATAAGGTTTTAAAATGTACCTTTTGAGGGGTCGTTTAAACCCTTATTTGATCACTTTTGTATCCGTTATTACTTAATATCGTTCCTTTTCACTTTTAGGTATCTTGAAGGCAAATTTGTCGAATGACACTTTTCGGATGAAAAGGCGTGAATATCTGAAGAAAATGGCCAAAGTCAAGAATCGAGACACTCAGGCTGCTGGAACTAAAGGGGACGGCGTCGGGTTCTACAAGTGACGGCGTCAGGTTCTACTAGAGACGCCGTCGGACAAATTTTGTGACGACTTCAGGTTTTAAAAGATTAGGGCGTTAATTGCGTGCCAAACAGTCAAGCTAAACCACGCAAGCCGGCCACTTGTGAATGGCAGACCGTAATCAGCTTAAAACTGCTTAAGCACGAATGCAATGAAGATCGAGAGTATAGTGTTTCCCAGTCGTTAAGTCCCAACGAGTCGTGCGAGAATAGTCAAACGTAAAGTGATCGGAGGATTTGAACGGAAAGGATAGTGATTGATTTATACCTAAAGAAAAAGCCCATAAACTACGGGGCTTAAATGCAAATTAAAGAAAATTAAAAGATAAAAATATTAAATAAACGCTATCACTATTTGCAAAATGATGTTTTGTTTTTATGTTTTTATAAAGCGAATTTAAAAACTACGTAACGCATCTGAGAAAATGTGAAATTTACACAATATTAATCCTAAAAATATGAAAATGATATTTTTACAATCCTAATGATAAAAGAAAATTTATAGAAAAATAAAATTATTTTATAACTATTAAGTTAATTATTATTAATTAAAAACTATTTTAACTATTAAATAATAACTTAAAATACAAGAAAATAGGAAATAAAGCTAGAAAAATAAAATTAAGACTTAGAAAATCTAAAATATCAAAGAGAATTTTCAAAACTATTTTTGTATTTTTCGATTATTTTGGATTTTCTAGGAATTTAAAACTATTAAAACTAATTAAATTATTTAAAAATACAAATTTAACTAAGAAAAATAAGGAAAATATTTTTTGGCTTTTATATTTATCTTAACTTAAGAAAAATGAAAAATTATTTTTTTGAAACTTTTCTTAATTAATTGTATTTAAAGCTAATTAAAAATGCTTAAAAACTAATTTAAATTAAGAAAAATAGCAAACAAGCTTGGAAAAATATGAAAATTTCAGGAAAACTCTAAAATTATATTAGGAAGCTAGGAAAAATGGAAAAACAGGTGCTTATGTGGAGGAAATTGGAACTGATGTGGAATGTGCTTAAAAATAAGCACTTTCAATAAGCAAATGGAGACCAATAAGCACCAAACCAAAACAGAAGCTATATAATGCTAAAAGAGCTAAAATGAAACAAGAAACAACTGACTTAAACTACTGAAATGCAAGTTGCTAAGATTATGAGGATTTGAGCAAATGTGCTAAATCAGTTTTTGGGGCCAACTTAGAGCTTATGCACAAGCCACTCAATAAGCTCAGACTCAAAATAGAAAATTGGAACTTGACTTAGACCTGGCTAACTACTAATGAACCAAAATGCAGACCATGATAAGCTAAACCAAACCTCATGCAAGGGTCGCAACACCATGCGTGACTCAGATCAATCGAGTCAATGCACAGGGCAAACAGGCCCTATGTTTAAGCTGTTGCATAAGCTAATCTAGGAAGCTGAAGTGAAAAACATATATGTGGTCTTCAAGACCACCTAGCAGGCTATACTTAAACCAAAAATGAGACCCTAACAAGCTGTATTGAACCCTGTGCAACTGCTGCAATGTCTGCACAAATCAGTTTTTGACATGATTTTGACTTTGAAAATAGTTTGAAACTTTGACTTTCTTGAGATTTAGATGCAAATATTGGACTGATGTTGATGTATGTTAATGAAATGAAGCTTCAGCCAGCTAGATTATCAAGTTTTAAACCTATGTGAATGATTATGGTGACTGATTCCAACAGTGGTGTGATCAAGACAGTGGATTATAGATTTTTGACTTTTTATGTGTTTTGATGCAAATAAACCACTAGACTAAGTGTAACTATACTACCAGAGTCTATTTCAACAGATTTTAACTAGTGACTAATGTTCAAACTCAGTTTTATTAACCAATCCAAACACCCCTTTATGACAGTTAAATGTAATCAACCTTAGCTAAACATGAAAACAAGATTATACTAACTATAAATCAGATCAAAAACACTAAAATGAAAGCAATAAACACCACTATAACAGATCTACAAGATATTATAACACCACTGTTTAATATGCTAGCATATGAGATCAAGATTAACTTACAAGAATCCCAGCCACTGTGGCTTGCAAACCAGATAAAGGACCACTAAACTAACCCATCAAACATCAAACTCAACCCAGATCCATCATCAAATCAAACCATAACCATTTTTGAGCCAAGATCACCAAACAGTTGACTTTCATTGACCATATATCAAATTTGTTAGAACCTTAAATGTGAGCTTATCAAAAGTTGTAATAGACTCACTTAAACCTGTTTGAGCTTAAAATAAGCTAATAAAAGCTTGTAAATAAGATTTTGACATGGAAATTTTCAACGAGAGACATGAAAGGTGAATTGTAAACACAAACCGATATTAATGCTTGAATTGAGTTTCAATACACTTAAACACTTTAAAGCGATACAAATTAACAAAAGATTACGTGTTTAATGCTAAATTAAGAACTTAAAGATAAAACGACATTTTAGAAAACTAAAACTAACTCACCGCCGTTTTGCTTCTTCTCTTCCTTTTTATAGCTCCAAAAGCTTCCACGTGTCCTCTAGATCCAATCCACCACTTTATTGAGCCAATGGGTGAGCAGAGGCTATATTGGCCTTTTATGCTTTTGGCGGAAATAGGATATTTGACCTCCGCCTGGATTAGCGGTAGGGGGTGGATAGGTGATATGATGAGGGTGAGAGTGGAAGGTGATAAGGTGAGTGATGGGTGTTGGGAGAAGCGATGGCGAGCGAGCAAGTTGGTCCAGTGGGGAAGAAGCGGTGGGAGGAAAAGGTTATTAGTTTGACTTGGTTTGACTGGGGGTCAAAATAGAAAGTGACAGGGGCTCAAAAGGTAATATGGCGGGGTCCAAAAGGTTTTGACAAGGCTTAGTATTAGCTTTAAATGACAAGGACTATTCTTGCAATCGATATCATGAAGGACCAATCTGTAATTTTCCAAACTTGTTACAAGGGACCAATATTGACAAGTCCCAATAGTACAAGGACCGTTTGGCATTTTCAAATTTTCCAGGACCAAACTTGACATTTTGAAACTTGAGGACCTTTTCGCCATTTAACAAAGATTTATTCAAGGACCATTTTGACAACTTAGAATATTTCAGGGACCTTGAATAACATTTTCTTTATTTTGTTTTACCAGGACTGTTTTTGACAACTTTTGAAACTTGGGGACTAAAGCGCCAATTATGCAAACTTTATCGTTTTTCACCGATTTTGACATTTTGCATTTAAAACACATAAAACACTTATTTGTGATATTTTTATCATTTGATGCATTTCGAGTGTTTTCGGATGTTTTGCGTTTAATTGGTACAAAATGATGAGTATTTAGACACTCATCAATCCCCCACACTAAGATATTGCTAGTCCCTAGCAATGTTTTGAGAAAAATTAATGGATTTCATCTCTTTACCAAAAGCCATTACTTCGGAGTAGCCAAATGTTTCAGTTCAAGTAAGAACCTTGGTACACCGATAACCAAATGATTTTGAGCAAATCACCGACTTTCAACGGTTTTGATTTGTCTTTACCGTGCCGTTTGCTTCGGACTAGCCAACTCTTAGATAAATTATCAATATTATCTTTCTTGAGTCGATTACCAATTATGGTTTTTCCATCGCCTTTACCACAAGCCATAAACTTGCGGGCTAGCCAACTCTTCACTTTTAAGGATATGGTGAGTGAATACCATACAATTTTGGGCAAATTGCAAGCCGTCAACGGATTTGAGATATCTTTACCAAGAGCCGTTTGCTCTGGATTAGCCAATCCTTATGTGGGTTAGACATGGTGGACTGATTACCATTTGTTGTGTTTAGCACATAGTACTTCCACTAAAAAAAATTTAAAATTTGGCCATTTTGGGGAAAAGGGACTAAAGGGTACATTTATGATCAAAATTCGCGAATTTCCCCACTTAGAAATGAATATTGTCCTCAATATTCAAAGTACCTACTGTTATGCCGAAACTTAGAACGTAAAAAGATAACATTACTAGCTAAGTGTAGAAACACAACAATTATTCTCTTTTTTAATATATACAATTTTCATTCATTTTTAGATCTATATACAACATGTGGGCATCTCCCCACACTAGGGTGGTACACACGGGTGAAAACCCATGTTTAACTATCTTTTTTGGTTAATGAGTCGCTAGCTTGACTCGAATTCCCAATTAATTTGTTCATGGGGAAGTAAGTGGAAGAGACAATCTCCATCGGACTTTCATTCAAGATGTTTGGATAAACATTGAAGTACGTGAAAGTTCCACACCGACGAGATATACATAGAACCGGCTCAAAAATGATAAATGAAAATGCCGGGATCAAAAATAGTGTCCTCATTCCTGAAGGAGAAAAGGGAACGAGAAACCACACCTTTTGTGAAAAATGGAATAAAGATGTGCATCACAATGCAATCCCATTCTTCATTAGTGAGGAGCAAATCACCATTTGTTAGATTTTTAAGCTTAGACTTGAAGCTTGTATGGTGATTGGCAACAAAATTCGGGAGGAGAGTGGAAGCGGTTCTTCAATCAATGATTTTCAAGAAAGAGGATGTCTCCTCCGAATCATAGCAAGTATTGTCAATCCTGTTGGAATTGACTCATCACTAAGAAAAGCATCGACCTCCTTCCAAAATTTGTCATCTTCCTCATCCGGAGTGAGAGAAGGAATGGAAGAGTCGGAAATGGGACAAGAAATGAGTGGATGATCATTATATAGGAGATTTTAGTTTCTCCAAGATCGGCTTCGAAATCAAAGAGATCATCGTCACTTTCGATGAAAGTGGATCGATGTGAGTGAGTTCATCGGTGAACTCCTCAAGAGGATCGACCGTGGGAGTGATGCCTCAACATACTCGATGTCTCCATAAGAAGTACAATCGTCGCTAAGATCGGAGAAGGTATCAAAATGATCTTTTGAACACTCAAGAGGAAAAGGGATATCACATATATGGTCAAAGTTCCTGTGACTCTCGGGATTGGGACAAGGTTCTCAACACTAGACTTTATGAATTCGTCCGATTCCTTTTCGAGAACAAGTGTCAAGATGCTCATCCCCATGCTCGAGAGAGTGAGTGGGAGCTTGGTGTGATAGCGGTTGTTTGAGATGGAATCTCAAGCTGGGATATCAACCGACCGAGGGAGTTTAGAAGGACTAGCATACATATGTTTTATACTTTCCATTTGTTCTTTCGCTAGTAATTCCATCATAGTCTTTTCTCCCCGATTTTCATGGAAGGAATTTCAACCGATGAACTTGATGAATTTGTACAAAGTTGACTAATATCAAGGTAACTTCATCATTATCGTCATCGTGAATGAAACGGAATCGAGAGCTAGATTTGGTGCTTTTTCTTTTGCAATTGATTCCCTAATAGATTTTTCAAAGGCAATCTGGGAATCTAATTTAGCGATCCGTTCTTGACTAACAAAACTTCCATGGATTTTTCATTTGGATTATCTTGGGGATGTTTACATTCCTTCAAATCTTTCACTAAATCCAAAAGATCAAGGAGAAGATTTTGAGGAAGTGGCTCAGTGAGGTGGTGCCGATTTACTTGGTAATCGTAGAGGTTGGTCATGATATGAAGAGTCGTAATTGTTACAAGGAAATGGATTCCTTGTTTGACAATCGAGCTAGAGTGAGGACCTCCACAATATTCACAACAGAAAAGCGATGTGGTTGTGAGTCATATGTGGTGTAGTCATAATTGTTATCGTGAACCCGCTCATAGACAAGCGTGTTTCCGATTGACAATCGAACTATAGTGTGAACCACCACAGTACTCACAACAAGAGCTCTGCTGAGTCTCACGGTGTGGTAGCCGATGGAATGAATCGGTTGTGTTATGGTAGGAATAGGGATCCCGGTTATGATGCAGACCGTTTCACGATTCCACCATGCTACAACCGGGGCAATTGCCACCATTATAAGGACCACCACACCATTGACATCCAAGAGGGTGAGGATAAGACATAGAAAGAATCAAAGGTTTACTGAGGGTAAGAAATGAAGAATCAAAAGGGTAAGAGGGTAAAGAGGAATATTTTTGGTATTTTTGAAAAACATGATGTAGAAACAAGAAAGAAAATCTTTTGGGTTTTGGATTATATAGATGGTATAAACAAGGAGTGATGTCAAATCACTAATCGCTAAACGTAAGACTATTAGCACTGCTCCCCGTGGCGCTAAAATTTGATTGCGTACAAACAATCGAAGCTAAATCACGCAAGCCGCCACTTGTGAATGGCGGATCGTAATCGACTTAAAAGCGCTAACACGAATGCAATGAAGATCGAGAGTATAGTGTTTCCCGTGTCGTTAAGTCCCAACGAATGTGCGAGAATAGTCAAACGTAAAGTGATCGAGAGGATTTGAGCGGGAAAGGATAGTGATTGATTTATACCTAAAGAAAAAGCCCATAAACTACAGGGGCTTAAATGCAAATTAAAGAAAATTAAAAAGATAAAAATTATTAAATAAACGCTATCACTATTTGCAAAATGATGTTTTTGTTTTTATGTTTTTATAAAACTGAATTTAAAAACTACGTAACGTACAAGAGAAAATGTGAAATTTACACAATATTAATCCTAAAAATATGAAAATGATATTTTTACAATCCTAATGATAAAAGAAAATTTATAGAAAAAGAAAATTATTTTTATAACTATTAAGTTAATTATTATTAATTAAAACTATTTTAACTATTAAATAATAACTTAAAATACAAGAAAATAGGAAATAAAGCTAGAAAAATAAAATTAAGACTTAGAAAATCTAAAATATCAAAATAGAATTTTCAAAACTATTTTGTATTTTTACGATTATTTTGGATTTTCTAGGAATTTAAAACTATTAAAACTAATTAAATCATTTAAAAATACAAATTTAACTAAGAAAATAAGGAAAAATATTTTTTGGCTTTTATATTTATCTTAACTTAAGAAAAATGAAAATTATTTTTTTGAAACTTTTCTAAATTAATTGTATTTAAAGCTAATTAAAAATGCTTAAAAACTAATTTAAATTAAGAAAAATAGCAAACAAGCTTGGAAAAATATGAAAATTTCAGGAAAACTCTAAAATTATATTAGTAAGCTAGGAGAAATGGAAAAACAGGTGCTTATGTGGAGGAAATTGGAACTGATGTGGAATGTGCTTAAAAATAAGCACTTTCAATAAGCAAATGGAGACCAATAAGCACCAAACCAAAACAGAAGCTATATAATGCTAAAAGAGCTAAAATGAAACAAGAAACAACTGACTTAAACTATTGAAATGCAAGTTGCTAAGATTATGAGGATTTGAGCAAATGTGCTAAATCAGTTTTTGGGGCCAACTTATAGCTTATGCACAAGCCACTCAATAAGCTCAGACTCAAAATAGAAAATTGGAACTTGAATTAGACCTGGCTAACTACTAATGAACCAAAATGCAGACCTTGATAAGCCAAACCAAACCCTGTGCAAGGGCTGCAACACCCTTGTGCAGACTCAGTATCATCTGAGTCAATGCACAGGGCAAACAGGCCCTATGTTTAAGCTGTTGCATAAGCTAATCTAGGAAGTCAAGTGAAAATGATATGTGGTCTTCAAGACCACCTAGCGTGCTATACTTAAACCAAAAATGAGACCCTAACAAGTCAGTATTGAACCCGTGCAAGCTCGCCGAATGTCTGCGACAACCGGTTTTGACATGATTTTGACTTTGAAAATAGTTTGAAACTTTGACTTTCTTGAGATTTAGATGCAAATATTGGACCGATGTTGATGTATGTTAATGAAATGAAGCTTCACCACTAGATTATCAAGTTTTAAACCTATGTGAATGATTATGGTGATCGATTCCAACGAAAGCGATCAAGACAATGGATTATAGATTTTGACTTTTATGTGTTTTGATGCAAATAAACCACTAGACTAAGTGTAACTATACTACCGTAGTCTATTTCAACAGATTTTAACTAGTGACTAATGTTCAAACTCGCTTTTATTAACCAATCCAAACACCCCTTTATGACAAGATTAAATGTAATCAACCTTAGCTAAACATGAAAACAAGATTATACTAACTATAAATCGATCAAAACACTAAAATGAAAGCAATAAACACCACTATAACAGATCTACAAGATATTATAACACCACTTTTTTATTATGCTAGCATATGAGATCAAGATTAACTTACAAGAATCCCAGCCACTGTGGCTTGCAAACCAGATAAAGGACCACTAAACTAACCCATCAAACATCAAACTCAACCCAGATCCATCATCAAATCAAACCATAACCATTTTTGAGCCAAGATCACCAAACAGTTGACTTTCGTTGACCATATATCAAATTTGTTAGAACCTTAAATGTGAGCTTATCAAAAGTTGTAATAGACTTACTTAAACCTGTTTGAGCTTAAAAATAAGCTAATAAAAGCTTGTAAATAAGATTTTGACATGGAAATTTTCAACAGTAGACATGAAAGGTGAATTGTAAACACAAACTGATATTAATGCTTGAATTGAGTTTCAATACACTTAAACACTTTAAACTGATACAAATTAACAAAAGATTACAGGTTTAATGCTAAATTAAGAACTTAAAGATAAAAATGACATTTTTAGAAAACTAAAAACTAACTACTGCCGTTTTGCTTCTTCTCTCTTCCTTTTTATAGCTCCAAAAGCTTCCACGTGTCCTCTAGATCCAATCCCACCACTTTATTGAGCCAATGGGTGAGCAGAGGCTATATTGGCCTTTATGCTTTTGGCGGAAATAGGATATTTGACCTCGGCTCGGATTAGCGGTGTGGGGGTGGATAGGTGATATGATGAGGGGTGAGAGTGGAAGGTGATAAGGTGAGTGATGGGTGTTGGGAGAAGCGAAGAGAGAGCGAGCAAGTTGGTCCATGGGAAGAAGCGGTGGGAGGAAAAGGTTATTAGTTTGACTTGGTTTGACTGGGGTCAAAATAGAAAGTGATGAGGGGCTCAAAAGGTAATATGGCGGGGGTCCAAAAGGTTTTGACAAGGCTTAGTATTAGCTTTAAATGACAAGGACTATTCTTGCAACTGATATCATGAAGGACCAATCCTCAGTAATTTTACAAACTTGTTACAAGGACCAATATTGACAAGTCCCAATAGTACAAGGACCGCTTTTGGCATTTTCAAATTTTCCAGGACCAAACTTGACATTTTGAAACTTGAGGACCTTTTTCGCCATTTAACAAAAGATTTATTCAAGGACCATTTTGACAACTTAGAATATTTCGGGACCTTGAATAACATTTTTCTTTATTTTGTTTTACCGTGGACCTGCTTTTGACAACTTTTGAAACTTGGGGACTAAAGCGCCAATTATGCAAACTTTATCGCTTTTCACAGATTTTGACATTTTGCATTTAAAACACATAAAACACTTATTTGTGATATTTTTATCATTTTGATGCATTTCGAGTGTTTTCGGATGTTTTTGCGCTTTAATTGGTACAAAATGATGAGTATTTAGACACTCATCAGCGCCGCACTCGACGGCCTAGATTTGATCCAAACGACGCCGAGATCGAAGAGGACGGCGTCACAAGCATAAGGTGACGCCGTCGCAATGTTAACGTGGCCAAGACGAAACCCTAATAACGGCGACCGACGACGTTACAAATTAAAGGTGTACGTTGCATTTGTAATCTTATATATATAATCCGAATTTTTCGCCAGGTGTGTAGTCTTTTGGAGTAAAACCTAAACCGAACCAAGGCTGTCTTGTACAAGATTTTAGGGTTCCATACCCTATCTTACATCAAGATAAGTGTTTTACTTCATTAATTCAATTATGTCTTCCTTTGATTGTGTGTATGCTTGCATGTTCCCATGTCCGGCTAATTTACTTGTGTGTTTGCTTAGGTAATATGAAACTTAGTTATTGAATATTGATTGGTTGTCTCTTATCTTAATTGTGATTGACCTAGTATTGCGATAGGTCATTTGTTGTGCTAATAATGCTTGATTAATCTTTGTTGAACCTTAGTTTATAATCACCTAGAGTAATTGTAGGCTATACATCCAAAGAATACCTTAGAATTAAAGTTTATAAATCCTAGAGATTTTGTAGTCATTAACCTTTGGTAGCTTCAAAGAGTTAGGGATAAACGCATACCCTACGACCTTAGAAACACAACGCGATTAAGAATAAGGATGTGACAATTCAACCATCAATAGGAGATAACTAGGGAGTAATAAAGCCTAAGCAAATACATTTTTAATCATCATACGAGCACACAACAATAGACATAGACTATATACACCTTAGCTTAGATAATTAGATAAGTAGAAGTAATCGGTAGAAATACCAACCCCCAAATTCAAACCCCGAGATTCGTACCTTTCCATTTCCTAAAAACATAAAAAGATAAAAAAAATAATCTTCCTCAACCCCAACCTTAGCGTAGTAACTTCTCACTAGCATTCCTATTCCCCTAGAGAACGATATCAATTCCGTGGCTTACCCTAATACTACACTACAACGATTAGGTTCATCGCTTAGGGTATTGAAAAACTTGCTCGATTTAAAAGGAAGTTCCTTTGACCCCGAACGCGCTGTGTAAGCGTATCAGTATACGAATTCAAAAGAATTCCAATAGATACATCCTTACCCAATCTCATTACATTGAGAAGACCCTTAAGAATTTTGGGCACTATGATGATAGACCATTTGTAACTCCCTTTGATCCTAAGGTTCAACAAGTTCTAGAAAGCTTGATGTATATAATGAACTGTACACGACCAGATTTGGCATATAGTGTAAGTCGACTTAGTCGATATTCTCATAACCCTGGGAGAGATCATTGGGATGCACTAGTTAGAGTTCTTCAATATCTTAAGCATACAATGGCTTATGGGTTACATTACACTAAGTATCCTCCTGTATTAGAAGGATTTTGTGATGCCAATTGGATTTCCAGCCATAATGAAGGAAAGTCCACAAGTGGCTATGTATTTACACTTGGAGGAGCTGCTGTATCATGGAAATCGTCTAAGCAAACTGTCGAATCTTCCTTGCAGTGGGCGGGAAGACCTGAATACCAGATCAACTATGGAAGCAGAATTTGTAGCCTTAGAGAAAGGTACTGAAGAAGCAGAATGGCTTAGAAGCTTTCTAGAGGGTATTCCCTTGTGGCCAAAACCTGTGACTGATGTATGTATACATTGTGATAGTATGGCTGCTCTTGCTAGATCAAAGAATCATATCTAAAACGGCAAGTCAAGACATATAAGACGTCGCCACAATATGATAAAGGACTTGTTAAGAAATGGAATCATTTCCATCGACTAGGCTAAGTCAAAGGAGAATATAGCAGATCCTTTGACAAAAGGCCTTTGTAGAGAACAAGTCATATTTACATCGAGGGGTATGGGCTTAAAGCCAACACAATGAGTGAATACTCGACGGAAACCTAACCTAGCAAAATTGGAGATCCCATGGTCTAGGTTCAATAGGAAAACTAGTTGAGGAAGACTCAAAAGCAAGGCTGTCAAGATCGCGATCCCGTGTGGGATCGTTTTTGTCTTTGCAAGATCGAGATCGTAGGATCGGATCGCGATCCTACGATCCTACCAATTTGTCATAGTTTGTAAACAAATGATAAACGAGTCAAACTGTTTTACATTTCTACTCAACGTCAAAGATAAATTCATATAATGTCCTCTTGAAAATGACAAAGTTCAAATTTCAAACACCAAAGTAATAATAAAACACAAAAAAAATCAAGTTTCAATCGTTAAATTAACGATTTGGCCTCAAAACATATGAGCCATCTACATGATTTCAAGGAAACAAACACTTCATTAGTTGCATTCCAAAACATACCCTTTGATTAATTTAATCACAATGAAGTAAATTAAATTGAATTATTCAACACTTTTAGACTATAATCTATTTAGAAAAATAGAAAACTATGTATAAACTATAATCTATTTAGAAAATGAAACAACAGTGGTTTACTTATTAGACATTAGTAAAACACACGTTTGTTTTTTGGCCTAAGCAAGTGAGATGGACTTAAAAGATAGAAAAGGTAAAAAAAAAATAAAAAATAAAAAAGTGAACTCGGATCGCGTGACGATCCTACTATCTTACGTGCGATCCCACGATCTTACTTACGATCCTACCACATATGCGATCCTACTACGATCCTACACGGTTTTAGCTAGTAAACACGTAAACTCGTACGATCCTACAAGTTTACACGCGATCTTGACAGCCTTGCTCAAAAGTACTAACACACAGGTATGCCCATTCCTAAGATGAATTTTGTGTGTTTTTCGTTGATGATTAAGGGTTGAATTTTAATTCTTAATAATGCTAATGGCTTCTTACAGTGGAATACTACGGAATATTCTTGATTGGCATTACCTATATGAGATTGATGTGTGCTCGCATCTTTGGGAACCAGATGGCTAAGTTCTCTAAAATTCTCATGAATAAGGATATGTTCACGACTGAAATGAACATAACGGTAAGAATTTGTTATTGCACAAATATGATATGTGTGATACTTATTGTCTCGATTTACTACAAAACGTGTCTAGTTCAAGACTTATGTTCACTATTCACAAAGTAGATCTGATATGTACTCACTAGGATAGGTTCAAGTCTAAAAGACACCTAATCTGATGCATGTCATATTTGTTGGGTTTTAGGTTCCACTGATCAGGAATTATTCTAAGTATGGAACCACTGCTAGAGTAAATGTAACCACGGCTAGAAGAAGGAATCCACTGCTCGAGTTAAACCACGGCTAGTAGTATAGTGAAACCACGGCTAATGTATTGTAACCATCGCTAGTCTGCTTAGTCGGTTTAATATTTTGTATTAGATAAATATGGAAAAGATATTTATCTTGTAGGTTACGTGACAGTATTATGTAAAGGACTCCTTAGCCTATAAAAGGAGGTCCTAGGTTAGATTATATATACGTGTGTTTTAATATATCTAAGGTCGATACACTTCAAGGTTGTAAAACCCTAATATTGTTTAGAGTATTCGTTATTAATATAATTGAGGTGTTTAAGTGTTATTACTGTACTTCTTCTTAAGGTTAAATATTATATTCCGCATAATATTTAACAAGTAATTGTTAAGTCAGTTTCTATAAGGATCGTTTGCTCAACTGGGATCAACAAGTGGTATCAGAGCTTGTGATCTAGAAACTGTGATCAAGAAGATGTCAAATTAACTTTAATTCAAGAAGAGTAAAGATGTCTGACGAAACTCATATGGTTATTGCATCAAAGGTACCCATGCTAAGGCAGGGTGAGTATCAAGTATGGAGAATGCAAATGAGGTAATATATTCGCATGATTGATTACAACATCTGGGAAGTTGTTGAGAAGGGTGATAAGTTACCTACAAGGCACAGAGGAAATTGGAGATCAAAGCTCATAGTATTCTCAACATGGGAATACCTAATGAGTATGCTTTAGACTTTGAACAATATGAGACTGCTAAGGAGTTAATGGATGCCATTGAAACAAGATTTGTTGGTAATGAAGCTACCAAGAAATCCAAGAAAAACATGCTCAAGCATCAGCTTGAAAACTTCACTGCACTAAGTGGAGAAAGTTTAGATGGCACCTATAACAGATTGCAAAAGCTAATCAATCATCTAAAATTGGTGGACTACAAAGTTGCTCAAGAAGATAACAATCTCAAATTCATCAAAAGTTTATCACCAGAATGGGTTGTGCATACTATTGTGTGGAGGAACAAGGATGACTTTGAGAAGATGACTCTGGACAATCTCTACAACAACTTGAAGGTTTATGAGTCTGAAAAGAACATTGTTGGTTCATCTTCATCTACTCAAAACATTGCTTTTGTTTCTACAAACCACAAGGGTTCTCAAGATGCATACACTGCTACTTATGGGATAGCCACTGCCATTGCTAATAATACCACTGTTAGTGATAATGTTAGTGATGGGGCCATATGTACTTTTCTGGCTGATTTAACAACTAGTGTCACCGTGTTAAATCAAGATTTGATCAAATTGATCCCGATGATCTTGATGAAATCAATCTTGATGGCAAATGGCAATGTTGACATTGCAAGCTAGGAGATTTCTAAAGAGAACAGGCAGGCATGTCAAGTATGATGGTCAAAGGAGAGCTGGGTTTGACAAAAGCAAGATGGAGTGTTACAACTGCAAGAAGAAGGGACATTTTGCTAGGGAATGTAGAGCTCCCAAGAGGATTGGTGAAGACTACAAGAAGGCTACTGAAGATTCAAATCCTTCTTCAGCATTGGTTTCTCAGGATGGATTGGGAGATTATGATTGGAGTGATCAAATTGAAGAAGGTCCCAATGCTGCCTTCCTGGCTAGTGAAGCTTCAAAAGAGCATAACTTTGCTCTCATGACCTATGCATCATCTTCTGGTTAGGATTCTGAGATATCTATTGATTCTAACAATTCTACTTGTTCTTTTAAATCATGTCAAGATAACTTAGAATCTCTTAAAGCTATTAATGAGAGTCTGAGAAAAGAGGTAGAAAGACTTTCACTAGATAACTTAGGATACAAAGTTGGTCTTGAGAGTGTTGAAGAGAAACTTAAATTATGTATTCAATGTGAGTTTGAGTATAGATAAGATTAACATACTAGGTGGTGAAATTGATCTTAAGGACAGAGAAATTAAAGTGCTTAAAGAAAAACTAGAAGAAGCAGAGAGTGTAAAACAAGAAGCTCTAGTAGAAAAAGAAAAACATGTTGTTAGGGTTGCTAAAACACAATATGCTTCTGATCTAGTAAATAAGCCTATTGGACAAAAATTGTTCAAAGATGGTACCGCCTAGGTTACAACAATATGCCACCGCTCTCTTATGAAACATGCACCACCAACAAAAGAACTCATCATTTAGCAAAGTGAATTCGGTTTCAACAAACTCGTAGGAGAAATTAGTAAGACCGAATCACCTAAGATAGGTTTCGATAAGTCATCCGATGGTCCAATTATTGAAGATTGGGAATCGACATGAGGAAGATAGTCCGAATCAACACACCGAGAAGTTAGAAAATCTTAAGCTCTGTTGATTCTAAACAAGCCAACCTTATGCCTAGATTTGGAGCACCAATTTCTAGAAAATTTGCAGACTACAATGAGATACCTAGGGAACAGATGAAAAGATTCATACCTAGGGTAAATCAGAGAAACTTCAATGGCCTAATTTCAAACATATTAGGAGATGAGTTTCACTGTGTTAAGAAGGCTTGTTTTAAATGTGGTAGTTTTGAGCATCGACAGAGAAATTGTTATAAAACCAACCACAAGTTTGGAACCATTGGAGGAGGGTAAATCATCAAAACTTTTCAAAGAAAACAATCCTCATCCTAACAAAAATATGGTTCCCGTGAGCGGTGCTAATGAGGAATGGTAAAACAAAATCTATAATCATCTGTTGCACCCAAATGGGTTCCAACCATCGATAAGCAAAATGAATCCATCGCTAAAATTATTTCCATCTAAATGTAATATCACCACCGAAACAAAAGAAGTTTTAACTATTCCAAAGGTGATAATCAAACAAGTGGTTGGAAATCATTTTATGTCAGAAGGTCTCGACTAGTCGGCAATGGAAGCCTAAGACCAAGGTTTTGCACAATGCCAAGAGTGCATCAATGGACCTAAAGAAATTCGATTATGTTGATGCATTGTATGCACTCCAAGTCAAGATTGGCTTGGGTCCACAAAAGGAACTAACTTGTTTAAAATCATGTGCAGGGCAATCTACAAGAGGAGCTACAAGACAAAGGAATTTTGATAGTGGTTGCTCGGGCACATGACATGGGATGGGAGCAACCTTGAAGATTTTGAAGCTTATGATGGAGGACATGTGGCATTTGGCAATGATCCAAAAGGAGGAAAAATAGTTGGCGGAGGAACTATCGAACTGGAAAGTCGGATTTTGAGAAGGTTTATTTGGTATGTGGACTTAAGTATAATTTATTCACTGCTTCTCAAATGTGTGATAAGAAAACTGGGTACTTTTGGGAAACCGAGTGTGTGGTGTTGTCTCCCGATTTTAAAATGCCCGATGAGAAATATGTGCGCTAAGAGTACCTAGGAAAGAAAACATATGTCGCTTTAACATGAAAGATGTAATTCTAATAGGTCCTTAACTTGTTTGTTTGCTAAGGCATCGTTGATGAGTCAAAATTATGGCATAGAAGGCTAGGTCACCTTAATTTCAAAACAATCAATAAACTGGTAAAGGGCAACTTAGTGAGAGGGTTACCTTCTAAGGTTTTTGAGTGTAAAGAACTTTGTGTGGCTTGTCAGAAAGGAAAACAACATAGAGCCTCTTGTAAGACCTAGACTGTAAACACCATTACACAACCACTATTTATGCTTCATATGGACTTATTTGGCCCTACCTTTGTTAAAAGTTTGAACCATAAGCAGTATTGCCTAGTTATCACTGATGATTATAGTAGATTTTCTTGGGTATACTTTTTAGCTGCTAAGAGTGAAACTAGTGACATCCTCAAGAGTTTCATTACTAAGATATAAAATCAAGTAAACCATAAGGTCAAAGTAATCAGATGTGATAATGGAACTGAGTTTCTAAATGATGTGATGAATCAGTTCTGTGTGGCTAAGGGTATAGAAAGACAGCTTAGTGTTGCTAGGACACCACAATGTAATGGTGTAGCCGAAAGGAAAAATAGAACACTAATTGAGGTGCTAGAACAATGTTGTCGAATCTAAGTTACCAACTACCTTTTGAAGTCAGAGGCACCGCATGTTATGTGCGAATAGAAGCAAGGTAGTGAAGCCTCATAACAAGACTCCCTATGAGTCGTTACATTATAGGAAGCCTATGATAGCATTCCTTAAACCGTTGGGTGTCTGTTACTATCTTGAATACCATAGACTACCTAGGCAAGTTTCAAGAAAAGCGGATGATGGATACTTTCTTGGCTATTCTTCAAATAGCAAAGCCTTTAGAGTATACAATAGGAGGACTAGGATTGTAGAAGAAAACTTACATGTTAAGTTTAGTGAAGAGACTCCTAGTGTTGAGACAAAAGGACCTGAGTGGTTGTTTAATATTGATATGCTAACCAAATCTATGAACTATGAGCCAATCTCTGCAGGTGCTTCCACTAATATTGATGCAGGTACACAAAAGAATTCTGATGCAGAAACAATTTCTAAGGAAGCTGATTCTCCAAAAGAGTTATATTTGGTTGAAAAGTGGAAAGCTGGTTCTGTCTCACCCATCATTGAAAAGAAGAGTCCCATTGATGATGAAGTTTTGGATTCTGGAAACAAGTGGTATCAGAGCTCAGGGAGCTCGTTACCTATGGATTCACAAGGTTTCTTGGTGATAAAGTAAGAAGAAAATCGATTTTATGCAAAATTCGCAAGTTTTCTGCAGCACCGTTTTCTAACGATGATAACTTTTTCGTGAAGCGTTGGATCGGGCTACAATTTTTACTGGAGCTTCTCTATGTACCCATCTAACTTTTCACCGGAGGGATTGTCGATCTGAGCTCTAAATCAAAAGTTATAAGGTGTTGAAGTTCGCTGCAGAACATGTTATGAAAGACGATTTTTAGGGTTTTCATGCATATTCAACTTCTTGAATTTGTTTTACTTGTTCTAATTCTTTATGGAAGTTGTTTATACATTCTGTGGTGTCTATTATTCATGGTAAGAAGCAGTTTTGAAGTGGTTTTAAGCTCGGTTTTCCGGGTTATAACAGATTGTTATTTAGGGTTTTATGGATTCAAGTTGAAATCTTTTGATGCTGCTGATCACAAGAAGCTATGAAGATGATGTCTTTGTTATTGGAATCTGATGGGAATCGAAGAGAATAATGATTACTGGAACAAGGAGTTACGTGAGATGTAATATTGGTAAAGGAGCTTACAGATTTGAAGAATTATTTGATATTCATGCACCACTCAAGGGGAAGTTTCTACTGCTTACATTCCCTATTTGTTGATAACAAAAAGGGAAGAGATGTTGGAGTGTGATGGCATGGATTAAGGGGAAGACAAGGAAGACATGGTTTGTTTCATTCATGGTGAGATCCCTGATCTCAATTTCTCTACTTCGTCTAGGGGAATTCGTACAAGAATGTGTTTGTTTTGTCATCATCAAATAGCGGAAGATTGTTGGGATTTTAGATTTGATGATACAAAAACAAGAAAGAATGAAACATGAAGGACTAAAGAAGACAAAGGATGAAACTTCAAAAGATGGAAAAGATTACTTCATATCTTTTTATTATTCTAGATTATTCCTTTGTAACCCTAATTCTGTAAAAAGAATACAGGGAATAGGTTTTTATGTGTCTTCCACAATGTAACATCAGGAAAAGTGTGTGTAAGTCTAGGGCGTATAGACTTATAAATTCCTATACTAGGTTAGGTCGGGTTTTGGTTTAACAGCTCTAGATCATAGATCCCTGTTACAGGAGGTAACACGTTCTACCTTGATCAAGTAGAATTAGAGCTGGTTTTTGTAATTGTAGTCATTAGAGATGATGATGAAAACCTTGTTCAATAACAAAGTATTGATTAGTTTATTCTGCTGTGTTATAGTCTTTGTTATTGTTAATCCCTAGCGCTCTAAACGGTCCATGGAGTATATCAAACTCCACAATTGGTATCAAAGGTTAAAAATAATTGAAAAGATTTTGAATCCTGATAAGTGTTTGGATACATCCTCCAAGTAAGAAGTTCTGAGCTTAAAAGAAACTTGATGTTTTTGTTGGTAAATATCAAGTTTAGGGGAGGATTGTTGGGTTTTAGGTTCCACTTATCAGGAATTATTCTAAGTATGGAACCACTGCTAGAGTAAATGTAACCACGGCTAGAAGAAGGAATCCACTGCTCGAGTTAAACCATGGCTAGTAGTATAGTGAAACCACGGCTAATATATTGTAACCACTGCTAGTCTGTTTAGTCGGTTTAATATTTTGTATTAGATAAATATGGAAAAGATATTTATCTTGTAGGTTACGTATTGTATTATGTAAAGGGCTCCTTAGCATATAAAAGGAGGTCCTAGGTTAGATTAGATATACGTGTATTTTGATATATCTAAGGTCGATACACTTCAAGGTTGTAAAACCCTAATATTGTTTAGAGTATTCGTTATTAATATAATTGAGGTGTCTAAGTTTTATTACTGTTCTTCTTCTTAAGGTTAAATATTATATTCCGCATAATATTTAACAAGTAATTGTTAAGTCAGTTTCTATAAGGATAGTTTGCTCAACTGGGATCAACAATATTACATTTGATGAAAATAGAATAATAAGTAACTTTGTATTATCTTATTTTCTATTCAAATGTGGGGTATTATTGGTGTTTGAATAGAAAATGTGGGTATTGTTGGAACATCACTAATAAAATTTGTTGTATTTTTATAGTGACCCACAATTGGCAATTAGTGATGCTTTTTCGTCACAAAGTCGCTCTAATGAACCATTATTTTGGTAAAGACACACCTATTCGCAATTGTGGCGGTTAGATCTATTAAAAAGGCTTCAATGGGTAAACCATCGCGACTGTTTGCATCAATTTCAAATAGCGACGGTTTTTCTATCGCTAGGTCGTCGCTAAAGCGTTGCTCACTACAGATTTTTGTGAACCATTGTGACTATTATGAATAGAAGTGTCTCTAAGGCCATTTGAAGGGGTATTCTGACTGTTTTGAAAGGGCACCATGTGCCTATAAATAGAGAACGAATTTTCCACTTTGGAATCATCAAAAACACATAAACCTCATCAATCTCCATCACGATAACATATCAGATTCGCTAGATTCAAGTTTATATACTTGACACTTATTTTGCAGGCCTCAATCACGTTGTTGTAATATTTCATATTAGTTTATTTTATTCCTAACAGAAGGTTAGGGTCGTGATCTTATGTGAACTTGTGAAACGGTTTTTATGTTTGTCTTATTAACTGGATTATATGATGAACATGAGATTTTTACGAATTAAAGGGTTTAGGACATGAATAATAGTAACCTTAACATGTTCATTTACTTGCTTATATGTGATGAAATTGATGGGTTATGGAACTAGTAGGATTAGGGCTTGGAAATCTATGATTTTATGTGTTAATTGGTATTACCGATAATTGTGTGTTCTTGTTGTGTTTTCTATGTGGAATTGATATAACTACTGATGTTATGGTGATATTATGATCTAGGATGATTTTCTATGAATTTGTGCATGAATGCATGTTTGATACGGTGGTTATCATGGTAAACTAGTTAGATAGATTTCCGTACTATGTTGTCCAGAAAATTAGGTCTGAAAGATGGGTGTATATTTTTTATGGTACTTAGGTTTTTTTGGGTAATTCTTGAATCAAAACTATAGTACCTTCTGTATGATTTCTAGAAATGTAGGGTATGTGCTTATTTGAGACCTGGAAGTATGCTTTTTGATTTTTATAAGTTAAAGGGTTCAATCTGATTATCGGGGTCTGAAATTCAGCTGTAGTGTATGATTTTTCATGGACAAACCATAAGGATTTTTGACCTGCCCTTTTAGAAGAGTGATGTTTATGATATGTGTGACCTTCATGAATTTCTGTAGAGTTTTGTAAATTGCTTTGGTTGTACTGCTATGTGTAAACTTTTAGGGTATGCCTTATGTGCACTATTTGGACAGATCTGGAAACATGATTTTCTAAACCATACTTCCACTTGAAAATAAAATCTACCAAAATTTGAGAATGAACTTAACTGATATAGGAATGCCTCAGAATTTTCCCAAGTCATTTGGAACTTGTTTGCTAGGTCAATAAATTCGTGGGAAACAGGTCCAGATTTGGAGGTTAAAACCTAAAATGCACTACAAGTATAACATTAAGTATATGGCCTATAAATCTAAGAATAACTTATGATATGAACATATAAATGATATATGAACCTTATTAATGTATATTTTCTGAAGAGAGAGTAGTCCTCGTCCTCCGTCTTACCTCCTTCATTTTCACTTGCTAAGGTACAAATATTTTGTCCTTCCGGTAAGGACCATTCATTTGGATACTTTGCATCGTTTTGATTCTGATTCCGTCTGATATGACTTATGATTACACACTTACTCTATTTCATTATATATGACACATTATTGCCTTTATATCATCATTTATTCTTGCCCAAGCCATTTTGCTCAGTTTACTAGCCACGGGGGTTCCATGGCCATGTCACCAAGGCACCAGCGGCATGACACTGAATGTGGCAGTGTGATCAGGTCCACGGCGTTCCCAATTTGATGCTAATTAGCACATGGCTACCACTTTATTATTATACTAACGTACATACAGTCAGTCTTGAGCTGGCATATGTACATCTGTTTTGTAGGGAGCGTATGGATGCATCCTAGTCTTCAGTTATGTTCAGGTATTTGGTGAATGGTTGTGTGTGTGCCATACACCCCATTTCACATCTGGTACATGGAGTCTGTAGCCTCCATGTACACGTTTCCTTTATAGGAAATACATATGCTATGATTTGATATTATGCTTATTATTATGTTATTGGGTTTTAGGTCTATTCATGTAGCATGAGTAGACGTTCTGGGCTCGTGGGCATTTTCCTTATTAATTTTCATATTCATTATTTCACTTGCTTGAAATTTCTCATGACAGTTACTTATCTTTCATATCCTCTTTAACTCAGTTTCGTACATACGTTTATGCTTATTACCATTTATTATATATATCTATTCACTGAGCATTATGTTCAGCCGCATTTTCTTTTCTATGCGGCATGTAATAAGCGGGATGCATGGAACGAGTGAATGAGAGTAGGAGCGTTAGCAAACCTACCCTTGTTTTCCTTTTCATTATAGAACTTATGCTGTCTTTTAGACTTGGGCATTTGGATTTTTTGTTGATGTTTCCTTTCGTTTTGGATTATTGTTGAACTGTGATACTTTGGGAGCCATTTGGTTTATATGGGTTTCCCTCTTTTATTTGAAGACTTCTGCATGCTTGTTTATGTTATGTATGACACCATAATGTGACACTTGGACCCTTGTCAGGTTGGGGTGTTACAATTATGGTATAAGAGCTAGGTTTATGTCTTGTTGAACCTTAGGATTGACCTGTGAGGATTTGGGTAGATATTAGGCTTCTTCTGCTATGTTTCTTCCTTTTTTGTTAAACTCCTTCCCTTTCATATCTTATATTATGCTCTTTTGTCATTTCTTATTCACTTGTTATCATTCAGATAGTGACTACCCGACGTGATGATGCTAATGTTGATCTTGTTTTCCAAGCTGATGTGGCTAGGGAAATTGCCTAGATTCTCCCTGGCCTCACTACTCAGATCTCTGAGGAGATCCGCAGGAACACTGCTAGCAACATTGGTGGTGGTGGTGGTCATGTAGGTGATCATCCTGTTACTATCCATACATGGTTGGACCGGTTCGTAAAACAAAAGCCAAAGTCTTTTAGCTCAGCTGCTACTAAAAATTAGATAGCTCACATTGAAAATATTTTCGAGGTTTTGGGCTGTTCTAATGACTTCAAAGCCAGACTTTCTAGTTACAAGCTCGAGGGTGACACCCTCAGCTGGTGGAAAGCCCATAAGCATGTAAAAGGTGGAGAAGCATATGTTGCTACTTTGTCATGGACTGAGTTTCGTGATCAGTTTTATTTGCAGTTTTTTCCAGTGTTAGAGCAACAAAAGTATGAAAGTGAGTATCATAATATCCATCAAGAAGAGAAAGAATCGTGCATGGACTTCATGAAGAAGGTTCTTCGTTTGGCTAGTTTTCTGGGTGCTAGTGCTGGAACTCAGGTAGAGCAGGCAAAACGCTTTAAGTGGGCTCTGAAGGAGAATATTATTGATGGTCTGGTCAACATAGAGTTTAAGGATGTGGCCCAAGTGGCCAATGTTGCTCGTAACATTGAAATATTACAGGAGAGGAAGAACAACAAGAGAGACCGAAACGAGGATCGGATCACCTATAGGGCATAACAATAATCAGAGGAAATTTGAGCAGCGGTCTAATGAGCAGAGGGGATTTGATGGTAGGGCTCGGGATATGCGTGGGAACTTCAACAACAACATGTCTTGGAAGGGGCGTGACCAGCAGTATCATGGGCAACAACAAAACCGTGGTTCTGGTTCTAATTCATATGGTCAACGGGCGTGTTCTGGCAGTAACTCCACTTCTCCTTGTACTACCTACGGGAATTTGCACCCCGGGAAGTCCTGCCATAGGGCTACTGGGGAATGTTTCTCCTGCGGGAAGACAAATCATGTGGTGAAAGATTGCCCGACTAAGAACGGGAACACTGGAGACAAGAGGCCAGCTACTTCTGGTCGAGTATTTGCATTGACCAGGGATGATGCAACACGTTCATCAGGTACCGTTACGGGAACACTTTTTATGTTTGGTCATGCTGTATTTGTATTATTTGATACGGGTGCTACCCATTATGTGGTGTCTACTTCTTTTGCCAAACATATTGATGCCTCCCCCATATTACTTGACTATGACCTATCTATATCCACTCCCATGAAGAATCTTGTAATTATCAATCACGAATACCAAAACTGTTCGCTTAGTTTTGATGACAAAATTCGTTCTGCCAATTTGTTCCCACTCGACATGAGTGACTTTGACATAGTTTTGGGCATGGATTGGTTGACTACACATCGAGCTACTATCGATTGTCACACCAAGCGTATCATCTTTGCCGATCTCAATAACCCCAAATTTGTTTACCAAGGTTCCTTATCTGGTAAATCCGTAAAGATCATTTCTGCTCTGAAGGCCCGCACTTTGTTGTCGCATGGGTGCGAAGGTTTCTTGGCCTCTATCAAAGACACTTCATCGGATGGTCCTCATCTTGAGACACATCCAGTTGTTCGGGACTTTGTTGATGTATTTCCAGAAGAGCTTCCTGGAATTCCACCTGAACGCGAAGTCGAGTTTAACATTGAACTTATTCCGGTAGCTGAACCTATCTCCAAGGCTCCATATCGCATGGCTCCGATTGAGTTGAAGGAGCTGAAAGAGCAGTTACAAGAACTGTTAGAGTGTGGTTTCATCCATCTTAGTGTTCCTCATTGGGGTGCTCTGGTATTATTTGTAAAAAAGAAGGACGGTAGTATGAGGTTGTGCATAGATTATCGAGATCTGAACCGTATCACTATTCGTAATCGTTATCCCCTTCCGCGTATTGATGATTTGTTTTATCAGCTTCAGGGTGCTAAGTACTTCTCTAAGATTAATCTCAGGTCCGGTTATCACCAATTATGGGTGAAAGAGCAGGATGTCCCAAAGACTATTTCGTACCAATTATGGTCATTACGAGTTTCTTGTGATGCCCTTTGGATTGACCAATGCTCCGGCTGTTTTTCATGGATTTGATGAACCGTGTCTTTCATGAATTCTTAGATAAGTTTGTCATAGTATTCATTGATGATATTCTGGCGTACTCGAAGTCGAAGGAGGAGCATGAAGAACATCTTCGTACGGTGTTAAAAATTATGCGACATGAGAAACTCTATGCGAAGTTTTCGAAGTGCGAGTTTTGGTTGGAACAGGTGGCTTTATTAGGCCATATTGTATCAGCAAATGGTATCACCATGGATCCTACTAAGGTTGAGGCTATCACTAAATGGCCGAGACCGATGATAGTGACCGAGGTGAGGAGTTTCTTGGGTTTGACTGGCTACTATCGGCGGTTCGTTGAAGGATTTTCACGTTTGGATTTACCGTTGACTCGGTTGATGAGAAAGGGTGAAAAATTCGTATGGCATGAGGAACAGGAGAAGAGCTTTGAAGAGTTGAAACACCGATTAGTATCTGCTCATATACTCACTCTACCCTCTGGTTCTGGTGGATTTCAGATATATAGCGATGCTTCAAAGAAAGGTTTGGGATGTGTCCTCATGCAGCATGGAAAAGTTATTGCTTATGCTTCTAGACAGTTGAAACCATATGAGGAAAACTATCCGACACACGAGTTGGAGTTGGCAGCAGTCGTGTTTGCCCTCAAGATTTGGAGACATTATTTGTACGGCGAGACTTGTGACATCTTTACAGATCATAAGAGTCTTAAGTACATTTTCACTCAGAAGGAGCTGAACATGAGACAAAGGCGTTGGTTGGAACTTCTGAAGGACTACGACGCAAATATCCAATACCATCCGAGTAAGGCGAATGTAGTCGTTGATGCACTCAGTAGGAAGTCTGGTATGTTGGCTGGTCTTGAGATTGCACCTGTAATTATCAAGGACTTGGAAATCTTGGAAGTTGAATTATGTGGTCGAGGTACTGATGGTTACTGAGCTAGTCTAAAGATTGAACCCAATCTTATTCTTCAAATTAAAGAGGCTCAGAAAGATGAGGGTGAGCTTTGGGCCGTGATGCAAAATTTGGAGAAAGGCGTGCAGACATAGTTTCAGGTTGATAGTGACAGTGTGATTTGGCATGGCAATAGGTTGTGTGTTCCTGATGTTTCTACTCTCCGTGAGGCTGTGTTGTCTGAGGCTCACATCTCTCCTTTCTCTATTCATCCTGGTTCCACTAAGATATATAGGGATCTGAAGCAACATTTCTAGTGGAATGGTATGAATAAAGATGTTGCTATGTTCGTGGTTAGGTGTCTTACTTGACAGCATGTTAAAATTGAGCATCAACGTGTTAGTGGTCTTTTACAGCCTTTGGATATTCCTACTTCGAAGTGGGATGAGATTTCCATGGATTTTGTGACGGGATTACCGCGCACACAGAAGAGACATGATGCTATCTGGGTTATAGTTGACCGTTTGACTAAATCCGCTCACTTTCTACCTATTCGGAAGGAGTATCCTATTAGTAGGTTGGCTGAGATCTTTCAGCAGGAGATTGTTCGTCTTCATGGTACTCTAGCTTCTATCATATCTGACAAAGATCCTCGGTTTACTTCACGATTTTGGAAGGGTTTACAAAAAGCTTGGAGGACCAGACTCAAGTTTAGCACGGCTTTTCATCCTCAGACTAATGGGCAGACCGAACGGACCATTCAGACCTTGGAAGATATGCTGAGATCTTGTGCACTTGAATGGACCAGAAATTGGGATGAGTATCTATGTTTGGTTGAGTTTGCTTACAACAACAATTGGCATGCTAGTATTAGACGTGCCCGTTTTGAACTGTTGTATGGACGGAAGTGTAGGGCGCCTACTTGTTGGAATGAGGTTGGTGAAAAACTGATTGAGGGCCCGGAACTTATTAAGATAACTAATGAAAAGGTTGTCGTTGCTAAAGAGAAGTTGAAGGAAGCTAGGGCTCGACAGAAGAGCTATGCCGATCGTCACCGTAGGGCTTTGGATTTTAGTCCTGGTGATCATGTCTTTCTGAAGGTTTCTCCGTGTCGTGGTGTTAGACGATTTGGTATTAAAGGGAATTTGAGTCCTCGTTTTATTGATCCTTTTGAGATCCTTGATCGTGTCAGAGAAGTTTCTTATCGGTTAGCGTTACCTCCTCAAATATCGCATGTGCATAATGTGTTCCATGTATCTCTTCTACGGGGATACAATTATCATCCGTTACACGTTTTTTCATATCCGTTAGATTAGATCCGTGAGGATTTATCTTTTGTTGAAGAGCCTGAGGCCATCTTGGACCGTCAGGAGCGTGTCATGAGGAATAAGACTATTCCGTTCGTCAAGATTCTTTGGAGAAACCATGATGAGTGTCTAAATACTCATCAATTTTGTACAAAATAAAGCGCAAAATCATCGAAAACACTCATAAACACATCAAAATGATCAAAATATCACAAATCGAGTGTTTTATGTGTTTCAAATGCAAAATTATCAAAATCGGATGAAAAACATATCAAGTTTGCAAAATTGGCGCTTTAGTCCCCAAGTTTCATAAATTGTCAAAAATAGTCCCTGAGCCATAATTTCAAAAGCAAAAGTCACCAAAGGTCCTTTTAAAATCAAAAGTTGTCAAATTTAGTCCTTTGGTGAAAAATATGAAAAGTTTGAGAAAATTACAAAAATGGTCCTCCAAGTTTGAAAATTGGCAGAAATGGCCCCTGGAAAATTGCAAAATGGCAATTTTAGTCCTTATACTTTTGAAGCTTGTCATTTTCAGTCCTTGGAACAAGTTTTATAAAATGGCAGCAGTAGTCCTTGCATTTTCAGAAATTACAACTAAGGTCCTTGTGATTTAAACCCTTCAAAACCCCCTTGGACCCTTGTCAAACCAAATGGACCCTGCCACCCCTTTTGGACCCCTGTCTTTAACCAAATTTGACCCCCCCTTTATAATATCGGTCAAAGACCGGTCAAACCACAAACAAACACACCCCTATTTTCCTCTCCCTTTGTCTCGCCCACCATACCCGACCACCAACACCACCCACCACCTCCTTCTCACCTTTCCATGTCCCCCCTCCTCAAAGAAGCTTCCAAGAAGCATTAAATGCTCCTTCACCCACCATATCAACCCCATTTGGCGCTTAACCATTTTGGCGCCAAAACACCATTTAAACGGTTGAGATCATTCCAAAGCCATCCAATGGCTAAGATTTGTTGGGAAACATTCGGAGGAGAGATACAAGGAGTTTGGATATAAAGGAAGGCAAAAGGAAGCAAGAGAGGAGTCTACTAGTTTTCAATTTTCACTCATGTCGCTTTTTATGTTTAATCTTTCAATTCGGTTTATAACTTGTAATGTTTTGTTAAATTGTATCAACTTTGAATATTTAAAGGTATTGAAACTCATTCCAAGTACAAATTTCAGTTTATGCTTACATTTGATCTCAATTGTCCACTGTTGAAATTTTCAAAGTCAAAAGCTCCTTCAAAAGCTTCATCATGCTTGTTTCTCAGTTCTATTAAGCTTAAATGAGCTTGTGAAAGCATTGTACAAGATCAAATTCTAGTTTCCATTCATTTTGCATCCGGGTCAAAGAAAGTCAAACAGGGGCATAATTGGCATTGATTGGGTCAATGGGTGAAGCAGCTATGGAAATGGGTTGATTTAGGTCTAGTGGGTTGGAATTGATAGGTAGTGGTTCTTGGTTCACTGGTTTGCAAGCTATAGCGACTAGGGACTTTGTAAGTCATTTTAAGGTTCTTTTGCATAATCTGAATTTGTAGCTATAACTTGTTTTTATCATTCTTTAAGTTGTATTTAAGATATTAGAACTTAGTTTGATCATTAATCTCGAGTGTAATCGGTTTCTATCTCAATAATTTGGCATATCGGTAAGATAAAGGGGTGTTTGGTTTTGGATTGTTAGCGTGTTCAAAGATATGCGATGGTTAAAATTTGTTGCAACAAGTTTGTTTAGCATCTATTAGTTCATACTGTCTTACTTTTGTGCTTGTGACCTCTAAAAGTCAAAAATCCAATTAAACCATCTCAACAGTTAGCTGTTGAGATTTTTGCAAATCAAATCTTGAATTGTGTTTAAAAACATAGATAAAGGTTGTATTAGCTTCATTCCATCATAATACAACAAGATCGGTCCAATAATTGATTGCAAATCTCATCAAAGTCAAAGTTTCATTTTCATTTCAAAAGTCAAATTGGCAAAATGTCATTTTGAGCCAACTACAAGGAATTTTATAGGATTCATTTCTGGGTCAAATTTAGTGAGGTTTGGTGTTTCAGAAACTTCTCTTGGTCTCTATCTTATTAGCATTTTTGTAATTTTTGCAAATATTGTATAAGCTCTAAACAAGCTCATTAACTTAGGCTCTCTCCCTGCTCGCCATTGTCTCAAAGAATCTTGAGATTTTTCTCGATTTTTGCAAGCTAGTGCATGTGGCTCAAAAGAGCTCCTCATGGCCTGATTTTTGGTAAAATTAATCTCAACCAGGTCTAGAACAAGTTCCAATTCATAGTTTTCTTTTTGAGCTTATTTTCAAGCTTGTGCTTGTGCTTAAAGTTGGTACCCTGAAACTGTTTCTTAACTTTTAGCTCAAACATCAAATCTGTGATATTGTGATATTCAGCAGTTATAGCTTGTTGATTTCTAGTTCATTTGGTTAATTTTGGTACTCCATAGCTTCTGTGATCAGTGTGGTAGCTTATTTGCTCATTTGCTTATCAAGTGCTTATTTTAATAAGCACTTGATTCATCAGTTGCATTTTTCTCCACATAACATACTGTTTTTCCAATTTTCCTAGCTTCTTATCATTATTTTAGAGTTTCCCTGAAATTTTCAGATTTTTCCTAGCTGTTTTGCTATTTTTCTTAATTTTAAGTAGTTTTTAAGCACTTTTAAATAGCATTTAATACAAAAAATTCAGAAAAGGTCCAAAAAAAATAAGTTTTCATTTTTTTAGGCTTAGATAAATATAAGAAGTGAAAAAAGTAATTTTCCATATTTTTCATAGTTCAATTGGTAATTTTTAGTGATTTAATTAGTTTTTAATAGTTTAAAATTCCTAGAAAATAGATAAATAGTCATAAAAATACAAAATAGTTTTGAAAAGTCTATTTTGATATTTTAGACTTTTCCAAGTCTTAATCTTATTTTTCTAGCCTAATTTCCTATTTTCTTGTATTTTAGGTAATTAATTAATAGTTAAAAATAGTTTTTAATTAGATAATTAGTCTTAAAAATAATTTTCTTTTTCCATAAATTTTCTTTTATCATTAGGTTTATAAAAACATCATTTTCATATTTTTAGGGCTAATATTGCTTTAGTTTCACTTTTTATTTTGTACGTCGCGTAGATTTTAATTTCAGTTTCGTAAATCATAAAAACAAAAACATCATTTTAAATATAGTGATAGCGTTTATTTAATAGGTTTTATCTTTTTAATTTTCTTTAATTTGCATTTAAGCCTTTTTATTTGTTGGATTTTTCGTAGTTATAATAATCTCAAAATTCCTTTATCGTTCAAATTCCTCGATCACTATACGTTGATTGATCCATTGCATAGCTCATTTGGGACATAACGACCGGGAGACTCTATACTCCTCGATCTTCATTGATTTCGTGCTTAAGTTGTTTTAAGTCTCACGCTTGCGTGACTTAGCGGTTTCTTACAAGATCAAATTTTGGCGCCATTCGGGAGTGTCTTGATTTATCTTCCGTGTAGCAGATTAGTTGTTTGAATCCTCACTCTTTGTTTATATCATCCATCTCGTATATATATATATATATCCATATTTTCTTCTAAAAAAATCCAAAAACCCAAAAACAGCCAAAAACGTATAAAACACAAAAATATTTTTCCTTTTGTTTCTATATATGTATCAAAAATAAAAATACAAAAAGATTCGTCGTTTTCTTTAATAATTAACAACTTAAAAGATTACCACCGAAAACCAAGGCAGTGCACTACCTAGCGGGGTGCGACCATAATAAGTTCCCGAACTAAAGATATAAAACTTGCCTTTGTGTCCGTGTGATTGGTGTACCTTTTTCAAAGAAGCCATTCATCTTGGATTATTGGTTAAGTTCATTGTTGTTTTGCCTCGATTTTGTGTTAATTGATTTTGTTGTGATATCGACGTTTGAACCAGAAAACCCATAAAGATTCTTCTCACCGATTTTTACAAAACGTCTTCATAATTCTCATTCTCATGTGGAAGATTTTCATAATTCCATTTCTCTCCTTAACTCGAGTTTCCTTAGAGTTAACTCTAGTGTATCTTTTCGCTCTTCTAGATCTGTAAGCCCATTTCGTGAGCTTGTCAAGATTCCAAGAAGGCGTGTTCGCAGACTTCTGCTCCATCATCGGATCGAGATCCGGACTGCTCACACTACTCCCGTTATCATGGCGGATGAAATTCCTATGTGTGAGCTTCTCCGGGCACCCATCGGCGGGTATGGAGATGCTATCGTTGTACCGACCATCGTGGTGAAAATTTTGAACTCAAGAACGGGTTCTTGAATCTTGTAACCTCTAATCAATTCTACGGTTTTGAGCGGGATGATCCTCATGCTCATATTCGATGGTTTAACAAGATTGCATCTACCATCAAGTATAAGAATGTCCCCACCGATCTTTGTTAAGCTTCTTACATTCCGTTTTCTCTTGAGGGCAAGCCGGATTTGGCTTGAAAAACAACCCCTAAATCTATAGAGACATGGGAAGATCGGTGAAGAAATTTGTGAATGAATTCTATCCACCTTCCAAAACCACGAGTCTTAAAATGAAATCATCAAGTTCACTCGAAGTTTGATGAATCCTTGATGAATCGTGGGATCGTTTCAAGGAATTGCTTCGCAAGTGTCCTCACCACGGTTTCTCCGAGTTGATGCAACTCGATACTTTCTACAATGGAGTGAGTCAATCGATCAAGATTCTCTCAATTCCTCCGCGGGAGGAAATTTCCTAAGCAAAGCTGTCAAAGAAGCTTTAGCGATAATCGAAAACAAGTCTAAAGTCCGCCTTTGACCGCGAAGCAAGCGGTTGTTTCCCAAGTCGGTGTTGGTCCTTCTTCTTCTTCATCGCCGTGAGTCGGTCTAGCACCGATGCTAAGATTGATAAACTCACGGAAGCTATCCAAGCTTTGGTTCTCTCCAATCGGAAGAAAGTCTCTTTTCCACAAACTTCACCTCTGCTGAAGTTAAGAAAGTGGAAGTTTGTGTTACTGTGGTGGCCCCATGCTTACTATAATTGTATGGCCACCGATGGTAACCCTTTGAAGCTAATCTTGTGGGCGGGATGTCTAATCAAGGAGGCAATCAATATCGTGCTCTCAGAGACCGAACCACCGCCCTAACCACTACTCGGACCTCCGGTTTCAATCAAAACCAAAACCGTAATCGAATCAAAGCAGACCAAACCAAGGTTTTCAAAACCAAGGTCATTTCAATCCAAACAACGGTTTTCAAAATCGAATCAAAATTTCCAACATCAAGGAAATTACAATAGAAACCAGTCGGAAATTTCAACCCAGGTATTTTCATGCAAACAATCAAGGAATTTTCGTAATCAAGGCCCTAATCCTAACAATAGAGGCGAATTTTCTGTGCAAACTCAAGCTATTGTTCCAACTGGACCATCATCGATGAGTTGTTGAAACAATTCATGAAATCCCAAGAGGAAATGAATCGGTTGTTGGTCACCAAATTTCGACATCAAGAAGTCTTTAAATGATCGACCCTCGGGCTCAAGTACTTTACCTAGCAACACGATCGCTAATCCGAGAGGCGATGCAAAGGCGATCACAACCGAAGTGGTGCTTCATATGTTGGACCCGCTATTCCTACTACCTCTTCTTCTTCTTCTCCCAAAGGTAGTGGAAAGTGAACCTCCGACACACAATGGACCTATGACTCCAATGCCTCCTCCTCCGTGGCATTTAGTCAAGTTACCAAGGAAACAACGGACAAGGTGCATTATTCAAGCCCACGAGGTACAAGACACGTCCCACCGGTAGTCCAACCTCAGTGGTCCGAAACCCAAGTCGAATCAAGGAGTTGTTTTGAACCTCATGTAGCTCTGTTGAGAATCGAAATCCAAAACTTCTCTTCCTTATCCCTCACGTTTACATGAGCAAAAGCTCTGCGAGAAAGCTAGTCATCGGATGGAAAAATTCTTTGATTTTCCAAGAACTTCACTTTGACATAAGCTTCGCGGATGCCATCATGTTAATGCCAAAGTTTGCATCTACTCGAAACACATCTTTGAGCAACAAAGAAAAGCTATTTGAAATGGCTAAGACTCCTTTGAATGAGAATTGCTCATTTGTCTTGTTAAAGAAGCTTCCGAGAAGCTTGGAGATCCGGAAAATTTCTTCTTCCTTGTGTTTTTCCGGGATGATTGAATGCTTTGCTCTTGCCGATCTTGGTGCAAGCATCAATCGATGCCGTATTCGATGTGGAAGAAACTTTCTCTTCCGGAACTTATTCCTACCGCATGACTCTTGAGCTTGCGGATCGTTCTATATCACGTCCTCTTGGCATCGCCGAGGATGTATTCGTGAAAGTAGGAAAGTTCCATTTTCGGTGACTTTGTGGTCGTTGATTTCGATGCCGATCCTCGGGTTCCTCTCATTGTTGGGCGAGGATTCACGAGGACGGGCCGTGCTCTTATCGATGTATTTGAGCAAGAGATCACTCTACGTGTGGGTAATGAAGTCATTACCTTTAACCTCGATCAAACTTGAGGTACTCCTCAAATTATGATCTTGAATCGGTTAATCGAGTCGATTTAATTGATATTGCTTCGAGGAGTACTCTCAAGAGTTTCTTGGTTATCTTCATAATTACGTGAGTGGGAATTCCAATCCCACCACATCTTCTCAACCTATCATTGCCGACTCTTCCCCTCTCACTCCGTTTGAGGGAGGTGACTTCCTCGGAAGAGATCGATGACTTTCTTTCTCTTGATGAATCAATTCCACTGGAATTGATGGTGTTTATGATTCGGAGGGATATTCTCTATCTTGAGCAATTGCTTAATGAAGATCCATTACCTTCACTCCTCCGAAAGAGATCACAAATGAGGAAATCAAATCGGTGCAATCATCTATGAAGAATTTCCGAGGTTGAACTAAAGGACCTACCTCCTCATCTCGAGTATGCATTCTTGGAGGTGATGATAAATTACCCGTCATTATTGCTAAGGACTTGACTAAGGAGGAGAAAGCGCTCTCATAAAGGTCTTGAAGTCACACAAGCAAGCAATTGCTTGGAAACTCTCCGATATTAAGGGTATCAACCACGAGTTTTGTACTCACAAAATCTTAATGGAGGATGACTTCAAGCCAAGATCAAAGTCGAGAGAAGGGTGAATCCTAAGATTCATGAGGTTATCAAACAAGAGGTTCTCAAACTTCTTGATGCCGGTCTGATTTACCCGATCTCGATAGTCCTTGGGTTAGCCCCATTCATTGCGTTCCAAAAAGGGTGGCATTCTTGTTGTCACGAATGAAGAAAGCGAGTTGATTCCGACTCGATTGGTTACGGGATGGCGTGTGTGCATTGACTATCGAAAGTTAAACGAAGCCACCCGTAAAGACCATTTTCCTCTACCCTTCATGGACGGATGCTTGAGAGATTAGCATGGAGCAGTACTATTGTTTCCTTGATGGTTTCTCGGGTTACTTCAGATCCCCATTGATCCATTGGATCAAGAGAAACCACATTCACCGCCCATACGGGACGTTTGCCTCTGAGACGTATGCCTTTTGGCTTATGCAATGCTCTGGCACGTTCCAACGTTGTATGATGGCCATTTTCCACGACATGATCGGGGAAACTATGGAGGTGTTTATGGATGACTTCTCGGTCATTGGGGACTCATTTCAGACTTGTCTCTCCCATCTAGACAAAATGCTTAAAAGGTGTGAAGACACCAATCTCTGTCTAAACTGGGAGAAGAGCCATTTTATGGTCAAAGAGGGCATAGTCCTCGGCCATAAGATTTCTAAGAATGGGATCGAGGTAGATAGAGCAAAAGTTGATGTCATTGCTAAACTACCTCATCCTACTACTGTCAAAGGAATTAGGAGTTTTCTAGGTCATGCCGGGTTTTATCGGAGATTCATTCAAGATTTCTCTAAAATCGCTCGGCCTATGACCCATCTTCTCGAAAAAGATGCTCCTTTTATCTTTTCTCCTGAGTGCATCGACGCTTTTGAAACACTTAAGAAAAAGCTTACGGAAGCACCCATTCTAGTTGCCCCCGACTGGGATTTACCCTTCGAGCTCATGTGTGATGCAAGTGATTTTGCAATCGGTGCAGTCTTGGGGCAATAAAACCAAGCATTTCTAGCCAATCCACTACGCGAGCAAAACTATGGTCAAGCTCGGACCCATTACACCACTACGGAAAAAGAATTATTAGGCATGGTGTATGCGTTTGAGAAGTTTCGCCATATCTTATCTTGACCAAATGCGTGGTGTATACGGATCACTCGGCACTCAAATATCTCTTTGCAAAACAAGATGCAAAGCCGAGATTGCTCCGTTGGGTTCTCCTCCTACAAGAATTTGATATCATCATTCGTGATAAAAAGGAGCCGAGAACACGGCTGCGATCATCTTTCGATTAGAGAACCCTCACCAAAATGTGTTCGAGAAAAGGAAATTAATGAAACATTTCCTCTCGAAACACTCAATGTGGTTTCTTTTCGTGGAGACTCGTCTACCCCATGGTTTGTCGACTTTGCAAATTACCATGCGGGTAACTTTGTGGTGAAAGGGATGTCGTCCCAACGGAAAAATAAATTCTTTAAAGATGTGAAACATTATTTCGGGACGACCCTACTTGTTTAAAATTTGTGCGGATCAAGTCATCCGGCGATGTGTGTATGGTCGGGAAGCCATTGACATTCTCAAGGCTTGCCATTACGGACCTCTTGGGGACATCATAGCCCCAACTACACCGCCAAGAAGGTGTTTGATTCGGATTCTATTGGCCCACGATCTATAAGGATGCCCATGAATTCGTCAAAACACGTGACGCTTGTCAACGTCACGGGAATATCTCATAAAGGAATGAAATGCCGCAAAGCGCCATTCAAGTGTGTGAGATTTTTGACATATGGGCATTGACTTTATGGGGCCATTTCCTTCTTCTCACGGAAATAAGTACATACTCGTGGCCGTTGACTACTTGTCGAAATGGGTTGAAGCTAAGGCTTTACCCACCAATGATGCCCGAGTTGTGGTGAAATTCTTGAAATCCTTATTTGCTAGGTTTGGAACTCCACGAGCCATAATCGGTGATCGTGGTACGCATTTTGCAATGACCAATTTGCAAGAGTCATGCAAAAGTATGGTGTAACTCACCGTACCTCTCTGCGTACCACCCACAAACAAGTGGGCAAGTGGAAGTTTCTAACCGGGATTAAAGAATTTTGGAGAGGACGGTTGGTGAAAACCGTGCCTCTTGGTCGGATAGGTTAGATGACGACTGGGCCTTCCGTGCGACTTACAAAACACCCATCGGTGCACTCCATACAAGCCGGTGTACGGAAGGCATGTCATCTTCCGGTTGAGCTCGAGCACAAGGCATCTTGGGCCTTGAAGCATGCTAACTTTGATATTCAGACGGTGGTGATCATCGGAAAGTTCAAATGAATGAATTAAATGAACTCCGTGATCAAGCTTACGAGAACTCTTTGATCTATAAACAAAAGACAAAGAAGATTCATGACTCAAAATCAAAACCGCGTTTTCAACGTTGGTGATCGAGTCCTTCTTTTCAATTCAAGATTGAAGATTTTCTGGAAAGCTCAAGTCCGTTGGTGCGGTCCATTTACTATCGCTAAGGTTTATCCTTATGGTACCATTGAGTTATCTCAAACCGATGGTCCTAATTTCAAAGTGAATGGTCATCGAGTGAAGCATTATTTTGGAGAGGACATTCCATCCATGGTTGTCCCGGATCTTCAAACTTTCCCCATGAACCAATGAATGCGGGGATCGAGTCAAGCTAGCGACTCGGTAATCAAAAACAATAGCATGCCATATGGGTTCTCACCCATATTTCTGTCTTCTTACCTCTTTCTACCACCCTAGTGTGGGGGTTGCCACATGTTTCAAAAAAAAAAAAAAAAAAAAAAAAAAATCTTCTTTCTAAATAATGGCCGTAGTATTTCCCTTTCACGTTCTTTGTTTCGGCATAACCGCGGTACTTTGAATATTGAGGGCAATATTCATTTCTAAGTGTGGGGAATTCTCACGAATTTTATCATGTATTATCTACCTAATTCCCGTTTTGGCCAAAATTTTTTTTTGGAGTAAGTGTTTTACACTTACTCAATTGGTTATCGATCCGCCATGTTTGATAAACTAAAGGATTGGCTAATCCAGAGCAAGCGGCTCTTGGTAAAGATTTCTCAAATCCGTTTATATGGCTTGCAATTTGCCCAAAATTGTATGGTATTCAACTCACCATATCCTAAAAAGTGAAGAGTTGGCTAGCCCGCAAGATTATGGCTTGTGGTAAAGGCGATGGAAAAACCATAATTGGTAATCACTCACCAAAGATAATGTTGATAATTTATCTAAGAGTTGGCTAGTCCGGAAGGTGCGGCACGGTAAAGACAAAATCAAATCCGTTGAAAGTCGGTGGTTTGCTCAAAATCACATGGTTATCGGTGTACCATGGTTCTTACTTGAACTGAAACATTTGGCTACTCGAGTAATGGCTTTTGGTAAAGAGATTAAAATCCATTATGTTTTCTCAAATCATTGCTAGGGACTAGCAATATCTCGATATGGGGATTGATGAGTGTCTAAATACTCATCATTTTGTACAAAATAAAGCGCAAAATCATCGAAAACACTCATAAACACATCAAAATGATCAAAATATCACAAATTAGTGTTTTATGTGTTTCAAATGCAAAATTATCAAAATCGGATGAAAACGTATCAAGTTTGCAAAATTGGCGCTTTAGTCCCCAAGTTTCATAAATTGTCAAAAATAGTCCACGAGCCATAATTTCAAAAGCAAAAGTCACCAAAGGTCCTTTTAAAATCAAAAGTTGTCAAATTTAGTCCTTTGGTGAAAAATATGAAAAGTTTGAGAAATTACAAAATGGTCCTCCAAGTTTGAAAATTGGCGAAATGGCCCTGAAAATTGCAAAATGGCAATTTTAGTCCTTATACTTTTGAAGCTTGTCATTTTCAGTCCTTGGAACAAGTTTTATAAAATGGCGTGATAGTCCTTGCATTTTCGAAATTACAACTAAGGTCCTTGTGATTTAAACCCTTTAAACCCATTTGGACCCTTGTCAAACCAAATGGACCACCGCCACCCCTTTTGGACCCCTGTCTTTAACCAAATTTGACCCCCTTTATAATATCTCAACCCATCTGGTCAAAGACAAACAAAACACCAAGTCACCCTATCCCGTTTTCCCTCTCCTTTGTGCGCCCACCATACCCGACCACCAACACCACCCACCTGACCTCCTTCTCACCTTTCCATGTCCCCCCTCCTCAAGAAGCTTCCAAGAAGCATTAAATGCTCCTTCACCCACCATATCAACCCCATTTGGCGTTAACCATTTTGGCGCCAAAACACCATTTAAACGGTTGAGATCATTCCAAAGCCATCCAATGGCTAAGATTTGTTGGGAAACATTCGGAGAGAGATACAAGGAGTTTGGATATAAAGGAAGGCAAAAGGAAGCAAGAGGAGTCTACTAGTTTTTCAATTTTCACTCATGTCGTTTTATGTTTAATCTTTCAATTCGGTTTATAACTTGTAATGTTTTGTTAAATTGTATCAACTTTGAATATTTAAAGGTATTGAAACTCATTCCAAGTACAAATTTCGGTTTATGCTTACATTTGATCTCAATTGTCCTTGTTGAAATTTTCAAAGTCAAAAGCTCCTTCAAAAGCTTCATCATACTTGTTTCTCGGTTCTATTAAGCTTAAATGAGCTTGTGAAAGCATTGTACAAGATCAAATTCTAGTTTCCATTCATTTTGCATCCGGGTCAAAGAAAGTCAAACAGGGCATAATTGGCATTGATTGGGTCAATGGGTGAAGCACTATGGAAATGGGTTGATTTAGGTCTAGTGGGTTGGAATTGATAGGTAGTGGTTCTTGGTTCATGGTTTGCAAGCTATAGCGACTAGGGACGATGAGTAAGTCATTTTAAGGTTCTTTGCATAATTTGAATTTGTAGCTATAACTTGTTTTTATCATTCTTTAAGTTGTATTTAAGATATTAGAACTTAGTTTGATCATTAATCTCGGTGTAATCGGTTGCTATCTCAATAATTTGGCATATCGGTAAGATAAAGGAGTGTTTGGTTTTGGATTGTTAGCGTGTTCAAAAGTGCGATGGTTAAAATTTGTTGCAACAAGTTTGTTTAGCATCTATTAGTTCATACCTGTCTTACTTTTGTGCTTGTGACCTCTAAAAGTCAAAAATCCAAATTAAACCATCTCAACAGTTAACTGTTGAGATTTTTGCAAATCCAAATCTTGAATTGTGTTTAAAAAACATAGATAAAGGTTGTATTGGCTTCATTCCATCATAATACAACAAGATCAGTCCAATAATTGATTGCAAATCTCAACAGAGTCAAAGTTTCATTTTCATATAAAAAGTCAAATTGGCAAAAGTCTGTTTTTGAGCCAACTACAAGGATTTTTCCTTGATTCATTTGTGGGTCAAATTTAGTGAGGTTTGGTGTTTCAAAAACTTCAACTGGTTCTCTATCTTATTAGCATTTTGTGAATTTTGCAAATATTGTATAAGCTCTAAACAAGCTCATTAACTTAGGCTTGTCTCCCCGCCACTGTCTCGTGATCACCGAGATTTTCTCGCTTTTGCAACTAGTGCATGTGGCTCAAAAGAACTCCTCATGGCCTGATTTTTGGTAAAATTAATCTCAACCAGGTCTAGAACAAGTTCCAATTCATAGTTTTCTTTTGAGCTTATTTTCAAGCTTGTGCTTGTGCTTAAAGTTGGTACCACAAGCTGTTTCTTAACTTTTAGCTCAAACATCAAATCTGTGATATTGTGATATTTAGCAGTTATAGCTTGTTGATTTCTAGTTCATTTGGTCATTTTAGTACTCCATAGCTTCGTGATCGGTTTGGTAGCTTATTTGCTCATTTGCTTATCAAGTGCTTATTTTAATAAGCACTTGATTCATCGATTGCATTTTCTCCACATAACATACTGTTTTCCAATTTTCCTAGCTTTTTATCATTATTTTAGAGTTTTCCGAAATTTTCAGATTTTTCCTAGTTGTTTTGCTATTTTTCTTAATTTTAAGTAGTTTTAAGCACTTTTAAATAGCATTTAATACAAAAATTCGAGAAAAGGTCCAAAAAATAAGTTTTCATTTTCTTAGGCTTAGATAAATATAAAAAGTGAAAAAGTAATTTTCCATATTTTCATAGTTCAATTGGTAATTTTAGTGATTTAATTAGTTTTAATAGTTTAAAATTCCTAGAAAATAGATAAATAGTCATAAAAATACAAAAATAGTTTTGAAAAGTCTATTTTGATATTTTAGACTTTTCCAAGTCTTAATCTTATTTTTCTAGCCTAATTTCCTATTTTCTTGTATTTTAGGTAATTAATTAATAGTTAAAAATAGTTTTTAATTAGATAATTAGTCTTAAAATAATTTTCTTTTCCATAAATTTTCTTTTATCATTAGGTTTATAAAACATCATTTTCATATTTTTAGGGCTAATATTGCTTTAGTTTCACTTTTTATTTTGTACGTCGCGTAGATTTTAATTTCGGCCAGTAAATCATAAAACAAAACATCATTTTAAATATAGTGATAGCGTTTATTTAATAGGTTTTATCTTTTAATTTTCTTTAATTTGCATTTAAGCCGTCTTTATTTGTTGGCTATTTCGTAGTAGTTAATATCAAATTCCCTTTATCGTTCAAATTCCTCGATCACTATTCGTTGATTGATCCATTGCATAGCTCATTTGGGACATAACGACCGGGAGACTCTATACTCCTCGATCTTCATTGATTAATTGAATTATGTGCATGTGCTTTGCTTAAGATGTTTTATAAATATGTTTTATGATTTTATGATGGCTTGCTTGTTATGAATTCATGTTATGTTATTATGGTGCACGTGAATTAGTTTAATGACCGAATTTCATGATCAATTAAATGAGATAAGAAGGTTAGGGTCGTGATCTTATGTGAACGTGTGAAACGGTTTTTATGTTTGTCTTATTAACTGGATTATATGATGAACATGAGATTTTTACGAATTAAAGGGTTTAGGACATGAATAATAGTAACCTTAACACGTTCATTTACTTGCTTATATGTGATGAAATTGATGGGTTATGGAACTAGTAGGATTAGGGCTTGGAAATCTATGATATTATGTGTTAATTGGTATTACCGATAATTGTGTGTTCTTGTTGTGTTTTCTATGTGGGAATTGATATAACTACTGATGTTATGGTGATATTATGATCTAGGGATGATTTTCTATGAATTTGTGCATGAATGCATGTTTGATACGGTGGTTATCATGGTAAACTAGTTAGATAGATTTGCGTACTATGTTGTCCAAAAAATTAGGTCTGAAAGATGGGTGTATATTTTTTATGGTACTTAGGTTTTTTTGGGTAATTCTTGAATCAAAACTATAGTACCTTCTTTATGCTTTCTAGAAATGTAGGGTATGTGCTTATTTGAGACCTGGAAGTATGCTTTTTGATTTTTATAAGGTAAAGGGTTCAATCTGATTGTCGGGGTCTGAAATTCAGCTGTAGTGTATGATTTTTCATGGACAAACCATAAGGATTTTTTATCTGTCCTTTTAGAAGAGTGATGTTTATGATATGTGTGACCTTCATGAATTTCTGTGGATTTTCCTGAATTGCTTTGGTTGTACTGCTATGTGTAAACTTTTAGGGTATGCCTTATGTGGACTATTTGTACAATTTGGAAACATGATTTTCTAAACCATACTTCCACTTGAAAATAAAATCTACCAAAATTTGAGAATGAACTTAACCGATGTGGAAAACTAGAAGGGGGTTGAATAGTTTTGCCGATTTTAAGTTAGTTTCAAAACTTTAGATTCGTTAATATGTGAGATCTTATGGATGTACGAGAAAGTATAGATCTAATGATAAAGCAAGTAAATAAAGTAAAGCAAAGGGATAGAAATGACACAACCGATGTATAGTGGTTCGGCTACAAGGACACCTTCCTTGCTCTACTCCACCCCGAGTCACCTACTCGAGAGTTCAAGCACTATGTCAACAAACTCCTTCACTTGGCGGAGAAGCCTTCACAACGTTGCTTACACCTTTTCCGGTACAAAGCTAGATACCGAGTCCGTAACACGGTGGACCAAACCAACACGACTATTACACAACAAATATGTGAAATATCAAATACAAGATCTTCGCCATGTAAATCTTATGGAGTGACAAATCAATCAAGGACCCTTGCTTGGATGACTTGTAGAATGCTCGTGATCTCGCCTTAGAGAAGGACCTATATGAGAATCACAATAGAAAGAAAGAAGAACAACTCTCTAGATCAAGTGATCTATATGTTAGAAGAGAATGAGAGTGTTTGAGAGATTTAGTAAGAAGAGGGTGAGTTAGAATGAAGAAATGGCTCTCATTTATAGGCAAAATCTTCCACTGTTCCCGGATCCCACGGATCCCTCCCACTTGGGATCCGTCTAGTGTAATCCTAGGGATCCGTGGGACGCCCTCTTGCCCATGGGTTTTTGGTTATGGGTCATGGGTTATGGGTTGGTCCATGGTTTTCCTTAGATTCAATGTATCTAAAGTATACATTGTATCTAGCCAACTTGGGTATGGGTTATGATCCATGGGTTATGGTCCATGGGTTGTGGTTTTACCCATCCTAATAAACTATTACAACAAATAATTAATTACAACATTTTTGTATTTAAATGGCTATATGTAAATGCTTTACAAAATAACATGTATCCTTATAATTGTACTTAAGATAACATTATATTTGTTATCAACAAAACACAAAGAGATCGCAAAATATTAATAAACGTTTTACGGTTTATTTGTATTAACAATCTCCCCTTTTGTTGATGACAAAACATAATGTTATGATGAGTAAAACTTAAGAATAGATGTAAGTTTTGAAAGCCCTAAGTTTTACTTCTTCTCCCCTTTTGTCGAAACAAAAGTTAACCCTTGGAAGAAATAAAAGTGTGGAAAAATTAGTCCACGTATCGCTAACTCCCCATTGACGGTAGCTCCCCCTAGTTTGGGGCGTCAAGTGAAGAAAAATAAAAATCCTACAAAGAGAAAGGTTAGTAACATGCTTATGTAATCTTGTGATTGACGAGAATCAAGATTGGGAGCCAAGGTATGTAAACAAGGCCTTGTAATAAAACAACAAATTGTAGTGGTATTTATGCCACCTACAAGCATGTAAAAATAAGAACAAGACTTGTTCTTGAAAATGACTTCAAAAGAAAAAGTACTTAAAAATAGAAAATAGTAGTAATGATTCCTTCCATGCTTGCATAAGGTTATGGATGGAGGTTTGGATGAGTAATGGTATTAATGCGATCAAGGATGAGGTTGAGTATGAATCGCATTTCTTCCCTAACTTCTATTGCAATTTCCTAGTGGATTGGCAATGTTCACAATGTAAGTGATGTGGGTAATGAGTACGGAAATCTTCCGGTTGTTTTGATTTGTGAGTTGGAAGTTGTGGTGGAAAATAGGAAAATACGGATCAAAGTCCGAATGATTGGAAGTGGTGGTGGAAAAGAACCTAGATGTTCTTGTAGTTTAATGGGAGCTAAAGGTGGTGATGTTTCAAGATCATTGAATATTGTGTTTGGAGAAGTTGGAGGTGTCAAAAAGGCTAATTCTTTTTGCTTTGGTTGTTGAGATCTTGTTGGAGTCGTAAGGAGTTCCAAAAGAGTGATTTTAGGTGGTGAGTGATTTGGTGATGAAGTTGGTGTACTCGTTGGTGATGAAGGAGGTGCTATAATGGAAGCATCTTGTGGTGAGTTAGTTGATGGTGATGAGCCATATGATGATGGTTTTCCTAAGCAACAAGATCGGATGTTAATCCGCGGATATCCTAGAGTTTGATTTTGGTATTTTGGAAGGTGGAAGTACAAAGGTTTGGGTTTCATGAAGATGATTGTTTGTACTAGGTGATTCATCTAAAGAGTTTGTGGATGACATGGTGTAGTTTGTTTGTGAAGATGAGATGGATTATGCAAGCATTTTGGGAGTTCTATATATAGAAAAACAAAGCATTGTAATGAATGCTTGACCCAAAATGTGGATTAAAATCTAATGATTAGATATGAATTTAAGGCATGTGATCATGAGAACACAAGCATTAAAGAGCATACTCCAAAAATAAAACAAATGTGGATTTTTCATCCAAAGTGAGAAAAATAGAAGGTAAAACAGCTTCTGTCTCACGGATCCCACGGATCCTTCCCTTGAGGGATCCGTCCAGCATGAAGGCTGGGATCCGTGGGTCTGGTGATTCAGGCAACACAAAATTTTCCTTTTGGAAATATTTTTGCCTAGTGTGTGCCTATATGCAAACTATTTGGAGTTGCGATTATCTCGACCCCTAAGAAAAAGAAAAATAAACTAGAAGTAGAAAAGCATCCTATTGAGATAACCCGAAAACACATATTTAGTACTTGAGTACGTAATTTAGTGTTATCAATGCTCCTAATTCATTGTTGCTTAAATGAATGTACCAAAATACATATTAGTTATGTATCTCCTTTAGCATTCACAAGACATGAGATGCAATGAAAACGGGTTTTACTTTGTATTAATAATGAAAAGCGATTTGTCCTAGACGTGAGAAATTGCTTTTGTGAAATTGATACGGAAGGTGTCATCCTTTTAGAAAACATTTTGAAAAGAGGTTTTCTTTGTGAATAAATCCGTTTATCCTTTTGAAAATGTGTATGTAATTATGTGTTTGCAACTTGTTTTGAAAAAAAATAAGAAGACTATAAGTGAAAAACTTATCTTGGGTTTTGAAAATTCCGTATTGTTTGTGAGTTGTGTGTGAAATAGAGATCCTAGACTCGTAAAGAAGAAGGCAAGTGTTTACATACCTTGTAGAGTCAAATAAATTACGACGCTTGTTCCATGAGACCAAGACCAAGACGAAGTAGGTTGAATTGTTCCCGCTCAACGGTTTGGTGAGGACGCCGGCTATGTTGTCTTCGGATGCTACCTTCTCAATAGAGATGTTCCCTTTGAACATTATCTCTTAAGAAGTGATGACGAATCTCTATATGCTTTGTGCGAGAATGCAATACCGGATTCTTGCTTAAGTCGATGGCACCTTTGTTGTCACATAGAATGGCTATGTTGCTTAGATGAATGTCGAGTCAACTAACGCTTGTTTCATCCATAGTGCTTGTTGGCATGCTTTGCGGCGGAGACGATTCGGCTTCGGTTGTTGATATTGCTAATGCCGTTTGTTTCTTAGAAAACCAAGATGTTAAACAACATCCCATAAAAGTACATACCCCACTTGTACTTTTTCTATCAACGTAATCACCGCATGGTCGAATCTGATATACAATTGTTTCTACTCCCGTGCCCTTAGGATACCATAATCCTAATTGTGTTGTACCCTTAATATATCTAAATATTCTTTTTACGGCTTCTAGGTGTGATGTTTTAGGGTCTTCTTGAAACCTAGCACATAAGCAAACGCTAAACATGATATCCCGCCTACTAGCCATGAGGTAGAGAAGACTACCAATCATGCCACGATATTTAGTATTATCTACGGATTCTCCATCTTCATCTTTAGTGAGTTTGGTATCGGATGACATTGGTGTCCTAATTGGTTTTGACTCTTCTAAACCGAATTTCTTTAACATCTCTTTTATGTATTTAGATTGGTTAAAGAAGATACCATCTTCTACTTGTTTGATTTGTAGACCAAGAAAGAAACTAAGTTCTCCCATCATACTCATCTCGAACTCGTCATGCATGATCTTAGAGAAATCATCACACATGTCTTGACAAGTGGATCCGAATATAATATCATCTACATATATTTGTACTATGATTATATGTGACTCTTTTCTTAGTAAGAAGTGTGTTGTCAACTAACCCCATGGTATAGTTGTGTTTAATTAAAAATGACTTAAGTCTATCATACCAAGCTTTTGGAGCTTGTTTAAGACCATAAAGGGCTTTCTTTAATTTATACACATGTTTAGGTTTTTCAAAATCGATGAAGCCCGGAGGTTGAGCTACATATACTTCTTCATTAATGAAACCATTTAGAAAAGCACTTTTGACATCCATTTGATAAAGCTTTAGATCATTAGCACAAGCATACGCAAGAAGTATTCTTATAGACTCTAATCTAGCCACGGGGGCATAGGTCTCATCAAAGTCTATTCCTTCTTGTTGGTTATACCCTTGGGCAACGAGTCTAGCCTTGTTCCTAGACACTACTCCGTTTGCATCTAATTTGTTTTTATAAACCCATTTGGTTCCTATTATGGTTTGATTACTAGGTGGAGGGACAAGTGTCCAAACATCATTAGAAACAAATTGATTCAATTCTTCTTGCATAGCCATTACCCAACTCTCATCTTTTATGGCTTCTTGTGTATTCTTAGGTTCTATGGTTGAAACGAAACAAAACAAGCTACTTTGGTTTTGAACTTGTGACCTTAATGTTCTTTCGTTTAGCTTTCCTATGACCTGGACTCTTTAATGTTTATGACTTCATCATTTAAAGGTTCTTCTTCATTTATCTTTTTCTTTATTACTATAGCTTCACTTTCTACAATCTCGTCATCGACAAGAGGTGGAGAGGGTTTGGGTGGACTTTCATCAAATTTTATATTTAATGACTCTTCTACCTTCATTGTTTCTTTGTTTAATATGACGTAAGCTTTGCTATTTGGAGAGTAACCTAGAAAGATACCTTCGGTTGATTTAGGATCAAATTTTGTAAGGTAATCTTTAGTGTTAAGAATGAAACATTTACTTCCAAAGACTCTAAAGTGATTTAACGTAGGCTTTTTGCCTCGGAGTAACTCATATGGAGTTTTACCTAAGATTGGTCTAATTAAGACTCGATTGAGTATGTACGTTGAAGTATCAACGGCATTACACCAAAACTTTTGAGGTATGGATTGTTCATTAAGCATGGTTCGACTCATTTCTTGTAGGGTTCTATTCTTTCTTTCTACTACCCCATTCGATTGTGGAGTGCGTGGAGCCGAGAAGTTGTGAGTAATACCATTAGCGCCACAAAAGCTCCGAATTGCACTTCATTATCGAATTCCTACCATGATCCGTCCTAATAGACACTATAGGACTTCCTAGTTGCCTTTGGATCTTTTGCTTAATATTTCAAAATAATTAAAGGTTTCGCTTTGTTCTTTAAGAATTTTGTCCATGTATACCTAGAGTAATCATCCACTATGACCAAAGTGTAGTAGTTGCCTCCATAACTTTGGATAGCGGATGGACCAAACAAATCCATATGTAGTAATTCTAGACACTTAGTTGTAGACACCATGTTTTTAGCTTTATGACTAGAATGAACTTGTTTTCCTACATTACAAGCATCACAAAAGTGATGTTCATATTTTAACTTAGGTAGATCTCTTACTAGATCTTTGGATGATAGCGATTGAAGAAGTCGCATGTTGGCGTGACCCAATCTTCGATGCCATAAGGTCGAAGTATCATCCATAGAGGTAAGACATAGTTTGTCTTTAGGTTCATTACCGATTTTAATGACATAGACTCCATGTTTCCTAATACCTCTTCCTATGGTTATACCATTTTTTAATATCTTACTATCGGTTTCGTAAAAAGTACATTGCACTTTTATCACATATTTGTCCTATACTTAAGAGGTTAAAGTTTAGGTTTTCTACGTGACACACATCGTTAATGGTTAGAGATTTGTTAGAAATCGTACTTTACCGATGATTCTACTTTGCTATTTCCAAACACCACATTACCTCCATTGAAGGATTCATATGTGGAGAATAGATCCTTATTGCCGGTCATGTGCCTCGTGCACCCACTATCCTTGACCCATTCATCCCGGTCTAGGTCGACCTTTAAGCACACCTAAGAAAATAATAAACTCAAAGTTTGGTCCCCATTTGTTCATGGGTCCATTAGTGTTAAACATTCCATTCATGTTAGACATGTATGGATAAGGTGAGTATGCATTCCATGGAGCAAAGTTTTGAAAAGGAAAACTATTTTGCATATTTGGGTTCCATCCCATTTGATGGTTACTTGGGTAAACATTATTAGGTCTCCTAGAAGGATTTGGTTTTGAAAAGATGGAGCCTTGTTTTTGCAAAAGTGGGATTATATTTTGGAGGTGGTTGTCTAGTGGTGACATGAGTTGGTTTCTTCCTATTAACGATGACAAACTCGGTTCTAGATGAAGAAGCTAAGTTATTACCATTGCTTGTTACAGCAGATCCACGGATCCTCGGTTGTACACTAGCCGGTTCCCTTTTAGGGATCCAGGATCCGCCACAACAATGGCTGGTTTTTCTAGTGCCTTAACAAATTTTGTTTCTTTATTTTCACTAGTTGATGGATCAAGTTGTTGAATACCTAAACCTTTTTGGTTGTTACCGGTTTTAACACTATCTAATATCGTATCTAAAGTATTCGTACTCATTCTAGCAATTTTAGAATCTAGTTGATCAACTAGTGTTTGAAGTTGAACGCAAAGTTCACATTCACCACTTGCTATTTTACCCTTTTCTAAACGTTTTAGTTTTGCTTTTAATTCTATGACTTCTTTATCTAAACGTTGGTTTTGACTCTTTAAAAGCTTATTTTTGTTAATTAGTTTTAAGCTAATATTGCATAGTTTGTCATATTCATTATGCAATGAGTCGTCATCAAGTGATGAGCTACTATAGTATTCGTGACATACCTCGTCATTTGCCATGAGACAAATTTCTTCGTCCTCCTCGTCGCTCATTCCCCACGTGCCGCTCACGAACGCCTTTTGATCATCCCGTTTGGGACACTTACTAATAAAGTGGTTTGGGTCCCCACATTTAAAGCAAGTACGATCATCTTTTGGCTTTCGTCCTCTTTGCTTTTCCGAAAGCCTTTCTTATCGTCATACGGTTGTTTGACGATCTTCCTTTCTTCTAAAGAACTTTTTAAAGTCCCTCACCGCCATAGCGCACTCCTCGTCGTCACTACTCAAGAGGAGTTCTCTTCATCGCTTGAAGCCTTTTTGGCTTTAAGGGCAAGAGATTTGTGTTTCTCTTTCACCTTTGAGGCTTTGAGTCTTTAGCAAGGACAAGCTCGTAGACTTTAAGTTGCCTATGAGTTCATCAAGGGTGAGGATTGTCAAATCTTTTGACTCTTCGATCGCCATCACCTTGGATCTCCACTTCGATGGAAGTGCCCTTAGATATCTCCTAACATGGTTACGGCTAGAAGAAGATTCATCAAGTGCTTGTAAAGATGTAATAATAATATTAAAGTTAGCAAATGAATGATCTATAGTTTCCTCATCCGATATTGAAAATTGTTCATATTGTTGAACAAATAAATCAATTTTATTATTTTTAACTTGTTGGTTGCCTTGATGAGTTACAACTAAAGAATTCCAAATTTCTTTAGAGGTTTTAAGCATAGAAATTCTTTCGAATTCCTTTTCGGTAAAGCATTATATAAAACCATTTTTGCTTCACTATTTTTAGAAAGCTTTTCTTCATTTCATCATTTAGTTTATCATGAGGTATGTTAACTAAATTCCTTTATCATCTTTTGAGGTAGCCTCAAAATCGCCTTCAACAATAATGTACCAAAGATCAATATCTTTAGATTTCACATATGTTTCGAATCTATTTTTCCAATATATAAAACCATTAGTTTCAAGTAGTGGTGGTCGTTGCATAGATTGCCCTTCCTTATAATTTTCGTAACCCATAGTGATCGAAAAGTTTTTAAAATACAATTTTACTTTAAAACTTTTATAAACTTAGCTCTTGATGCCAATTGTGGAAAACTAGAAGGGGGGGGGTTGAATAGTTTTGCCGATTTTAAGTTAGTTTCAAAAACTTTAGATTCGTTAATATGTGAGATCTTATGGATGTAGAGAAAGTATAGATCTAATGATAAAGCAAGTAAATAAAGTAAAGCAAAGGGATAGAAATGACACAACCGATGTATAGTGGTTCAGCTACAAGGACACCTTCCTTGCCCTACTCCACTCCCCGAGTCACCTACTCGAGAGTTCAAGCACTATGTCAACAAACTCCTTCACTTGGCGGAGAAGCCTTCACAACGTTGCTTACACCTTTTCCCAGACAAAGCTAGATACCGAGTCCGTAACACGGTGGACCAAACCAACACGACTATTACACAACAAATATGTGAAATATCAAATACAAGATCTTCGCTATGTAAATCTTATGGAGTGACAAATCAATCAAGGACCCCTTGCTTGGATGACTTGTAGAATGCTCGTGATCTCGCCTTAGAAGGACCTATATGAGAATCACAATAGAAAGAAAGAAGAACAACTCTCTAGATCAAGTGATCTATATGTTAGAAGAGAATGAGAGTGTTTGAGAGATTTAGTAAGAAGAGGGTGAGTTAGAATGAAGAAATGGCTCTCATTTATAGGCAAAATCTTCCACTGCTCCTCGGATCCCACGGATCCCTCCCACTGGGATCCGTCTAGTGTAATCCTAGGGATCCGTGGACGCCCTCTTGCCCATGGGTTTTTGGTTATGGGTCATGGGTTATGGGTTGGTCCATGGTTTTTCCTTAGATTCAATGTATCTAAGTATACATTGTATCTAGCCAACTTGGGTATGGGTTATGATCCATGGGTTATGGTCCATGGGTTGTGGTTTTTACCCATCCTAATAAACTATTACAACAAATAATTAATTACAACATTTTTGTATTTAAATGGCTATATGTAAATGCTTTACAAAAATAACATGTATCCTTATAATTGTACTTAAGATAACATTATATTTGTTATCAACAAAACACAAAGAGATCGCAAAATATTAATAAACGTTTTTACGGTTTATTTGTATTAACATTTTTCATCATTTTCATCCATACCATCATTCAAGTAAGCATTTCATGATCATCATAATTCTTTTATATCCATTTTTATGTTATTTCATCATTTTTGCAAGAATCATGCATGTTACATATGAATTTATACCACTTTTGTTGTTTTTATTACTTATTATGTAATATAAGTATCTTATAATGAATCCCTTTAAACATATCACTTTTGGTGATGTCTAGGAACCCATGACACCCTAAGAAGGTGTATGGTAGGATTTGTGTGACAACTCGCAATTTCAGGTCATTTCTCGACACCATTCATGTCTCATTATTTCAACATTTTTAGTAAACTTGGTTTACTTGTTTCAAATTGCGTAACCTTGGAGGTTTAGCGGCTAATTCATGATCATGACATCACGAACATTTCATATGGACTATGATTAGTCTACATTTCATTGACATCATGTGCATTTCATTAGTTCATTCACGACATTTCATTTCACCCTTCAACGCGTAATTTTTATTTAATAATTTTTATCGCGTGAGTTTTTATTTTGATTATTTAACCCGTTATTTTTCAAAAATGATCCCGAGGTATTTTAAACTTACATTTAGTTTATAAAAACTATGTTTTAGTTTTCCTAGTGTTTCAAATTTATTTGGTAATTTAATCGTTAACGTTTAATTATTACGCTGCTTTTCTTAAAAATCTTACGATAATTATTTTATCATTCAATTTTCACAAGGAAAGTATTTTTACAATTTTATCACCTCAATACAATCTATTTTGATTTACTAAAACTTACTTGCACTAAAAACTTTCATATACCTTAACTTGTACTTTACTTTATTTACACTTTTTATACAAGTTTCTACAAATACATACAAGTTACAATTTATAAAAAAAAAAATATATATAAATTGAGAGACAACCTCCCTAGAAACCGCCTGGGGGGCTTGCATATTTTGTAGCATGGTTCATGATTTTTCTAATAATTCACCTCATATACAAAGTCTTACCTCATCTTCATTATTTACACATAGTTTCAAGTGAAATAAAATTTTCTCTCTTTTCTTGGCTTCCAAAACCGCCACTCTACAAAAACCAAAGGGATCAAGATTTTGCAACTTCAAGTGTGTTTAAACAACCTAGTTTATATCCTTTTCATGGTTTTGAAATAAAACCAAGGATATTTAAGATAATCCTTTGTTACCTACACCTCTTCACTTGCACTAGTAAGCATATTCTCATCATTTTTATGTTTCCTTATCATTTTCATATGATTCTTATCATTTTTGGAGCTTATATGCATGTTATGTAGTTTATACCATTTATTTCTTGATTTTAAGGTTTTATATACATATAGTCATCCTATAATTATTCCCAAGTTATTCTTTGGTCTTGATGGTGATTAGGAACCCATGACACCCTAAGAAGGTGTATGGTAGGATTAGATTAGCTTTGGAGTTGATTTGAAGGGATTAGAATAGGTTTTGTCCGAGAAAACTATTTTCGTAAACTATATTTTGTGATCTGTCCTTAAAACGAAATTCTGGAAAACCCACTGATGGTACGACCTTTTGGCCTTGATAATTAGAAAATATACTTTAAAACGAATCCGTGGTCTTTGAACGGATAAAACGGAGTTATAACGAAGAAGTGGTGAATTTTTAAAGTTTGATTTAAACGTATTATTTTCCGAAAAGACAGCATGCAGTTTTTACATATTTCGAGTCAAAAACGAGCCTTAAGCTTCACAAATTATTTCGACTAGTCAAAAATATATTAGTTTACTTCGATACGAAGCTAAGGACATATTTTACGTAGAAAACGGATTTAAAACGACAAATATATGGCCGTTTTCATAAAGTTGCCGTAAATATTAATTTCTGAAAATTATATTATTTTTACGTTACAAGTATTTCATTAGCTATATCGTCCATGTTTGCGGCAGTTTTTAACCATGATGTGAAACTTTTTATAACAAAGTGTCTTCTAGTAAAATCAAGTTCATCGGCCATATTTTTCAAAACAAAAAGCCGTATGTCAAGCGGAGTTATGGTGAATTATTTACGGATGTTCAAACATTGGCCGAAGCTCATTTTCTGCACAACATTAACAAAAACCACCATCTTTAGCCTTTGATATCTTTATGATCGAGACCTTTTGGACGAAAACTCCTGAACTGAAACTTTTAGATATCGATACAAACTTTCCAAAACCGTCGAGTTCGTTCTCTAACGATTGACGTACACCATTTTACGGCTAGTTTTCCAAAGCCATTTTTGTTAATTTCAAGAAAATTTCGACGACATTGTTTTGCGACGAAAAGTGATAATTTCACCAAAAATCATTTTAAAACCCTTATAGGATGACATTTTGACGTAAAAACATGTAAAGTTATTTTTGAAGGGTCAAAACGTCAAAAGAGTATTTTTCGTCGACGAGTAATATTTTCAAAAACCCGTAAATGGTATAAATAACATACGAAGTGCATGCATAGCATTACATTGCAACACATGACGTATCATATCCTTCACAATAGGTCAAGATTAACGTATCACATTACATCTCGGTGTACTCACTTTTGTCTTCGCATCATTTCACCAAGTGAGTTTTCATAGCCCCACTTTTACTTGTTTTCATAAATGTTTTGGGGAGATACATGCTCAATTATTTTCATAACTATCATGATTATTTGAAACTACATGTTTAATCGAACTAAATGTTTAGTCATATCTGTATCATTATCATAGGACCATAGAATGTCTTGGGATTATCATTGTATATTCATTGGAATGTCTTGGGATTATCATTGGACCGAATGTCTTGGGATTATCATTGGATGAATGTCTTGGGATTATCATTGTCTTGGTACAAATGTCAAGTTGGGATTATCATTAAGTCATGCTTGAATGTCTTGGGATTATCATTGACTATACATATCTTGGCAATGGGTTGTGAACACACATGTTGCAAGTTTTGTATGGGCGGACTTGAACCGAGTGGATTCACAATGCCTTTGTCAGATAAACGATTTCTAAAGGCTTTACATTTCAAAACAAACTCTATGAACTCACTCAACCTTTGTGTTGACACTTTTAGCATGTTTTATCTCGTGTATATAAGGCATTCACTTCATGGCATGCATTTGGACACATCATGGAGTCGTGGTGACGACGCGTCTCACTTGGGTTTTACGACTTTAAAACATCGTTTGAATTGTAATAAACTTATTTCCGCACAAGTTGATTTACATTTGGGACCTACTTTGTAAACTCGATTATTTTATTAAATCAAGCGATGTATTTTCCAAACGACACTTTAGGTCGCTCAATATAATCGTGATTATGATGCTATGACAACAATCCTCAGAATTCCATTCACGCAAAATGTAATTTGGGTGTGATGATTGGCATCGAGCTTCGATTATAGAGAACTAGGTTGCATCATTGACCCTAGACTATAACTACATTATCATAGCATCTCATCATTTCATCACAAGTGCATGTTCACTTTACATGCGGTTTATAAGTACATTTTTCGAGTTATTTACTTTCATTTCACATCGATTGTCACATGGATGCCCTTAAATACCCATCCCATTATCTTTTCCCCATACTCTAACGTGGAGAATTCCTTGTCATTCCCTATCACAATTTTTATATCAGCTGATTCATCATCGATAACGACGAATGCCGAGATAAACCTTTATACAGGGCGAAGTCACTCTCACTCCTTTGTTTCACCACTAACATGTCGAGTTACACTTTATTCACACATTATGTCACTAAACCATCATACATTTGAAGCACTTACAACACCTCATAACCCATCTTTTCGGAAACCGACGATCATTTTTGAAACATAACCTCAAACTTATCGTTTCTTATCACATTTCTTTGAAGCGCTTATTATTAACATCGGATTTTGCTACGTCTCACATTTCCTCTTGTTTTGAAGAAGATATGGCATCAAGAAAGCTACAGTTGAAATGACCCAAGCAAAGAATTCAAAAGTTGGTGAATGATAGCATTGCTAATGCTTTAAGAGTTGAAAGGGAAGCGCGGTCTGGTCACGCCGAGGTCATGATCTTTCAGAGCAGCAAGGCTTGCTCATCGCTATCGGAAATGCAGGAGGATCCGGAGTTAAGAAATGTTCGTACAAGAATTTCAAAAGTTGAGATCCCACCAAATTTAGAGGTACCGAGGAGCTACCGCAATGGTTCGATGGTTTGAAAAGTTGGAATCTGTGTTTTTGCTTTGTAATCGTCCGGATGATAGTAAGGTCAAATTTGCTACGAGCACATTACTCGATGGAGCATTGTCTTGGTGGAATTCATATGCCCAACCGATTGGAATGGAGAATGCTTTCAAGCTCACGTGGAATGAATTCAAGAATTTGGTGACTAAGAAGTTTTGTCCACGCACGGAAATCAAAAAGTTGGAGACGGAGTTCTATGAATTAGTAACCATTGGGTACGATATTGACACTTACATTCGGAGATTCCAAGAATTGGGCGTGTTATGCCCGTCCATGGTTTCGATAATGAGAAGTTGCTAGAGGGTTTCATCGGGACTTCAAATTATTCAAGGCGATGTGACTTCTTCCCGACCCAAACGATTGAGGAAGCTATTCGATTGACTCAAAAGCTAATGGCCCGTGTAGTGAAGAGAGGCAAGTACCCCAACACCAACCAAAACAACAACAACCCCAACAACCGCACCAATTACTACAATAACCAAAACAATGACAACAACGCCGATAACCAAATCAACAACAACAAAAGAAAATGGGAAAATGACCGAGGAGGTTACAATAACAACAATCAAGACCGTAACACTAACCATCATCAACAATGAATAGAGGGCAAGAGATCGCAATGGTTTATGTTGCCGCACCAATAGAAGCGAGAGGTTATCTTGGAACCTACCCATTATGTAATCGATGTAAGTATCATCACACGGGACTTTGTCCGCTAAGTGCTACAAGTGTCAAAACTAGGACACCATGCCAGAATTGTAGAGGCAAGACCATAGTTACGTGCTCGGATGTGGGGAGCAAGGACACTATCGAATTCAATGTCCTCAAAACCAAGGTCAACAAGTCGAAGGTGCTCATGGAATGTATATATGTTAGAAGGAGGAGGAGGAGCTCGTCAATGTATCAACGCGGAAGACCAAGAAGTTCGAAACTAACGGTCTTGTTTTTCTTTATGTACCATGTTGTACTAAGTTTATGTTTTCCATCGTATTCGAATCTTTATAACTTAAGATGTACTACTTTTGCCGAACCACTCGTTGTAAAATATTCTCATCTATCGACTTTATTTTCTTTCCTATTTGTTATCATTTACGAGGATTTTAATTCTTTTTACTTTAACTATCATTTTAACGACACTTCTCCATGTCTTCTCTCCTCGATGTTCATCACAATTTTAACATCATTGACTCAACACCAACCAAACATATGAGTCGATTAGTCCAAGCATTGCATAGTTACTCCTAAATTATACATAGCCCGATCACCTATGTCTAATTCGGGAAGAATCATGCAATGAAGGGAGTAGTAGGCTTATATGTGTAAGCAATCCGTAATCGAGCCAAATTTTCAAAAGAATTTTCTTCAAACCACTTGTTTCAGCTTGATCCGCTGCGAGTTCTTGTTTGATGAGTTGCAAAGATCGAGCTAGAAACAAGTTGTTACCTAAACCGATTTAGCCTAATCTCATGACAGTTCTTGTTTGATGAGTTGTGAGATTAAGTAAAAATCGGTTACCAAAAAGTCTTTTGAGGGTTTTGCTCGGGAATGGGAAAGTTTGCTACATCAAACCCTAAACCCGATAGACTAACACAAACTGAATTCAGGGACTGAATTCCTTTTTGGATGGGCGAATGTGACAACTCGCAATTTCAGGTCATTTCTCGACACCATTCATGTCTCATTATTTCAACATTTTTAGTAAACTTGGTTTACTTGTTTCAAATTCGCGTAACCTTGGAGGTTTAGCGGCGAATTCATGATCATGACATCACGTACATTTCATATGGACTATGATTAGTCTACATTTCATTGACATCATGTGCATTTCATTAGTTCATTCACGACATTTCATTTCACCCTTCAACGCGTAATTTTTATTTAATAATTTTTATCGCGTGAGTTTTTATTTTGATTATTTAACCCGTTATTTTCAAAAATGATCCCGAGGTATTTTAAACTTACATTTAGTTTATAAAAACTATGTTTTTAGTTTTCCTAGTGTTTCAAATTTATTTGGTAATTTAATCGTTAACGTTTAATTATTACGTCGTTTTCTTAAAAATCTTACGATAATTATTTTATCATTCAATTTTCACAAGGAAAGTATTTTTACAATTTTTATCACCTCAATACAATCTATTTTGATTTACTAAAAACTTACTTGCACTAAAAACTTTCATATACCTTAACTTAACTTTACTTTATTTACACTTTTTATACAAGTTTCTACAAATACATACAAGTTACAATTTAAAAAAAAAAAAATATATATATATAAATTGAGAGACAACCTCCCCTAGAAACCGGCCTAGGGGAGGGCTTGCATTAATTTGTAGCATGGTTCATGTTTTTTTTTTCTAATAATTCACCTCATATACAAAGTCTTACCTCATCTTCATTATTTACACATAGTTTCAAGTGTGAAATAAAATTTCTCTCTCTTTCTTGGCTTCCAAAACCGCCACTCTACAAAACCAAAGGGATCAAGATTTTGCAACTTCAAGTGTGTTTAAACAACCTAGTTTATATCCTTTTCATGGTTTTGAAATAAAAACCAAGGATATTTAAGATAATCCTTTGTTACCTACACCTCTTCACTTGCACTAGTAAGCATATTCTCATCATTTTTATGTTTCCTTATCATTTTCATATGATTCTTATCATTTTTGGAGCTTATATGCATGTTATGTAGTTTATACCATTTATTTCTTGATTTTAAGGTTTTATATACATATAGTCATCCTATAATTATTCCCAAGTTATTCTTTGGTCTTGATGGTGATTAGGAACCCATGACACCCTAAGAAGGTGTATGGTAGGATTAGATTAGCTTTGGAGTTGATTTGAAGGGATTAGAATAGGTTTTGTCCGAGAAAACTATTTTCGTAAACTATATTTTGTGATCTGTCCTTAAAACGAAATTCTGGAAAAACCCACTGATGGTACGACCTTTTGGCCTTGATAATTAGAAAATATACTTTAAAACGAATCCGTGGCCGCTTGAACGGATAAAACGGAGTTATAACGAAGAAGTGGTGAATTTTTAAAGTTTGGCGATTTAAACGTATTATTTTCGAAAAGACAGCATGCAGTTTTACATATTTCGAGTCAAAACGAGCCTTAAGCTTCACAAATTATTTCGACTAGTCAAAATATATTAGTTTACTTGATACGGCTAAGGACATATTTTACGAGAAAATGGATTTAAAACGACAAATATATGGCGTTTTCATAAAGTTGCCGTAAATATTAATTTCAAAATTATATTATTTTTACGTTACAAGTATTTCATTAGCTATATCGTCCATGTTTATGCGCTTTTAACCATGATGTGAAACTTTTATAACAAAGTGTCTTCTAGTAAAATCAAGTTCATCGGCCATATTTTTCAAAACAAAAAGCCGTATGTCAAGCGGAGTTATGGTGAATTATTTACGGATGTTCAAACATTGGCCGAAGCTCATTTTCTGCACAACATTAACAAAACCACCATCTTTAGCCTTTGATATCTTTATGATCGAGACCTTTTGACGAAAACTCCTGAACTGAAACTTTTAGATATCGATACAAACTTTCCAAAACCGTCGAGTTCGTTTCTCTAACGATTGACGACACCATTTTTACGACTAGTTTTCCAAAGCCATTTTGTTAATTTCAAGAAAATTTCGACGACATTGTTTTGCGACTTAAAAGTGATAATTTCACCAAAATCATTTTAAAACCCTTATAGGATGACATTTTGACGTAAAACATGTAAAGTTATTTTGAAGGGTCAAACGTCAAAAGAGTATTTTTCGTCGACGAGTAATATTTTCAAAACCCGTAAATGGTATAAATAACAGAGTTGTTTTGAATTGGTTAGAATAGGTTTTGGGATTATCATTGTGTGAATGTCTTGGGATTATCATTGACTATACATATCTTGGCGATGCCTTTGTCAGATAAACGAAAACTCATTTCGACAACTTTATATAGTGGTCTGATCTTATTTGTGAAATCTGGAAAATCCGACAGTTTGTAAAGTATTTTGGGCTTTGTAGATATTTGGAAAATATACTTTAAAACGAAAATCCCGTGAATTGGTCGCTTGAACGGGTTAAACGGAGTTATAACGAAGAAGTTATGCTATTTTCAAGTTTAACGACGTTAAACTATTTTCAAGTTAACGAAAAACTAAAAGCGACTGCTGTTACAAATCGTTGAACTGATAAAATTTTATAACAAACTGACCCTTGAAAGTATTTTTACATGAAACTAGACTCAATTATCTTGAAATGACGGGTGGCTCGACCCGTGATGATTTACGGTTAAAAAGATATGATTTTTCCAAGTTTGTTCTCCAAATTTGTTCTCCAAAATTAGTTCTCCAAATTTCTTTTCAAGTTTGTTCTCCAAACGGGTCAAGAAATGACCATGTTGAGGGTCGTTTTTAACATAGATGGGATACTTTTTATAAAGAGATGTCTTCTAGTAAAAGTAAGTTCACCGAGCCTATTTTCCAAAATGTCAAACCGTTCGTCAAACGGAGTTGTAACGAATAAAATACGGTCACTCAAACTTTGCCGAAAGTTACCTTCAGCAACATTTTGGGTACAAGTACCCTACTTCACCTATGTTGTTTCTCCATGATCGAGACCTCTATGATAAAAACTTAAACACTAAAACTTTGAGATATTGATACAAGCTTCCCAAAACCGTTGAGTTCGTTTCCTAACGCTCGACGTGCACCATTTTACGACTAGCTTTTAGAGGCCATTTTAGTCACTTTCATGAAAATTTCAACGACATTATTTTACGATTTAAAAGTTATAATTTCATTATAAATCATTAAATGATTATCGAAGATATCATTTCAACGTAAATACTTGTAAAGTATTTTATAACATGACGAGATGTCATAAACATATATTTCGACGATAAATTCTATTTTCAAAGCGTACAAGTGGTATAGATTACATGTGGATTTGCATGCACGACATTGTTTCATGATTTACATTAGAACATATCATTCATAATAGGTCACGGTCGAGGTTGCTCCTCATTTTAGTATTGCCATTACATCATTATTATCATTGCAACAGTGAGTTTTCATAGCCCGATTTATTCAAGTTTTACTTATTTCAAACCTACGGGAGAATACATTGTACATCATTTTATTACGATACCAAGTATATCAAATTCATTACATTGCTTAAGTTACCTCATTGCCAATTAAATGTCCCCATTATATGAACATGAACCGTTAATTTCATAGAAGCGTGGTGAGTGGATAGATCTATCGAGGGTGACACCTCCATCCGGGTTGGTGGATCCCAACTAGTCATACGGATGCATTTCATTTCATAATCATTATTTGAGTTGTTTGGCAAACACTGTTAGAACATTAACATCATCGAGCTTCGTGTCATGGACTTATAGCAATTGTATCATTTTTGTGGCGACATTGTCATACATAATTTATACTTGTGGTAGTATTTAACATTTTCAACAACTCTATGAACTCACTCAACCTTTGTGTTGACACTTTTAGCAATGTATTTTCGTGTAACTAAGACATTCACTTCATGGCATGCATGTGGACATATCATAGAGTCGCGGTGATGACGCGTCTCACATGGGATTTATATACTTTAAAAACATCGTTTGACTTGTACCAAACTTATTTTCCGCACTTAGTAACTTTCATTTGGGACCTATCTTTGTAACTTTGAATGTTTTATATAAATCAAGCGATGTATTTTTCAAACGACACTTTAGGTCGTTCAATATAACTGTGATTGTGATGCTATGACAATCAACCCCCAGAATTCCATTCCACCGCAAAGCAGTAATTTGGGGTGTGACAGATTGGCATCGAGCTTGATTATAGAGAACTAGGTTGCATCATTGACCCTAGACTATAACTACATCATCATAGCATCTCATCATTTCATCATAAGTGCATAGTCACTATACATGCGGTTTCATACGCACATTTTGCGAGTTATTTACTTTCATTTCAAATCGATTGTCACATAGATGCCTTCAGATACCCATCCCATTATACTCACATCACTTTGACATGGAGAATGCCCTGTCATTCCCTATCACAAATTTTAACATCAGTTGACTCAACACCGATAACATCAGATGAGGAGACTGAACTCTTTTAGGAGGACGAAGTTACACCTACACCTTTTCGATCACCATTGATTCACTGTAGGATCAGGACAATTTTTATCATTCAGTTGGGACAGATCATACCATTTGTTAGAACTTATAGGCTTAGTCCTAATGAACCTATTTTCTTAACTCACCACAAGGATTTCCATTATCATCATTGTTATCATTTTTATCATTATCATTTTGAGCACCATCCGTACCATCACATCTCATACACGATACTCATACATCGACTTGCGACTTGGGAAGCGTGCATGATTTAACACACCATTACCATCTACCACTAAGACTACAGAAACTACACTATCTTATAGGTTTGAGGACTATGAAAGTTCTAGGGCTGTTGCTGATAGACAAGCTAATACCCCTACACTTGAAACATGATTATACCATCAACAGGAATAGATAATAAGTACATTTCTATTTAGTGAATCTTTATCCTTTATTATCTCTATGATAATCACAACCTTTGTTTATTTCATTCCCTATTCCAATTGCCCAATTTTCAATCATTTCGCGATAATACCTCACTATCTTATTAGGGGTTAGGCCAACTTTATTCTTGACCAATTAGGAGACTATTACTACTCGAGGAGGTTCTCCCATGTATCCTGCAAAACCATTCAACAAATTTTATTCCAAGTTATTCTGCTACTATTATATGAAATTATTTCACTTGATTTTATTTCGAGCTATTTTATCACCATCTTAGAAACGTTGTTTCATAAAGTTTTAACGCAAGTTGTTTTATTACCAACTTATCAATTGGTTTCAGTCATTTTATCAACTATTTAATACCATCATGCGAAACGATTTTCATGTCACTCTGAAAAATCATTGAGTCATTATATTACAAAACAAAACGTTGAATACCATCTAAAACTTCGGAGAAACATAATACCATTTCACAAAACCAAGCATCACATCATTTGTCCTTGATTATACATGGCCTGATCACCTATGTATAATTTAGGAAGAATTATGTCATGAAAGTAACAAGCATCATTTCGATTCTCTTAAAACAATCTTCACTCAAAAGCAAAACTTTGTAATCAGATAAATTGTTCATAAACATTTCTTTTTGTTAACACTCTATAGAAGCCTACGCCATTCATCCCTCACTCAACCGATAAGTTAGAATTTGACGAGTTACTTTTCTTAGGAAAGGCTTCCTATACCATCTATGAGGAGGATTCCTCGATACAAGAAAACAATGAAAGGATTTCGGATTTACCAACAAGGACTAGAAATAGGTAGCGAGATCTTTCAAAACCTAACAAAATCTCAAGACATCACGAGACATTCCGAAACACTATCTTTGGATTAAAAACCAAATAATATCATTTCAAAAGTACTAGCTAGACCGAGTTACAAGATTTAGTACGAGGCGAATACACACTAAGCAACACTATAGGGATAAACCAAGTCTTCTAAATGAGACTACGAACATTTCACTAAACATGGCCTCAACAATATGTGAATTTCCTACAATGAGTTTTCCTTAAAGGAAAAATTGGTTAAATTTAGGCTATCGATATAAACTTTCCCTAAGGCATTGTGTTCTCTAGAAATTACGGATAACTTCACTTTCACATCAAGAGATGCAACAGTTTGAACATATCGGACAATCAATGACTATCCATCTACAAGTGAAATTAGAACAAACATTCTTCGACATAGTATGAGTGATATCTATTTTCTTGCTAGCATGATAACAATCTAAGTGATGAAATAATTTTAGAAGCACTCAATATCGGGATGATTTGAAAATCAATCACCACACCACATCACTTACATATTTAAGGTTTTGTGACTTGATAACATATAGCATGGAAACATTTCAATAATCAAACCATAAACATTTTAGTCATGGAGACAAAACACCTTAGGCAAGTAAGATTCAAGTCATGACATTCGCTAGGACGAGAAACGCGAGGAATCAAAATTGTTACCCATAATCTATTCTTTTCAATAAAGTCATTTTTCGACAGACTTAACATTTTGAAATTTGGCATGAGACACGTGGTATCAATTCCAGTTGTATCTATTATAAGCTACTCGATTCACCTTAGACTTCTGACAAACATTTTAAGATTCCTTTGGAATTTACTTGGTCATTAACACCGCCTATTATCCTCAGCTCAATGGTTAGAGCGAGAGAACAATTCCAACATTTTAAGATATGCTCAAGGCATGTGTGATTTTCTAGAAATGATTAGGCAAATCATTCTTCATCGGACCAGATGCCATACAACAATAGTTATTACATGAACATATTGACAACACCAATTGAGACACAATATGGTTGGGGTGTCAATCACTTATTCACGGAACAAAATCAGGAAAGTCCAACTCACTAGTCAATGACTCATTCATGAAACAACAAAGTAATCATACAGGTCAAAAATCAGTTACAAATAACAACATATAGCTAGATAAGCTACGTCGATATACGACGCAAAATATTGGAAGTATGTTCCATAAGTCGCAAACCATTAGAATTTCAAGTTGGCAACAAATTTATGTTCAAAGTCCCGTCTTGGAAAGGCGTGGTATGATTCGAAAAACATTGACGACCCAATGCGACTCAAATACCCTCATCTTTTCACAAGTAACATTGTAGAACCTAACATGGATGAATTCAGGGTGAATTCCTTTTTGTTGGGCGAATGTGACAACTCGTAATTTCGTGTCATTTTACAAACTTTAAAAGTTTCACTATTTCATCATTTATCGTAAACTACGTTTACGAGTATCAAATTCACGTAACCGTAATGGTTTAGCTGTGAATTCATGAACATATCATCGAGGACATTTCATATAGACTAGATTTAGTCTACATATCATCAATAACATCATTTCATATCAATTTATGCATGGGTTTTGCATTTTTCATTAAACGCTTATTTTCCTATTAAATAAACGCTATCGCGTAAACATTATTTTGAAACATTGATCCGACACTTCCAAAATAATCCTAATATATTTTTATACTCATTTTAAGACTATAAAATTATATTATTAATTTACCCGATGTTTTCAATTTATTTTGTATATAAATTGTTATGTATATATAATTACGACGGTTTTCGTAAATTCAACTCGATAAATATTTATTCACTCAATTCTTGTCAAGAAATGTATTTTATAAATTTTATGACTTCAATATATTTTATTTGACCCGTTAAAATTTATTTTTAGTTAACGCTACCCTAAAATACCTATTTATACTTACAAATTACACTTATACTTACAAATAATACATTAACTACACAAAATTATATAACCCAAACCCTCTTACACCTCTGAGCGGCCACCTCCTTATCATATAAGTCACCAAATTGTTTTGACTACTAATTATTTACACTATCTATAGATATTTACTTATAGATATTTACTAAAAACACATACATACACTACACTATTGAAGGTGAAAAACAACAAGAAATCCTCTCATTCTCCTTTGAAATTCGCCAAGGATCAAACCAAGAGAATCCATAATTTTCAAGCTCAAGTGATTATCAAGTATTATTAGTAATCTAGTTAAGGTTTTGAAATAAAAACCTCAAGATTATTAAGGTTTTCATCATTTTCATCCATAACATCATTCAAGTAAGCATTTCATGATCATCATAATTCTTTCATATTCATTTTATGTTATTTCATCATTTTGCAAGAATCATGCATGTTACATATGAGTTTATACCACTTTTGTTGTTTTTATTACTTATTATGTAATATAATTATCCTATAATGAATCCTTGAAACATATCACTTTTGGTGATGTCTAGGAACCCATGACACCCTAAGAAGGTGTATGGTAGGATTTGGATAGCTTCGAGTTGTTTTGAATTGGTTAGAATAGGTTTTGCGCGATAAAAACTCATTTCGACAACTATATATAGTGGTCTGATCTTATTTATGAAATCTGGAAAATCCGACAGTTTGTAAAATATTTTGGGCTAGATATTTGGAAAATATACTTTAAAACGAAAACGTGGCCGCTTGAACGGGTTAAAACGGAGTTATAACGAAGAAGTTATGCTATTTTCAAGTTTAACGACGAAACTATTTTCCGGAAAAACTGACCTGCTGTTACTAATCGTTGAACTGATAAAATTTTATAACAAACTGACCCTTGAAAGTATTTTTACATGAAACTAGACTCAATTATCTTCGAAATGACGGGTGGCTCGACCGTGATGATTACTGTTAAAAGATATGATTTTTCCAAGTTTGTTCTCCAAATTTGTTCTCCAAAATTAGTTCTCCAAATTTCTTTTCAAGTTTGTTCTCCAAACGGGTCAAGAAATGACCATGTTGAGGGTCGTTTTTAACATAGATGGGATACTTTTTATAAAGAGATGTCTTCTAGTAAAAGTAAGTTCACCGAGCCTATTTTCCAAAATGTCCAACCGTTCGTCAAGCGGAGTTGTAACGAATAAAATACGGTCACTCAAACTTTGCCGAAAGTTACCTTCAGCAACATTTTGGGTACAAGTACCCTACTTCACCTATGTTTTTCTCCATGATCGAGACCTCTATGATAAAAACTTAAACACTAAAACTTTGAGATATTGATACAAGCTTCCCAAAACCGTTGAGTTCGTTTCCTAACGCTCGACGTGCACCATTTTACGACTAGCTTTTAGAGGCCATTTTAGTCACTTTCATGAAAATTTCAACTACATTATTTTACGACAAAAAGTTATAATTTCATTATAAATCATTAAATGACTATCGTAAGATATCATTTCAACATAAATACTTGTAAAGTATTTTATAACATGACGAGATGTCATAAACATATATTTCGACGATAAATTCTATTTTAAAAGTGTACAAGTGGTATAGATTACATGTGGATTTGCATGCACGACATTGTTTCATGATTTACATTAGAACATATCATTCATAATAGGTCACGGTCGAGGTTGCTCCTCATTTCAAGATTGCCATTACATCATCATTATCATTGCAACAGTGAGTTTTCATAGCCCCGATTTATTCAAGTTTTACTTATTTCAAACCTACGGGAGAATACATTGTACATCATTTTATTACGATACCAAGTATATCAAATTCATTACATTGCTTAAGTTACCTCATTGCCAATTAAATGTCCCCATTTCATGAACATGAACCGTTAATTTCATAGAAGCGTGGTGAGTGGATAGATCTATCGAGGTGACACCTCCATCCGGGTTGGTGGATCCCAACTAGACGGATGCATTTCATGTCATTATCATTATTTGAGTTGTTTGGCAAAACACTGTTGGGCTTAACATCATCGAGCTTCGGTGTCATGGACTTATAGCAATTGTATCATTTTGTGACGACATTGTCATACATAATTTATACTTGTGGTAGTCGATTTAACATTTTCAACAACTCTATGAACTCACTCAACCTTTGTGTTGACACTTTTAGCAATGTATTTTCGTGTAACTAAGGCATTCACTTCATGGCATGCATGTGGACATATCATAGAGTCGCGGTGATGACGCGTCTCACATGGGATTTATATACTTTAAAACATCGTTTGACTTGTACCAAACTTATTTTCCGCACATAGTAACTTTCATTTGGGACCTATCTTTGTAACTCGAATGTTTTATTAAATCAAGCGATGTATTTTCAAACGACACTTTAGGTCGTTCAATATAATCTGTGATTGTGATGCTATGACATCAATCCCGTGAATTCCATTCCACGCAAAGCAGTAATTTGGGGTGTGATGATTGGCATCGAGCTTGAGTTATAGAGAACTAGGTTGCATCATTGACCCTAGACTATAACTACATCATCATAGCATCTCATCATTTCATCATAAGTGCATAGTCACTATACATGCGGTTTCATACGCACATTTTGCGAGTTATTTACTTTCATTTCAAAATCGATTGTCACATTAATGCCTTCAGATACCCATCCCATCATACTCACATCACTTTGACATGGAGAATGCCCCGTCATTCCCTATCACAATTTTAACATCAATTGACTTGACTCAACACCGATAACATCCGATGAGGAGACCGAACTCTTTAGAAGGAGAAGTTGCACCTACACCATCACGATCACCATTGATTCACCTTGTAGGATCGGGACAATTTTATCATTCGGTTGGGACAGATCATACCATTTGGTAGAACTTATAGGCTTAGTCCTAATGAACCTATTTTCTTAACTCACCACAAGGATTTTCATTATCATCATTGTTATCATTTTCATCATTATCATTTTGAGCACCATCCGTACCATCACATCTCATACACGATACTCATACATCTGACTTGCAGCTTGGGAAGCGTGCATGATTTAACACACCATTACCATCTACCACTAAGACTACAGAAACTACACTATCTTATAGGTTTGAGGACTATGAAAGTTCTAGGGCTGTTGCTGCTAGACAACCTAATACTCCTACACTTGAAACATGATTATACCATCAACAGGAACAGATAATAAGTACATTTCTATTTAGTGTAATCTTTATCCTTTATTATCTCTATGATAATCACAACCTTTGTTTATTTCATTCCTTATTCCAATTGCCCAATTTTCAATCATTTCGCGATGATACCTCACTATCTGACTAGGAGTTAGGCCAACTTTTTTTTTCTTGACCAATTAGGAGACTATTACTACTCGATGAGGTTCTCCCATGTATCCTACAAACCATTCAACAAATTTTATTCCAAGTTATTCTGCTACTATTACATGAAATTATTTCACTTGATTTTATTTCGAGCTATTTTATCACCAACTTAGAAACGTTGTTTCATAAAGTTTTAACCCAAGTTGTTTTATTACCAACTTATCAATTGGTTTCAGTCATTTTATCAACTATTTAATACCATCATGCGAAACGATTTTCATGTTACTCGAAAAATTATTGAGCCATTATCTTACAAAACAAAACGTTGAATACCATCTAAAACTTCGGAGGAACATAATACCATTTCAACAAAACCAAGCATCACATCATTTGTCCTTGATTATACATGGCCTGATCACCTATGTATAATTCAGGAAGAATTATGTCATGAAAGTAACAAGCATCATTTCGATTCTCTTAAAACAATCTTCACTCAAAAGCAAAACTTTGTAATCAGATAAATTGTTCATAAACATTTCTTTTTGTTAACACTCTATAGAAGCCTACGCCATTCATCCCTCACTCAACCGATAAGTTAGAATTTGACGAGTTACTTTTCTTAGGAAAGGCTTCCTATACCATCTACGAGGAGGATTCCTCAATACAAGAAAACAATGAAAGGATTTCGGAATTACCAACAAGGACTAGAAGTAAGTAGCGAGATCTTTCAAAACTCAACAAAAATCTTAAGACATCACGAGACATTCCGAAACACTATTTTGGACTAGAAGCCAAATTTTATTATTTCAAAAGTACTAGCTAGACCGAGTTACAAGATTTAGTACGGCGAATACACACTAAGCAACACTATAGGGATAAACCAAGTCTTCTAAATGAGACTACGAACATTTCATTAAACATGGCCTCAACAATATGTGAATTTCCTACAATGAGTTTCCTTAAAGGAAAATTTGGTTAAATTTAGGTTATCGATATAAACTTTCCTAAGGCATTGTGTTCTCTAGAAATTACGGATAACCTCACTTTCATATCAAGAGATGCAACAGTTTGAACATATCGGACAATCAATGACTCTCCATCTACAAGTGAAATTAGAACAAACATTCTTCGACATAGTATGAGTGATATCTATTTTCTTGCTAGCATGATAACAATCTAAGTGATGAAATATTTTAGAAGCACTCAATATCGGGACAAATCTTGAAAATCAATCACCACACCACATCACTTAAATATTTAAGGTTTTGTGACTTTACAACATATAGCATGGAAACACTTCAATAATCAAACAATAAACATTTTAGTCATGGAGACTAAACACCTTATGCAAGTAAGATTCAAGTCATGACATTCGCTAGGACGAGAAACGCGAGGAATCACAATTGTTACCCATAATCTATTCTTTTCAATAAAGTCATTTTTCGACAGACTTAACATTTTGAAATTTGGCATGAGACACGTGGTATCAATTCCAGTTGTATCTATTATAAGCTACTCGATTCACCTTAGACTTCTGACAAACATTTTAAGATTCCTTTGGAATTTACTTGGTCATTAACACCGCCTATTATCCTCAGCTCAATGGTTAGAGCGAGAGAACAATTCCAACATTTTAAGATATGCTCAAGGCATGTGTGATTTTCTAGAAATGATTAGGCAAATCATTCTTCATCGGACAAGTTGCCATACAACAATAGTTATTACATGAACATATTGACTACACCAATTGAGGCACTCTATGGTTGAGGTGTCAATCACTTATTCACGGAACAAAATCAGGAAAGTCCAACTCACTAGTCAATGACTCATTCATGAAACAACACGGAAATCGTACAAATCAAAAATCAGTTACAAATAACAACATATAGCTAGATAAGCTACGTCGATATACGACGCAAAATATTGGAAGTATGTTCCATAAGTCGCAAACCATTAGAATTTCAAGTTGGCAACAAATTTATGTTCAAAGTCCCGTCTTGGAAAGGCGCGGTACGATTCAGAAAACATTGGACGACCCAATGCGACTCAAATACCCTCATCTTTTCACAAGTAACAATGTAGAACCTAACATGGACTGAATTCAGGGACTGAATTCCTTTTTGGTTGGGCGAATGTGACAACTCGTAATTTCAGGTCATTTTAACAAACTTTAAAAGTTTCACTATTTCATCATTTATCGTAAACTACGTTTATGAGTATCAAATCACGTAACCGTAATGGTTTAGCTGTGAATTCATGAACATATCATCGAGGACATTTCATATAGACTAGATTTAGTCTACATATCATCAATAACATCATTTCATATCAATTTATGCATGGGTTTTGCATTTTTCATTAAACGTTTATTTTCCTATTAAATAAACGCTATCGCGTAAACATTATTTTGAAACATTTATCCGACACTTCCAAAATAATCTTAATATATTTTTATACTCATTTTAAGACTATAAAAATTATATTATTAATTTACCGATGTTTTCAATTTATTTTGTATATAAATTGTTATGTTTATATAATTACGACGGTTTTGTAAATTCAACTCGATAAATATTTATTCACTCAATTCTTTCAAGAAATGTATTTTTATAATTTTATGACTTCAATATATTTTATTTTGACCCGTTAAAATTTATTTTTAGTTAACGCTACCCTTAATACTTAATTACAACTTACAAATTATACACTTATACTTACAAATAATACCTTTTACATTTTATTATAAACTACATTAAACCCCCTTTACACCTCATGGCCGACCACCCTGAGTCAAATAAGTCACCAAATTGATTTTTCTACTTAAAAATGTATGAACTCATTATATTAGATATTATTACTACACATTAAACACATACATACACACACTATTGAAGGTGAAAGACAAAGAAATCCTCTCATCTTTTCTTCTGAAAATTCGCCAAGGGCAAGACCAAGAGAATCATAAATTTTCAAGCTCAAGTGTTTATCAAGTCTTATTAGTAATCTAGTTAAGGTTTTGAAATAAAAACCTCAAGATTAATTAAGGTTTTCATCATTTTCATCCACAACATCATTCAAGTAAGCATTTCATGATCATCATAATTCTTTCATATTCATTTTATGTTATTTCATCATTTTTGCAAGAATCATGCATGTTACATATGAGTTTATACCACTTTTGTTGTTTTTATTACTTATTATGTAATATAATTATCTTATAATGAATCCCTTTAAACATATCACTTTTGGTGATGTCTAGGAACCCATGACACCCTAAGAAGGTGTATGGTAGGATTTGGATAGCTTCGGAGTTGTTTTGAATTGGTTAGAATAGGTTTTGTGCGAGAAAAACTCATTTCGACAACTTTATATAGTGGTCTGATCTTATTTGTGAAATCTGGAAAATCCGACAGTTTGTAAAATATTTTGGGCTAGATATTTGGAAAATATACTTTAAAACGAAAACGTGGCCGCTTGAACGGGTTAAAACGGAGTTATAACGAAGAAGTTATGCTATTTTCAAGTTAACGACGAAACTATTTTTCCGGAAAAACTGACCTGCTGTTACTAATCGTTGAACTGATAAAATTTTATAACAAACTGACCCTTGAAAGTATTTTTACATGAAACTAGACTCAATTATCTTCGAAATGACGGGTGGCTCGACCCGTGATGATTCTGATTAAAAGATATGATTTTTCCAAGTTTGTTCTCCAAATTTGTTCTCCAAAATTAGTTCTCCAAATTTCTTTTCAAGTTTGTTCTCCAAACGGGTCAAGAAATGACCATGTTGAGGGTCGTTTTTAACATAGATGGGATACTTTTTATAAAGAGATGTCTTCTAGTAAAAGTAAGTTCACCGAGCCTATTTTCCAAAATGTCCAACCGTTCGTCAAGCGGAGTTGTAACGTGTAAAATACGGTCACTCAAACTTTGCCGAAAGTCACCTTCAGCAACATTTTGGGTACAAGTACCCTACTTCACCTATGTTTTTCTCCATGATCTAGACCTCTATGATAAAAACTTAAACACTAAAACTTTGAGATATTGATACAAGCTTCCCAAAACCGTTGAGTTCGTTTCCTAACACTCGACGTGCACCATTTTACGACTAGCTTTTAGAGGCCATTTTAGTCACTTTCATGAAAATTTCAACGACATTATTTTACGATTTAAAAGTTATAATTTCATTATAAATCATTAAATGACTATCGAAGATATCATTTCAACGTAAATACTTGTAAAGTATTTTATAACATGACGAGATGTCATAAACATATATTTCGACGATAAATTTATTTTCAAAGCGTACAAGTGGTATAGATTACATGTGGATTTGCATGCACGACATTGTTTCATGATTTACATTAGAACATATCATTCATAATAGGTCACGGTCGAGGTTGCTCCTCATTTCAAGATTGCCATTACATCATCATTATCATTGCAACAGTGAGTTTTCATAGCCCGATTTATTCAAAGTTTTACTTATTTCAAACCTACGGGAGAATACATTGTACATCATTTTATTACGATACCAAGTATATCAAATTCATTACATTGCTTAAGTTACCTCATTGCCGATTAAATGTCCCCATTTCATGAACATGAACCGTTAATTTCATAGAAGCGTGAGTGAGTGGATAGATCTATCGGTGACACCTCCATCCGGGTTGGTGGATCCCAACTAGTCGGACGGATGCATTTCATGTCATTATCATTATTTGAGTTGTTTGGCAAACACTCTGTTGGGCGAACATCGATCGAGCTTTCGTGTCATGGACTTATAGCAATTGTATCATTTTGTGACGACATTGTCATACATAATTTATACTTGTGGTAGTCGATTTAACATTTTCAACAACTCTATGAACTCACTCAACCTTTGTGTTGACACTTTTAGCAATGTATTTTCGTGTAACTAAGGCATTCACTTCATGGCATGCATGTGGACATATCATAGAGTCGCGGTGACGACGCGTCTCACATGGGATTTATATACTTTAAAAACATCGTTTGACTTGTACCAAACTTATTTTCCGCATAGTAACTTTCATTTGGGACCTATCTTTGTAACTCGAATGTTTTATTAAATCAAGCGATGTATTTTTCAAACGACACTTTAGGTCGCTCAATATAACCGTGATTGTGATTGTGATGCTATGACAATTTTCATATTCATTATTTCACTTGATTGAATTTACTCATGATAGTTACTTATCTTTCATATCCTCTTTAACTTTGTTTCGTACATACGTTTATGCTTATTACCATTTATTATGTATATCTGTTCACTGAGCGTTATGTTCAGCCGCATTTTCTTTTCTATGCGGCAGGTAATAAGCGTGATGCAGGGAACGAGTGGATGAGAGTAGGAGCGTTAGAAGACCTACCCTAGTTTTCCTTTTCATTATGGAACTTATGTTATCTTTTAGACTTGGCCATTTGGATTTCCTTTTGTTGATGTTTCCTTTCGTTTTGGATTATTGTTGAACTGAGATACTTTGGGAGCCATTTGGTTTATATGGTTTTCCCTATTTTATTTCAAGACTTCTGCATGCTTTTTTATGTTCTGTATGACACCATAATGTGACACTTAGACCCTTGTCGGGTTGGGGAGTTACACTAGCCCTAAAAATATATTTGTATATATATTTTCTATACATATACGAGCTTAAAAAAATAAACGAGCTCGAGACTAGTATGATTAACGAGCTTTCGAGCTTTATTTCATTCAACATGTTATACAAGTTAATCGAGCCCGAGCCGAGCTCGATCTTTTGAAAAATTTTAAGAGCCGAGCTCGAGCTCAAAATATAAGACTCGAAGCGAGCTCGAGCTCTAGCAGCTCGGGCCCGGCTCGACTCGTTTCCACCCCTAAATCTTGCTATGCCTATCATCACGCCAACGTTAAATGTGGATCATACATTTGATTCTCTAGTAGGTTCAACTTGTATGTTAACTAGTAACCCACGTGGTCCGGGACTTTTCCGTTAGACAAAAACAAGTGTTAGTAACTCGGGAGCTTAAAGATCAAGATGTGTAAGTCGCTACTTCAACAATCTGTTAAAGGAAAAGCTCTAGATCAACCATCTACATCAAGTTTTCCGAACATCTGCTCAATTTTACATCAGGATCATATGTTGAACAAGCTTTCATATATGATGCAGAAGAAGTTGAGTTTATTCCACTACTTTGTTTCTATATGAAGATATCGTAAACCATCAACTAAGCTGACATATCACATCTTCGCTCAGATATTATCTCATTTTACTCATCATCAATCAGAGCATATATATCTATGATTTTTGAAGATCCGTTAGTCATCATAGTAATTAGTTCGCTGTTGCTCTAAACTGTTCAACTATGAAGACCAACGCGACATTGAGATAATCAAAGTAGATTAGGAAATATCAAATTTTGTGATGATTGAAAAGTCTGGGGATCATATAGTTGTGAAGTTTGGAGAAATCTATATTTTCAAGATGATATTCACTTTAGTGCATTCTTGATGTGTGATGCAGTTGATATTCTTGAGACAATATACATTAAACTACATTCTTCAAAAACAACTAAATCAAAGTTTTCAAGCATTTCTCTACCAAGATAAAGGAATAATTTGACATTCTCACAATCAACATTTATGGATTTGAAGAAGAATGAAGAACAATTTTAAGAGATATTGTTTTATGCTTAAGAAGAAGATAAATCAAAGGGGAGTAGAGAAAGAGGAGATTATCTTTATCAACATAATATCAAATCTTCAATGACTATTCCCAAACTATCAAATACTCTCAATTATCTCAAGCACTTGTGTAGGATCGTGAATATTATGTTGTTTAATGATTCGGTGGTCTAGGATTGTGATTAAACAAGTAAGCCATTTTAATAGATGAAGAGAGTTGAGAGGAGGTTCCTTGAAGAGAGTTGCTTAAGAAAATGAAAGGTTTATTCAAAGAGCCACACCCTTCCATGGATGGAAGGGGTATTTATACTTACAAACTACACGACCTCCTATCGGCTGTGGATCGGTATACATGGGTAAAGACCCGTCCTTCCTCCACGGTGTTGCACTACACTATTCTACGCTACAAATTAACTACTTAACTACTACATAACGTAAATAACTACAAATCTACGAGCTAACATATGCTAGACTATAATTGGGGTGACCGACACTTTAACATGGAATTTTCTAATTCCTAACAATCTCCCCCTAAGGGAGGTCACCCCATGTTTTACATTTCGAATCCTAGCATTCTATTCTTGACTTTATTCTTGAGCTCGTAGACTTGGATTCTTCAACATCTGCATCTTTGTGCTTTAGCAGTGCAACTTCAAAGTCCGCATAGTTTTGTACTTTTAGTGGAGGCCTTTAATTGATCCACATCTTTGATGATCTTGAGCTTTCATTGAGATCATCACCATGATAATCTCCGGATCACCCTTTATTGTGTTGCCATCATGTGAAGTTGTGACTTTTGGACCGACATGCTTACACTTTAGAATCATGACATCTTTCCATCGAGTGGCGGAAGCCTTCTTGGTTCATGATCTTTGCGGCGAGCGACGAAGCATAGTATAAAAATATCGAACCGGGTTATGTAGATATGCACAGTCATGATTTCTTCAAATTAAGTGTGGATCTTTGTGAGCATGCGGCTTTGGATTGACTCCTCAATTCGATCGGTTGCAACCGTCAAATGTACCGCAAACAACAGTTAGCAATAAAACACACAAAGTGTCTTTGATCACTTTCGTTGAATTGAGGTACACGCCCACGGTCCCCGTTGATCGAGACAAATCTTGCACTGTGATCGGTAGGATTCATAAGAATCTCCTTGACAGGGTTTCGCGGTGTTCTGTTGTTCTCAAACCGGAACATCTCAAAGAAGACAACACGGAGTGAGTGAACCGACAAATTGAGATTCAGCGATTGATGAAAATGATTTGAAAACAATCGCATATTGCTTGAAGAAAGAGTTTTGCAATCTGACGAAGGTTTTATGAGAAAGATCAATTTTCAATCAAAATACTTTTGTATTAGAGAATGAGTACACATTCGACGTGCTAGCGAAAAGAAGAGATTCGCACATCAAACGGTTTTCTAAAAGTATTTTCAATCGAGATACTTTTGTGTTTGAAAACATAAGCACACATTCGACGTGCTAGACAAAAGAAGGTTTGCACATCGAACAGTTTTTCCAAAAGTATTCGTCAATTCATTTCCTGGACCAAGGTTGATTCACGAGTGAATCGCCCCATCGTTTCTATCCAGTTTTCACAAGCTTGATCTTTAGAAAAGATCTCACATGTCACCCACCAAGAGCTTGTTTGATGTTGGCTCTAGAAGGATTTCCATCTTCATTGTGAATATTTTCATATCACTCGGATGTTCTGGCAATACCACATGGATAATGCGTAGGACTCTTAATATACACTTACTTTCCACATTGTGTGAAACAGCAAGTCTTCAATAATTTAGTGTCCTAATGAGATATTGTGGATGATCTCTTGGCTCTAGACTCAATTAGTGCACATTTGGTTCTGTGTGGGAGATTAGGGAGGGTCTCCTCTTCAATATCAACAATCTCTAAGATAAAGTCGATAGATAATGTCGGTTCCCGTGAGAATGAAACAAGCCCTTTTAAGAGGAACTTGAGTAGTTTGGGAAGTTTAGTGCGGTCGTCCTTTGGGTCCATGACGTCTTGTCTTCAATACCGGTGTTACCTTAGTAAACACTAGTAGCATATGTATTGAACCCGTTATGCCCTAAGGTTGAATTATTGGAGGGCTATTTCTTTTCACCCTTTTCATATTTAATTTCTTTTCATTCTTCAACCCCGAGTGCTTACCGAGACTTCATAACTAGAACCTTGTTGGGTTTATTCCAAGACTAGCTCGTCTCGACCGACACTCTTCCCATTTCTCATTTTTCTCCTTTTTCATCATACCTAAGGACTCTACACTATCTAGTGGATTGTCCTCGGTAGATCCTTTCGGTTCAGCGGATCATGGGAACGAATACCTAACCTAACCATCCTTATAACACCATGCATAAAGTAAATTGGTCGGTCTTTTGGTATTGTTCTTTCCTTCATGAAACCAATCGAAAAATCATTTGGAAAAACAATCAAGGTACTTGTGATACGAGATCAAAGAATTTTGTACCTTAATAGTTTTGATCATTTTAGAAATGCTCCCCCTTAACATGTGCATATGATTTAAAATTATTTGGCACATGGAGGCAAGAGTTCTTTGAAATAATTTCTTGATCACAATTTCCTTAGAAAAAGCCATTTGAATTTCTTTGGTAAAATTCTCCCCCTCAATATGTGCATAGGATATTTGAAATCATTTTATCACATAGAGGCAAGAGTTCTTTTGAAGCACATCCACGATCACAAAAACCATTAAGAAAACCATTTGATAACTCAATCAAGGTACTTTATAAATAACTTTATAAAGTTTTTTTGTGCCTCGATAGTTATGCTCCTCCTCAAAATGTGCTTCGAGTATTTGAAATCGTTTAGCACATATGAGAGAGCAGCCTGCACAACTGAATCAAAACGATCAACTTTTATCAAATTTCATTATTAAATCACAAATTCTCCACGATCAAAATATCAAACCCTTTGAGATTTTGGATCCCAAGTGATTTAATAAGGTTTATAAAACATGGGAGAATATGTGGCTGGTTTAAATACTCATCATGTTTTGGATAAATCCTCCTCCTCAACATGTGCATTGTGTATTTCAAATCGTTTGGCACATGGAGGCGGGGAGTGCCTTTGAAGGACTAAAACCAATTCCATTAAAAGATTTGAGATTTAAATCACGATCTCTACCCCGATCGAAATATCAAACCATTTGAGATTTGTGATCCCAACCGATTTAAATCATTTAGAAAATTTTGGGGAAAGACGTGGCAAGATTCAATTTTGAAAGATGATGATAAGGACCATTTTAAGACATTAAAGATTGTTAGTGTCAGGTATGATAGTTTTTAAGAGATCTTTTAAGTAAAACAAAACAATTTCACAATCAAACAAGAACAGAAAAAATTTCATTTTGAAAGACCTTGATTCTAAAGAAAAAATCATACCATGACATAACATTAAATCTTTAAATCATCACTTATTTTGTACAATCCGGACTTTTATGAAGCAATATTGTTTGAAAATAATTTATTTTAAATCACTCTCCCCCTCAATCGATGACCTAAGTAGTTGATTGAGTGACTTAGGTTTTGATAAAAATGAAGTCCGGTGATTTTCAAATTTTAGTCCAATATATTTTCAAAACAATATTTTTCCATTTTCAAAAACAATATTTTACAAAGTTTTAGAAAAATGGTATCATCACGATTATCTGCACAAAGATATGTTAGGTGGTTGAGAAGCTTGTTGTTGTTGCTGTGAGGGCTTGGAAGAAAAACCGTCTGCAGATGCGGTGAGACTTCATCTTACGTTGCATTTTGAATGCCAACCGAGGTCAAATTAAGCTCTGTTTCTTCAATCAATTAGAAGAAAACCATCTCACGATGCGGTGAGACCTCTTACGTTGCATTTATGCCAACTCTCCATAGAAGTCCAATTAAGCTCCGTTTCTTCATTTGTCAACTCAAGATCTAGTTACCCTTTCCTTTTGGCATCCAAACATCATATTATGTGGGATCCGGATCGGGAACATTCTTGTAACCAATATACATGCATACGTTAGTGAACACACATGAGATATATGGTGGTCGACATCACCCATAACAAAGAATCGACTAATTAAAGTCAATTCAACATAACAATCGGATCATATAAGGCATGGGGTTTATGTGTTAATCAAACTCTAATCATCTAAACCTAACAATCATATCCTAAATTCCTAGTCCTTCGACACAAGCAAATATCATTTTAATTAAGAAAGCTCGTTAGATGATATAGATTTGAACACATTCTCCCCTCAATCAATGATTCATTTTATGAAAAAATTTAAAAGCGAAGTCATTGATTGAGTTTGCAAATTAATCTGAAAACTACGACATCGATTGATTTTTCAAGCAACTCATTTACCACCATTTTGAACACAACAAATATTTTTCGAAGAATTATAGACGGAAAAACATTTGTGTAGGAACAACGATCCTTCGACATACTTTCCTCATATTGTTTTTAGGATAAGTGCACGAAATATTTGAAAATTGGTTTAGCGTAGCACTTTCCTTTCTTGAAAAACGGGTTGCTATCGAAATAATAGCAAGCCATAGTTTTAAGCACGGTTACTGATCAAATAACGCAAGCCATTTTTGAAGCGGGTTACTGATCGAAATAAGCGTAAGCCATTTTTTTTTTTTTTATTTTTTTAGACATGTTAAGAAAGAAATATTTACACCTCCTGCTCGAACTTCATCTAAAGTCCCGTGACATTATTGAATGACATTTCTAAGACCGTAGATGTTATCGATACCAGAAGACATGTCTTAGAAAAACAATATTTTTGGTCTTTTTCAAATTTTCTGATTTTTATGGGTTTTTTTTGGTTTTATATTTTTCTATTTTCTTTTTCTTGGTTTTATATTTTTCTATTTTGTTTTGCTGGTTTTATATTTTTGTATTTTGTTTTTGATAGATATGTACAAGGATAGAGTAGATGATATAGTTAAAGAAGATGATGACACGAGTACCGAGATAAGGATATTGAGCAGCACGTCGTAGAAGATAGAATTCGTCATCTCTTAAACTTCCACCACCAAAGCATCCGAGGCTCCAGAATAGAAGAAGAACATGAGCCTTTGAGAAAAAGAGACTTTGGCGACTTCCCCCAAACCGAAAATCCTTTAGCCGAAAGATTCAAGCTCTATTTCAAGCTTGCTTTAGCAGTGCACATAGAAGCACACCATTATCACATCGATCTTGTCGCTCCTTTTAAGAATAATCACCGTGATTCTTCGTTCGAGGTTATATCATCCAAAAGAACAACGAACGTATCATCTCACATTTAAATAATCTTCTCAAATTTCCTTTCCATCAAGTGCAAACGATCCATTCCAAAAGGTGTCAAGAGAACACTTCCCGTGTAGTTGAAAAGATGTAGTCCGTCTCTTAGTATAATGCTCAAGAACTCTCCCGAATACACTTCATGAGGGCAATGAAGAACACCTTCCCATGTTCACATTTTTCTTCCCCGATGAACGTGTATGAAGCTCAAGAACCAAGTACACCAATATCCAAGAACTCTCCGAATACACATCATGCCCGGAGAAAACACCTCCCCAATGTTTGTGGTAAACAATGGCTTTCTTCCCGATGATCGTGTATGAAGCTCAAGGACCAGTACACACATTCCCAAAGAGAGAACAACCGATAACATTGAAGAAGCGGGCGAATCATCGATTATCTCTGCGGATGACAATCTGCGGATGTCAACTCCGAATAAGTGATTATATCTCGAATCAGCGATTAAGCCCTCAGTGAGACAAATTGAGTGCCCCAATGTACACAATTTCTCTCCCCGATGATTGCGATAACATCGAGATCATCACACACCGATGTACCTCTTTTATCTTCGAAACTTTCGTTTACATCACTTCCCCACGACGTTGGAATAAGAACACTAAACGCTTTGATGAGTAAAACCTTGAGTTTCTCTGCGGTCATGACATTTGTTTTCGGGATATCTTCAATCACTTAGAAGAGTTAAGTTCATCAAGTTTACTCCCATGAGTCAAACATTGAGTTTCTCGTGGTAATAACATTTGTCTTCCGGGATATCTTCAATTACTTAGAAGTATTAAGCTCATCAAGTTTACTCGCGCTTTGTGTTTAGATGTGAGTCTCCTTATAAGCCCCCTTCTTTGGTTTTGACACTTCAGAATCAGCAACATCTTATCAGCCCAAATACTTGAAATCTTTATGAGAAGAACGCTTGAAGTCTTTGTGAGAATCAACTTGCTGAAGCAGAATGTGAGCAAGTCTAATTGGGGATTAAATTCGACATTTCACTCTCCCCAATTAGTGCTCTCCCTAAACCGACAATCTGTTTGATAAATGCCCGGATTAAGAAGAAGTCTTTTGATAATCACATGCAACTCGTCTTTTAGTCTTCTAACATACACAGCAGAAAATGTAGAACCGATCAGACTCGACCTTCTTCTAGATTGTCCGGTTGGGAATAAATAGTTAACATCTTCAACTCACACCAAAAGCATCCCACCAAAAGCATCCCAATTAACTTACATATTGCAAATCCCTTAACTAAAATCTTTCCCAATCAAACAAGAATGTAAAGATGTTCATCAAGGAAATCGAAGAATTAGGCCGAACGAACACACAAGACGGTAACGCCAAACTACCAATCACATCAAACAAGAACAGAGAGATTGTTCGGAATCATCATGTTGATGTATCGTGAAGCATTAACCGGAAGCACTTTGTCGATAAACTCATCAATCCGAGTGAAGATGTCAACCAACGGCTCTTAGAAGAGAAAAACTCCATGTGAAGATGACCCGATAAGAAGAAGCTCGGTTCTTACATGAGTTTAGAGCCGTATGACCATTTATATTCTCAAATAACAATCAACAATGCAAAAATTCACACTTCTTCTCCCCTCAAGAATTGCATACGGAGATGCCATTCTTGACTAAATAAGTGAAATCCATCCGAACGTTCTATTCACACTTCTCTCCGCAAAATAAGCACATGATGTCGCCATCTTCATTATAATCAAGCAAGTGGAATGAGAAAACAATCGGTGGTAGCCCGCTTCACTTGATGGTGAAGCGCATGGAAAAAGTATGAAGTATGTTGATGAGAATGGTCATAATAAGAAGATTTCTTCTTCCAAGATAATGCAAACTGAGCGTATACATTTCTTTTCTTTAAGAACGAGGCATGAACTCGTAGTGTTCATACGTCATAAGAAGATTTCTCTTCTTTTGAAGATAATGCGCACCAAACGCATACATTTCTTTTCTTTGAGTACGAGGCTCGAATCGATGTGAGCAGACGTCATAAATCTCTCTTTTCATCTACTCTTGGCAAACTTGTAATTAACCCCATTATCATTCAAGAGGCTATTTGTCGTGACGGTGATGGAGAAAACCCAATATGATGAATTTGACCTCAAGTAAACTAACTCGAACTCGTGACTTATACTTGCACATATGTAACAAAGAGCGGTGCCGATTTCCATTAGCATCTCTAAGTACTCTATGTACTCTATACTCTTCAACCAACCAACCATCAAGTATAAGACGACATTACCTCTTGAAAATCCACAATTGAATGTGACATCGAGCACTACAATGTAACCCCTTAAAGTGATAGTTATTTTGTAGTGGTATGAGCCCAATTCCCCAAGTGGTAAAAGAAAAGGTAAAAGACACCCAACAATAACTAGATTTCCGTGTCTTTGTTTTTATAATAAGCTCGAACAAGGATCATGAAGAATCTTCATCCAACCATCCCCGATACCTTCGGATACTAAGTACACTCGCCCATGATAATTCACTTCAACCTCAAATAAATAACATCAATTAACGCCGTTGTCACTTTTTCTGGTTAACTGCTCAAATCTAGCCTTCTTTGACATTTAAACGAACTTTGATAATGGTTTCATCCTGACCATGGTTAAAAGCACATAACCCGTAAAAACCAAGTAATAACCAAACTGCCATGACGAATATTCAAACACACATCCAATTCATGAAGTACACCCTTTTATCCCTTCTTCGAAGCAGAAACCGTAGCACCACCAGATTTACACTTTCTCTTCTCCAAGATGGTTCCATCACTACGGGATTTTACAACTCTATGGTTTAAACCGAGAAATAGTTTCTTTCGCGGGATTTTACAAAACCAAAAATAAACCGTAAGATAGATCCGGAAATGCACTTTACTAATACCAGGATGTTTCCATTGTCACGGGATTTTACAAGTCTATGATTCAAACCGAGAAATAGGTTCTTTCGCGGGATTTTACAAAATCAAGACAAACCGTAAACATTGTCGCCTTGAATGTGTAATGACGACTTTGGTTTCGGTGAATATCATTTTAGGGAACATGCGTGGTTCATCAACGATTCATTATCCAACATCATCAACATCAACAACCATCCAATGAACACTGGAAAACACATCGCTCACAAATTCGCTTCGGCTATTGTTGTGACCACATGGAGAAGTAGACCCGATATGCCAAACTTGATGATGAAGTAAAATTCCCCAGATTTGTTACTTAAACTTGTACTAATCCTTGTGAAAGAGAAACGGTGTACCCAATGTACAAACCTCTTGACGTATCCTCAACTGCGTGAGACACCGAAGTGATAGCTACGTTGTGGGTTAAGTGAGAAAGAATCACAAATGCAACTAAATAGCCAAGTCTTTATCACACTCAATAAACGTCCAAACAAGTCATCTTCGCGGAAGGGTAGAAAGAAAGAAGACGAGATAAGTAAACGCGCCCGAAAAACCTCACTTCAAAGTCAAATAAGAAATATCGTACAAACAACCCCGTAGTCAACCTTTTCTAAAATCAATTAAAGCCGTGACATAATGTTATTCGTGGAAAGGTATAAACCAAAGTACCAAATCTCAAAGCACAACAAATCTCATCATCATGCCCAATCTCATTATCAACTCTCATATCACCAATAATCATCTGATTTAAAATCCATTTTCGAGTCCATTATCATCATGAGTCTTTGTCAAATAATCAATTCTCAAAAATCCGATCCCAAATCATAAGTCCAAATGCAACATGATATTCGGCCCAATATATCTCATGAAATAAACGAATCACGTGGTTGTTATATTCAAAATAGTCACATACCCTCAATATATCCTATATATCAAAATCCAACTTCCAAGTTCAAGAACCCATCATAGATCCATTGATCTCAAAGCTGAGACGAAACATAAGATAATATACAAATAAAGTTCAACATGACACCATTCGAGTACATTCGTCAAAATGATTTAGAATCCAAATAACGTTTCATCATATACAAGTATATCATTTCGGGCCCATGTGATAAAGTGTATGTTCGTGCCCCATTCTTAATCCATTATACAAACTCGTTGCAACCATGTGAGGCCCATAAGAAACACAATAATGTCCGGTTATTAGAAAGCATCAAGTCCAAGTCCAAATTAACACCATATTCGGCCTAAGTGAAACAGAAACAAGTCCTTCAACAACATTCGGCCCATAAAGTGTCCGTTTCAACATTAGAGGCTTAGAGCACACAAACCCTACACATTCGGGGTATTAATATTCCTTATCCCACAACAAACCCTAAACTTTCTCACCTCACTAACAAACGCAGTCACAAACTAATTTTGACAAACCCTAAAATCTTTCTCAATTAGTATCCGCCCCTCATCACATTATCACAATCTCTCACCACAGATTACACATTTAATCTCCATCAAACTTTAAATCAAACCCTAATCTCACCACATAATCAGTCCGCCCCATCTCTCACCAATATGTTTCAAATCTTATATCCATTGTAGCCACAGGGATGGTAAAGAGACGAGATATGACATAGCCACAGGGATGGCACGATTTTGACCGGCCTCGAGACCAAACTGAAGTTCAAGGTAGGTATATAATCTTTAATATGTGTTTTGTTTGAGGTCATAAACGAACCAATGGAATAAAGTAACAGATTTGTTACATTTATTTCATTATATTCGAAAAAGAAAGAGATGAATCTAGGCTTTACATGATCATGATCTATGATGAGGTGGTGTTTATATACTTTGAACGATTTGAAGCAAATAATTTGAACACCAATCGAGATCTTTATATGTTTTATTTTGTTCTTTGATATGGGATTAATAGATTCGGACCCGATAAGGTGTTTTAGGGTCATTTGTTGTTGGTATTGGATAAGTTGAAAACTATGGACTAATGAAGGTTACTGACTTGAGGTTCCTGAGTCTTTTGGTTTTGATGATGGTATTTGTGTTGAGTTGTATGGAATATGGTTTAAGTCTTATTGTGGTTGAGTAGTCTTGGTTTAGTCACACTTCTTACTTCATTTTCCTTTCTGTTAACACGCATCTGGTCGCAAAACTTGCATCTTTTTAAAACAATGACAACACGCTTGACCCAACTAGCTTAATTAATCAACTCGCATTCATTACCATAGTTAACAACTCGCATTAAGTAATGCAAGTAGACAACTCGCTTTAGATTCTGACTCAACTCGCATCATTTGGGCAGCATAACAACTCGCTTTTGACATTAAATCAATAGCAACTCGCTCAATAGCAAAGTGCAATAAAACCAAATGCGAGTTAAGTAACTCGCATGAAACTGAACCAGTACCCAACTCGCATCTTTCTAAACTCGCATCTTTTTGACTCAACAACTCCGACCAACTCGCTTCATGACATAAAAAAATGACAACTCGCAACATGTTCAAAGAATCTGGACGTTTTATCAGTCAACTCGCATTCAATAATGCGCTAACTCGCAAGCAAGAAAGACCAACTCGCATTATAAAAAACTTGACCATATTTTCTATTAGCATCAGACCCGAAATGTAAAGCTTAACAGATATGCATTTTACCCATTTTGACCCAATATGACCATGATGACTTGACCACAAGACCACTGATATTCATTTACGATTTGGTACCAAAACCCATATAAAGAAGAACACAATCAGTGGACAAAATATTGAGCCAAAAACAGTGAATGATATTGAACGGACTATATGCCTTTTGACCAAAAGATACACAAACTTGCTAGAAACTGATGTCACTAAAAGTTGGAAAACAAAATTTTTCGACACACAAAATACACAAGACAGTTTTAACAAGATTCAAAGGACATCAATAAATCAACATAACATACAAACCGCATTAAGAACCATACGAATCAACAAAACAACACAACCTTGGCTCTGGTACCAATTGTAGGATCGTGAATATTATGTTGTTTACTGATTCGGGTGGTCTAGGATTGTGATTAAACAAGTAAGCCATTTTGATAGATGAAGAGAGTTGAGAGGAGGTTCCTTGAAGAGAGTTGCTTAAGAAAATGAAAGGTTTATTCAAAGAAGCCACACCCCTTCCATGGATGGAAGGGGTATTTATACTTACAAACTACACGACCTCCTATCGGCCTGTGGATCATGTATATAGTGGGTAAAGACCCATCCTTCCTCCACGGTTTTGCACTACACTATTCTACGCTACAAATTAACTACTTAACTACTACATAACGTAAATAACTACAAATCTACGAGCTAACATATGCTAGACTATAATTGGGGTGACCGACACTTTAACATGGAATTTTCTAATTCCTAACAACTTGGCTCCTTGAATCTATATGTTGAAGATGCTCATTCAAGATAAAAGATTCACACTGAAATGTTCAAGGTTAACAATTAGAGTTTAATAGAGTTATGGTCTTCATGAATGCTTCAAAAAAGAATTCAGACTTCAAAGATAAAGAAAAATCAAGACTACGAAGAGGAGGGCTTCAAGAGTCGATTCCTGCACTTATCAGAGATTCTCAACATTCAAGATTAATGAAGACCATAATATATCCAATTTTTGCTTTCAAATAAAAAACTCTTTATTGCATCTCAAGACTTTTTCTATTAATTATCAACCAAAAGCCTATGTGTTATGCTCTTCTCCTATGTAATCAATAAACCACATTTATAATGTGAGGGAGAAGACACTGGGTGAAGCATAATGGATACATATCGGGAAGTTGATAAACCAAGATGTGTAGTGAAGACTATGATACGACAAAGATCAAAGTAGAGCTAAAGATTCTTCAGTTAAATCAAAAACATCTATGTCAACATCTTCTACTTAAAAAACAAGAATTATCATCAACAAAAACTTTCTCAACTTTCCCTTTCTCAAAATGACAATATGTCATGATTGGAGAAAGATTGTTGCTCATATAGTCTTCCAATGTACATTTCGTTGCTACTCTAAATGAACCCACCACGTGGCCAAGGATTTCTATCAAGAGATTGTTGAATAATCTGGTCAAACCTTCCCTCTATATGTACAGGGACTTGTTTTGTCATTCACAAAACCTTTCTAACACTAACATATTTAGTTTGTGTTGTGTTTGTCTCTTTATAGTTGTGCAGGGGCTAAAGATGGTCAAGAGCATAGTTGCTGCCTATAAATACTTTCCTCTTCCACTGCATCCTCACTTACTCAAGTTGTCTTCTTTATACGACTCTCTTGTCTTCTCTGATTCTTACTCACTGTATAGTTAGGTTGATCTAACATCTTGATCAAGCCTAGATTGTAGTTTGGTTGGTTGCTCACACCTGGTGACAATCTTAGTTATCTCTCTCATGTACTGTAAACTGATACTCTCTATTTTGAATCAAGGGGTGGTTGGTTGGATTCTATCTTGGTGTTGTTATAATTTCTACATGGTATCAGAGCTTTGGCTCTGATTGATTGGTGATTTTGATTGTCTAGGGTTTCATTCAATTTTTGGGGGTTCTTAAAATTGGAGTGAGATCGGATCGATTCTTGGTTAATTCAACATTTGTGTTGAGTTAATTGCTGGTTTCTTGTGATTTCTGGTAAATTAGGGTTTGAATCTGAAAACCCTAATTTCTCTGATTTGAGGGTTCTTGTTACTGGTTTTTTTGGTGATTATTGGGACCTTATTCTTTCACAATATCTCTTAATTAAGAGTGTTGTGATTTCTTTCCACCGTTCTTCTTATTATAGCTCTGTAAGTATTATCTTCTCTTAAAATTACTTAGTTTTAGTTAAGGGGTGCAAACGGTGTGATTAACTCCTTGATCCGCCTCCTTGAGAGGTGTGAATACTGCGCTCGGGTCACACCTACTCCTGGCTGGACTTTGTAATTTTTGGGTGTGAGTTTTATCTTCTTGTAAAGTTATTTGTCAGTATTTCACTCTGCTGTCTCTTTTCTGTGCTTATCTACTAGTTGCTTATCTTGTTTATTATGGCTCCTGGTACTAGTGATATTGATCTGATTAGTAACCTTGATTTGGGTAATCCTTTGCATCTTCATTCTAATGATATTAGTACATCATCTATTGTGTCTATTAAACTTACTGGTACTGAAAACTATAGAGTTTGGTCTACTGCTATGAAATTGGCTATTAATACTAGGAATAAAGTTGGTTTTGTTAATGGTAAATGTGTTAAGGCTACTTATGCTTCTAGTGATGTTCTCTCTAATCCATGGGAGAGATGCAATTCTATTGTGTTGTCTTAGATCTTGAAATATGTGTCTGAAGATTTATATCTTGGTCAAATCTTTTCTGAAAATGCTGCTGAGGTCTGGGCTGAACTTAAAGAGACTTATGATAAACTTGATGGTTCTATTATTTTGAGTCTTATGAAAAAAATTAATAATTTTAGACAAGGAGAATTAACTGTATCTGAATATTATCATAAGCGTAACTCATTATGGAGATAATTTGATATTATGACCAAATTGCCTATGTGTACTTGTGCTGCTAGAGAAGATGTGTTAAAACATAATCAACTTATGAAACTTATGCAATTTCTTATGGGTCTTAATGAAATTTATCAGCCTATTAGAAGTAGTATTCTCTCTAGAGAGACTCTTCCTGATGTTAAGGATACTTTTGTTACTATTTCCATATAAGAGTCTCATAGAGGCATTGCCTCTTCTTCTACTGGTTCTGATTCTAAATCTCAAATTGCTGGATTTGTTTCAAAAACAAATTGGACTAATAATGGAAATAAGAGATTTGAAAATAAGAAGAGTTTTGTTAATGATAATAAGAAATTTGTTAATATTGGGAATAATAACAATAATAGGGGTCCTAATCCAAACTTACTTTGTACTAATTATGGTAAAATTGGTCACACTGTTGATAGATGTTTTGAAATAATTGGATTTCCTCCTTGGTATAATAAAAATCCTGGTAAAAAACAAACTAACTTCAAAACTTCTTATAATGCTAATGCTTCATCTATGGAAAATGGTTCCTCTATGTCTATCACTAATGAACAGATGATAAAATTAATGAATCTTATCAATGACATGCCTTCTAGCAGTATGCAAGCCAATATGGCAGGTATACCCAGCTTTATGAACAATAATGTTTTCTTTAACATAAATTTTATAACAATACTGCTTTGTGTAAAGATAGTACTGGGTGGATTATTGATTCAGGGGCAAACCAACACATGACTATTAATACTTTTAATATGTTTAGCATTATTGATATTTCTGATTTAAACCTTACTGTGGGACATCCCAATGGTACTCTTGCTAAAATCAAACATATTGGTAACTTAAAACTCTCTGATAAAGTTACTTTATATGATGTGTTGGTAGTTCCTGAATACTGTGTTAGTCTATTATCCGTGCATAAACTAATTAAAGTCAGTAGAATGTTTGTTGGATTTGATGAATCTAAATGTTACATTGAGATTTAACTCAAAACAAAATCATGGGGACGGTAGTGAAAATGGTGGTCTCTATCTGCTTGATACCCTCTCCTATTAATTCTAAACATCAAACAATAGGTAATATATCATTACTCATTATGTTTCTAAACTTATGGCATAATGAGACTTGGTCATCCATCGACCAAGCCGTGAACATGCTTCAACTGATCTTAAGTTCACTAAAGATTCTCATGTGTCTCCTTGTGACATCGTCACAAAGCCAAACATACCGTGGAATCCTTTCCTATTAGTGATCATAAGAGTTCCTCTATTGGTGATCTTGTGCATATAGACCTTTGGGGTCCTTACAAGGTCACTAGTAGAGAAGGATTTAGATACTTTATGACCATTGTTGATGATTTTACCAGGTCTGTTTGGATCTATCTTATAAAATCTAAAGATGAGGTTTATAACTTATTTGTTAGCTATGTTAATCTGATTCTAAATCAATTTAAGTGTGGTATTAAAACTGTGAGATCAGAAAATGGTACTGAATTTGTTAACAATAAAATGAGTAATTTGTTTAGCAGCCTGGGTATTACTCATCAAACTACTTGTGCTTATACTCCTCAACAAAATGGGATTGCTGAGAGAAAGCACAGGCACTTATTAAATGTTGCTAGAAGCTTGCTGTTTCAAAGTGGTATTCCTGTAAGTATGTGGCCTGAATGCATTTTAACTGCTGCCTATCTAATTAACAGGTTACCATCTTCTGTTCTGAGTGGAAAGTCTCCTTTTGAGCTGGTATATGGTCTAAAACCAAAACTTTCTCATCTGAGATGTTTTGGTTGTCTGTGTTTCTCTTCTATTCTTAATAATTCTGATAAATTTGCTTCTAAATCTGAAAAATGTATCCTCATTGGTTTTTCTACAACAAAAAAGGCTTATAAGGTTTACAGTCTTGAGTCTAAACTGATTTCTTACTCTAGAGATGTTCAATTTTATGAAACTGTCTTTCCATTTAAGATGAACACTCAACTACAAACTGATAAGACTTCTAAAACTACACTCAATGATCTAAACTTTTTCAATGAGAAACACATTGATCTAAATCCCAATGATGAAAGGAGAGTTTCTAATACATCCAATGATGATGGTTGTGCCTATTCATGCCCTAGAAGTACACATACTTCTAATGATGGTGAGAATACTGGTATGGCAACATCTATAGATGACAATAACCTACCTGAGGGAAGTGCCCCTACTAATGAAAACACCACTCAATCTATCCCTACTCAGAACACTAGTCATGAGCAGCCTGTTCTTAGAAGGTCTAGTAGGGACTCTAGAATGCCTGCTAAGTTTAATGATTATGTTGTGAGTAGTAATGTAAAGTATGGGCTTGAGAAATATGTATGTTACTCTAATCTAAATCCTGCAAATTATTGTTTCTCAACCACTTTAAACAAATCTGTTGAGCCTTCCTCTTATGAGGAGGTGCTAAAGATATTAATTGGTTCAAAGCTATGAATAATAAGATAATCGCTTTAAAAGAAATAACACTTGGATCGAGTGTGAACTTCCTAAAGGAAGGAAAAGCGTCGATAGTAAGTGGTTATGGAAAATTAAATACAAATCCTCATGTGAAATTGATAAAATATAATACAAGGTTTGTTGCCAGAGGCTTCAGTCAGAGGGAGGGATTTGATTATAGAGAAACTTTCAGTCCTGTTGTTAAAATGTCCACTGTGAGATGTTTGATTAATATTGTTGTTTGTCATAATTGGAGTATTTTTCAATTAGATGTTAATAATGCTTTTCTATATGGTGATTTAACTGAGGAGGTTTATATGACTCTTCCTCCTGGCTTTGATGATCATAAGTCTAAAATTGTGAAGCTTAATAAATCTCTATATGGCCTTAAACAGGCTCCTAGACAATGGAATGCTAAACTTACTTTAACTCTTAGTGAAAATGGGTTTGTGCAGTCTAAATTTGATTACTCTCTATTCACTAAAGATTATGCTTGTGTATGTTGATGACATTATCATCACTGGAAATGATGTTAGTGAAATTGAGAAGTTTAAAGTGTTCTTAAAAACCAAATTTCAAATCAAAGATCTAGGAAAGATGAAATACTTTATTGGAATTGAAATTTTAGAAAATGATAATGGTGTGTGTCTCAGTCAAAGGAAGTATTGTCTTGAGCTTTTGCATGAATATGGCTTACTTGCTGCTAAACCTGTTGATTCTCCTTTGCCTGAGAACACCACTCTAAATCATATTGAATCTGATGATGATAAAGCTTTATCTAATATAGGTAATTATCAGAAGCTTGTTGGGAAATTAATCTATCTAACTAATACAAGACCTGACATTGCCTACTCTGTTCACTGTTTAAGCCAATTTATGCATGCTCCCTTACAATCTCACTTGAATGCTGCTCTTAGAGTTTTGAGATACTTAAAAGGATCTCTTGGTAATGGCATTCAAATTAATGCAAATGAGAATCTTAAGCTTACAGCTTATGCTGATTCTGATTGGGCTAGATGTCCAGTCACTAGAAAATCTGTTTCTGGTTATTGTGTGTTTTTTGGGTGATTCTTTGGTAACTTGGAAAAGTAAAAAATAATCTACCTTGTCTAGGTCATCCTCTGAAGCTGAGCATAGATGCATGGCTTATGCTACTTGTGAAATTGTTTGGCTTGCTAATGTTCTTGGTGACATGGGTGTTAAAAACCTGTTACCTGTGGTTTTGCATTGTGACAATAGTTCTGCTCTGCAGATTGCTGGTAATCCAGTTTTCCATGAGAAAACTAAGCACTTTGAAATTGATGTTCACTTGGTTAGAGAAAAAGTATCTGCTGGGGTTATTAGAACTGAGAAAATTCACACTTCTCAGCAAATTGCTGATATCCTGACTAAAGCCTTGGATATTAAGCAACACAAGTGGCTTTGTGATAAACTTGGTATGATGGACATGTTTAAGGTTGAAGGTTTGAGGGAGGGTGTTAAATAATCTGGTCAAACCTTCCCTCTATATGTACAGGGACTTGTTCTGTCATTCACAAAACCTTTCTAACACTAACATATTTAGTTTGTGTTATGTTTGTCTCTTTATAATTGTGCAGGGGCTAAAGATGGTCAAGAGCATAGTTGCTGCCTATAAATACTCTCCTCCTCCACTGCATCCTCACTCACTCAAGTCGTCTTCTTCATACGAGTCTTCTCTGATTCTTACTCACTGTATAGTTAGGCTGATCTAACATCTTGATCAAGCCTAGATTGTAGTTTGGTTGATTGCTCACACCTGGTGACAATCTTAGTTATCTCTCTCATGTACTGTAAACTGATACTCTCTATTTTGAATCAAGGGGTGGTTGGTTGGATTCTATCTTGGTGTTGTTATAATTTCTACAGAGATGATGATTAAATACATTAGAAGATGATAAGCTGACAATGGTTTATCAAAGTGTCTACAAAGATCAACTTCCACAGAGATATCATTATTACAAAATGCTCCTACAAGATGACGAGCAAAGGCAAAGAAGATTTACATCAAACTTAGTGAAAGTGTCACAAACTATTCTTCAACAACGTCCAAGATTGAAGACCAAGATCAAAATGAAGATTAAGCGTCAAAGTTGCAGATGAAGAACAATGGATAACTATTTTCAGGATTACGCAAGGATAAAGCTGGATCATGATCGCCAACATAGACACAATTCTCCTAAAGACGATTTTAACATTCATCAATCCTTCTCGACATCCAAGCTTTGAAGATTTATCAAGAAGTGAAGATGAAGACTATGCTAGAATAGACTATTATTACATTGAGGGAGATTGTTAGGAATCGTATTTGAATGTAACAATAGCCTATCATAAGTCTAGGGATAGTTTTGTTATCATTATAATAGTTAATGTAATAGGGACTAAAAGTGTAATACAAGTGATTGGAAGAGTATAAATACCTCAATCATTTGGATGGCAATGACAACTCTTTTCACATTTTCCCTTATGGTACAGTTTTAGTAATGTAGATATTTCTCGAATACCAATTGTTTTTCTCTTTAACGAGGACTAACATTAAGTCATAATGAGTCACAATAGTGAGTTTATGATATATTAGTCGATGCAAATAAGCGTTAAACCAATGCAACATAGGCTATGATTACTCGTTTACAATAACTAAAACAGGAAGAAAATTAATCCCCTTGTGGCCACAGAGGTTCACCTACACTGACTCCGACTATCCAAATGGGTCGTCGCCTTAGGATTAGTCGGCTAGCAATATCGAGTCGGAACCAGATAACCAAAAAAATGCACTATGATTAATTTCTTAAAGTTTGTGTATTTAAATAATTTGTTTCATTTGATTACACATAAGAAATGAGGGATATTAAACTTTACAATTACTTCATTTAACAGTAATTATATACATGAAATATTCACACAATAAAACACTAAAAGATAATATGTTATCGTGCTATGTAATCGGATTTAATAAAAGAAATCGACAACAAAAGCTCGGGAAGCGATAATAGCTTCACAGCCTCGCGATCCTTATACTCCTTTGCTTCGATTCCTAAAGCTTCAACCATCATTTTTTATCTATAGGATCACAACAAATTCACACACCGACCTCACAAAGCACAAAAAACTAATCTTACTATATTTTATAAATTTTTCATCAGATATGACTAGTTAGTTATGATTACGACAATGATGGTGACCACTATGGTGGTATATGATCACGACAATGATGGTGACGACTGTGATGGTATATGATTCTAGCGACGAATACCATGGACCAAAATGACGCATGAACATGATGACAAATTTGATCAAATTGAAGGTTATAATGGATGAAGATGATGATTAATATTATGAATTGAATGTTAATTTAGGATTTGATTGGTTGATTTTGAATTTGGGGAAGATGGGAGGGAATTGGGGAAGAAGACACCTTATGTGCGTGTAAAAATAAGGAGATAAAATAGAGGTTGAAAGAGGAAAAAAAATATTTTTATGGTGGATAAAGATGTACTTTGTACGGGCAAGCATTAGGCTAAGACCAAACCGGACCTGCCAATCCCGGGCCGGATCGAGATCGATTTAGCACGAAACCCCAAACCGAGGACCGGACCAATTGTGTTCGGTCCAATCCGGTTCAAGAAGGCATAATGGTCGGTTTATACGTAAGACCGGACCGGACCAAACCTACCCGAGACCGAAATAAGGAAAAAGCTGGAACCGAGATCGGACTGGTGGTCCTTCGGTTCGGTCTGTTTTCTCAGTCCGGTCAATTTTGAGATCTGCGATGTTCAACCCTAACACTTTGCTAATATAAAAGATAAATTTAATCCACACTATTAAATCTATTATCTATCTAATATAATAAACAAGAGTTTTGTACCATCTAATAATGCACCAATTGCAATTAATTGTCTGATGTGTCTTTGTTGTGATTGGTCTAAAAAATGGAATGTACAACACCTTACATACACGTGACTTTCAATACGATACTCTTTCAAAAACAAGTCCAAAGTCAAAGCTTCTTCAATACTCTTTCAATCATATACAACAATACAGCAGTTACAACTACATTTAATTTTCCCATAATAAAATCAATATCCTAAAATAATACACGGTTCAATATTTATGTTATTGATTCCTATTGTTCAAACTGATTCAATCAGTTTCATCAATTTCAAAACAAATTCTAAAATAAACCCTAAATTTGGGTTATGAATAACACAGTAGGTGTTTTGCTAAACGATTGTGTAATTTCAGAAGAGGTGCAATTTGGTCATAGGGTTACCCGATTATTTGTAAGTTTTAGTTAAGCTTTTACCAATTTCTAAACAAATGATTTACATGTTGTAAGTTTTAGTTATGCTTTTACCAATTTCTAAAAAAATGATTTTCATGTTATCGCAGATAAAATATGTCATTGATTTAGTTACATCACTCTGCCATTGATTTTCATGTTGTCATCATAGAAGAATGGTAAGTACCGAATCATCAATTATATTAGATTTAGTGTTTCTATTTATTTAGTTCCATGTTATAATCATTTTGTTTCGATTACATTATAATATGTTTTCCTTTGATTATGTTCAAATAAATTGTTTGTTATCAAATAGATTATGTAGGGATATGAAAAAAACGACGGTGAAGTCTCGAAGTAGCTTTAGTGCAATGCAAGTTACAAATTTACTTTAGTCATTTTTTGATTTATATTGTGAATCAACATCGACTATTCTTTTATATTTCTAAGTTTGTACGTGTATTTAATTAATCCTTTTTATTTGCAGATTAGTTTACTATTTCGTACTCCACATTAATATAGGATTAATCTCCACTATAAGGTACGTGTATGCCATTAAGTTTTGATGCATACCAACCCTTTGATGAAATGTAGAAATTAAAAGACTGTTCTATTTGTTAGAAATGTATTTACTTTCTTCTTCTTTGGAGTTATAAAATGTATAACTATGGCTAATCATGATCTTTATTTTGTTTGTGTTAACTTTGTGTGAAATATACATTAAGATTTAAGATCATCAATTTAGGCATTCTTTACATCATACTAAATGACAAAGAAGAAGATGGAGTACTATGTGATATGAACTTGATTGCTTTCTGTTTTGGTGTACTAAGTGGATCCTGCAAATGGCACTCAAGTTGGATTTCTTAATGATCAGTGTATACACGTACAAACCTGATAATGAAGCATTATGATTCATATCCTCATATGACGGTTTTGGTAAGCTTCTTTTTGGAATTATAAAGTGTTACGGTTGGGTATGATGGTGCTACAATATATACTTTTAAAGCATCTAACGGTATGATGTTACTATTACATTATCGTATATGATTGGATTCAAATTTTTCCAAAACTAATGACTATGTTGCATTCTTTGGATGATTGTGTCCTATGCATTGTTATTTTCATTTTTACACATGCTTTTTTTTTACTTTATTTATGAAATGTTTGTTATACTAAATTTTAGCTTATATGTAATGAAAACCGCAAAAGAAAAATATTGCCATGTAATTTGCATAATCAATCATCTATTAATGAAAATGATATGCAATCACTTATTCATGTAATAGTCAATGCCAGCCATTCACCAAGATACAAATTACCTTCCTGAACCAAATTTTGGCCATGGGCAATCATATGTGGCTTTGTCGAGGCTACAGGAGCTCATGGTCTTAAAATACTTATTAAGCATTTAACCAACTTTTTTTAGCTCAAGGGTTTTAAGATACTTATTATATGTGAATGTATAAGTTAATGCGGATACATAAAAAAATTTAACCAATTGTTTTTTTTTTTCAATTTTCGAAAATAGTTAGATGATTTCAAAATGATTGCAATTTCTGAATTAAAGTAGTTTTGGAAGCTTTAAGCTTTTTAGTACACCTTTTGACCACTTTTATGGCTCCACACATTTCACATATGATATTAGTAAATGTTTAGGAGAACTTTATTTAGTAATAACCCACCCACCCATGCTGATTAAAATGAGTAGGCAGTTATATGCTATTGATAACTTCTATCATGGTATTCAAGTTTACTTGAATAAATGTTGTTGAGATTAATACTTTGAGTGTAGAATATGGTTTTCGAAGTTAAATCTAATTTTGGTAGGAAGTTCTATGTTCAGGTTCATAACCAGTGAACTTTACGTCGACACGTCTCCTTTTATATCAAGTCCTAATTTCTACAAGAATGCTTAGGCTCATCAGAAGCACTACCTTATTAGTTTAAAAGGCTATTTAGGAACAAATTTGTTAGTTATTTTGTTTGATCGTCATATTTGCGAATGCAGGAGAGATTAATATTGTATCAGGAGAAGCCGGCCAAGTGCATAAATTTAAGCAACGGTAGTTATCTTCCGAATAGTTTTACTTGAGTTTTAAGTTTGACTGCATGATATAGGAAGACAAAACTTTTTAGAATGCAATTATGGAAAATGGAATCAACTTTCATGCCATATTAAAGGGTGTTTGGATGTGTCTTTTAAAGGGTGTGATATTGTACTGGAAGTTGTAACAATCACTTTAAAGGGTAGGGTGAAACTGTTTATTTGATCCCTAAAAAGTTAAAAGAACATTAGGTATATACTGCCATATATCTTTGTTGTTTTTTGTTTATTACGATGGTGGTGTCACCAGGTTCCACTAAAAGAGTGAAAATGTATTTTTAAATGGTTAAAAGACCTATCAATCGAAAGATATAAGGCATTCAATATATATTGGATTGAACCCGAACCCGATAAACCTCAAAATATGTAACCATAAACCCAACCCTTTAAGAATTAGGTTATGTCAGGTTAACCTGATAAACCTTTTATATGTTTCATGAAATGAAGTTAATAATCGTCATCAATAGTACGTAAAGGAGTTGGGGTTGAGAGTAATTTGCGCAATGTCAATAGCAAACTGTTAACAATCACTTTTATAAGTTGCTATTTATGCTTTGAGTTTTAGATATGATAATTTGTGATCAACCTTTTATACTATTACATGTAGTATTTTTATGATTAAACAAACTATATTATGCAAATGGCATGCAAACACTGTCATTAAACAAACTATTAGTTGACATTTACCAATTAAATGATATTTCCAGTTGTTTTACTACAACTTCTCCAAAAATCTCATATTACTTGCATATGAAAACATTTATATGGGTCAATTCCACAAAGAACAACGGTCAATTGGTGACAAAAAAGTCAAGTAATGGTTCAAAAGTCGACGGCTCGAAATATTGGTGTAAAATACATAACCATCCTATTAAAAAACCTGATGTGGTATGCGTTTACATTTGTGTACTTTGTATGTTGAGATGAAACTTTCAACCTGTGTGGATGCGTACAATAACTATAGTGAGTGTAAGAAACCATGATTGGTGTGTGGATGTTGGTGATGTTGGAGTTATAAGTTTAGCGTATGAGTGTCGAGATCTTTGTTCTTGGAAAGCTTGGAGTTATACAGTTCACATTTGAATGTCAAACTTAAATAGGTCGTAGTGCAAGTGCGCTCTCATGAATTCCCCTTATCTTAAATATGATGTTGAACATATTTGCTCGACCCACCGTAACTGACAATTGTATGAAGTAGTATTAGGCGCTATGAGTGGTTAGTATGAAATAAATGTGTGTTTCTAATTGCTTTATACGTGTAACATTATTCTACTTGAATGCCAAAGGAACTTTGCAACACATGCTTTCTTTATTTTTTGTTTCTCACACAACTTATTATGTTGTGGTTACCTATATATAAGTTGGTATATTACATCCTTATGAAGTTAAATATAGAGGTTAAGAGCAAGACATCACATGAGCTCCACCCAGGTCAAGCAAGTATCATTGGAGAAATGTTGATATGCAATTTACAAACAGTCGTTTGGTGCTCAAGAAAATCCGACTATGTTGAGCTAAGAGTAGAGAACACCATCTAAGTCGGCCAACCATCACACGATACGTTTTAGTATTATAAAACTATAGTTGATTTTTACATATTTGTGATCAATCTATTTATTCAACTTTATTATTCACACATGCCTCTTGCTCCATTGAACATTTTTTCTTCATATTCATTTATAATTGCTTAAGCATTTCATGTTATTTTTTAAAAGTTAGTATTATAAGTGTTGGTACCTATTTCTTACTATTATATAGCAAAGTTGTAGCGTACCAATTCTGTTTGATGATATTTCTAAGGGGTGTTTGGATGAGAATATTTTTTCATTGCATTTTTTAGTTTGACTTTTAATTTTTTCATACTATTTTTAAATTTTAAATATATTCTTATCAACAAATTCAAGTTTGATTTATTGTTTTTTCATATTTAGGTGTTCACGGAATGAACATGGACCAAGTGTTTGATGTTAACTGCATTACTTTTCTCTCCAAGATTATCTACCAGTTAGAGAAGACGATACATGCACGTTTATTTTCTCAATAGTTACATACCAAATTGTTTATCGTATCATTGACACATTACTTATTGTTCTCTTTGAATAATAATGAAACTTTTTTTTTACGTTTTTTGTTGTTTGCTAATTTATTCACACTTGTAGCTTCTTAATAATTAATTCTTTTTAAATCCCATGCATTAGATGATCCTCTCAGTGTAAATGTCGCTACATACATTTGCTTGTGAAGATCATCAAATTTGGAGACGTGGTTACATGGACGTATATAATATTAATAGTTACAAACACAATTGTCTATAGAATCACTGGCTTATTATTTACTATATTATTCCTTAAAATATGAAACGTATATCATTCGTTGTTGTTTATTACTTTATTCACACACTCAACTTTTTAATGAATCATTCCTTTAAAAACCCGTGAATTTCACGGGTCTATAAGCTAGTATATAATAAAATAAGCTTTTGTACAAGCCCTTCTAAGCACCAAGCATTAAAAATTCGTTTAATGCCATACCATATTTAGAGTCATAGTACAACTCTTATTCTGCACAACCCTTCCTCTACACGCTCCATTTTATGCATATATCATTAGTCAACATGGTTTTATGGAAAACACCAACAGAAACCTCCCTTTGTTTTATTTTAGGACATTAATAATCTCAATTCATGGCCTAAGGTTCAGTTTCAAATCAAGCTATACGCTCCTTTTTCAAATCTTCTCCAAGACGCTCAATTCAGTTTCAAGAACCTTCAAAAGCATACCTCTCCGATTCAAAAAACACACACAATAGCTTCTTCCATACGCTCATGATTTTATCCCTATACTCTGCAGTTTTGAATCACCAATCAAAGAATTCAAATCAATTGCTCCTTCAAATCATTTTTTGAATACCGACCATGGAGTAATTGGTAAGTATCAATTTAATTTTAATATTTAGGGTTTCGAATTATGTGTTGCAAATTACAATTATTTTGTTGTGTTGTTTTTTTAATCATCAATATAATTGTGTTTCAGAGGACACTCTTTGGCTGACCCCGATGAGCTTCGTGACCCAGGTTAGTTGGTCATGTCTATGAATCTTATAGATCAAGTTTGTAAGTTAACTCTTTCTTTGGTTTCATGTTACGGTCAGGAATTGGGCATGTATCGCACTCGGAAAATGTATATGCATATACCAGATGGACGGTCTTATTATTCCTCAATATTATAGACAAGGTATCATATCAACTCCAGATTAAAATTCTTGGGCAGATAATATTTGGTTATACTGAATGGGTTTGGGTTTAATTGCGTTTACTTTTGGGGTTTTGAAATGTAGGGTTTCTGTTATGGTAAATCGTTATTATGGTTTGGTTTTTTTGGGCAGGCTGTGAATACGGGTGAGTTGGTGGAAAATAATGAGGTACTGAAAGTTGACGCGGAAAGTTATGTTGTGAATGCGTTAGATGGAGACCATGTCAAGCAAGACTTATGTCTTATGAATTAGCCGTAAGCTTAACTAAAAATAAGGTCTTAAGCTGGAAAAATAAGCTAACTCAAACACCCAAAAAAGTATCAACCTTGACGGTCGGATGAATAATTAAGTCCATACTTTCAATTGTTTTTGCCTTTCTTTTTTATGTATATTATTTTACTAATTTTTGTTATGTGATTTGTAGACTCGGGCTGCTTTTTGTTCAAACAAGATCAGGAGGGCCTATGTTAGCAGGTAGAGGCTTCCTAAGTCAACATGATCGCATACTTGCAACAAGGTATGGAATTGGTGAATTGATTATGAGTTACTAATGGTTTATTTGGTGAATTGGTGAATTGATTATGAGTTACTAATGGTTTATTTGTTCAGACTTATAGGCATGGGCCATTAAGGTTTTCAAACCCTGCACATTTTCAGCATATTAACGACGTGTGCCATTGAGGTTTTAATTTTTCCGCTCCTAATGTGCAGGTTGGAGATTTTTGAAAACCTGATGCTGAAACAAAAAATTGGGATCACGGTATTCAAGCATTGGAATTCGTTAAAAAGGTAATCTATTTAATTATTTTCCTGAATTATTGGAGAGTGAGGGATTTAAAGAGAATGTTATACGCAATTATGGTCATATCAAAGAATTGAATGATTATATTGAAAATGTTATAATCTATTCTCAGTTAAGATCACGTCATAATGTGTTTGGGTCGAAACATTTGTTAAAACAGATCTAAACCTGACTTTGCCATATCGATAGATTCCTTTGATGTTGGACAATTTAGGTTTTGGTTAAAATAGATCTAAATGACATTTATTTAAATGTTAGATTGTGTAAATGAATAGGACTTAGTTTTCATTTGTTTTTCTTGATGTCTCAGGCGGTGTAAAATATGCTGAATGAGATCGTGACTGTTAACAATGTTCCAGACGTCATTGAAGGTGTTAAAAACAGGTTTGTTAACATTACTTTTCCGTTTTCTCCATCAAGCACCTTGATTAAAACTTCCTGCATACGATTAAATATATATAATTTTGTATGTAGATAATCCAATAATGTAATCATCTTCTTTAGCAATAACATATGTGATAATCTTTTTCTTATGATGTTTTAGATAAAAAAGTATGCGTATGTTGTAGCAATTATTTGGAATCTGATGGCCATCTTCTGCGTGAGGTTTGACCATCCAGTGGGTTAGTTTGCTTATGCTTCATGACTTTGTTATTTAAAATAGGTGCTTTAAGATTATCACTATTTTCAATATGGTGTCAGTGCTATATTTCCCATAAAAGATGTTTCTGTATTTTAACAAACTGATTTTGCAAATTTCATCATGAAGAGGTAGTTTTGGATATATGTTTTAATCTATTTTTAACCTTTTTTATGTTAAAAGTTTAACTATTAGTTGCACCTGTAGTTGTGTGTATATGTAGTTTTTTCGTACAACATATAGATCATTCTCATAGGTTTTCAATATATTCAGGGTCAATGTTTATCTATTTTCTATTAAGTTACAATTGTAAAGTGTCACATTGCGGGTACTTTTTATTTATATATGTTTCTTTTATTTAGAAGCTATCATATCCAACTAGCATGTCTTTATATCCCAAAACATCTTACTATAATATGAGTATACGCTAAAACTTTTTACTGTAAATTGCAGCAATGTATGTGTGTTCCCATTATGGAGCTATCGAATGCGTTGATATATACGGATAGGTTACGTTGTGGAACTCCTGATGTAGCAAACGCAAAAATTGAGGTACGAGTTCGACATCTTTGTCATCATGGCTAAAGAAGGTAATTCAATATATATCACTGTCATGTTTATTTGTTTTATCTTTATCGTTAACTATGTTGTTATCGATTTAAAGTGGTTATCGCAAACACTATTAGCCATGAAATTAAGCTTCTCTACTTTATTACTTCCAATAGCATTACTAATTTATATGTATGTTTTAGAATACATAAGAAAAAATAGTGTTAAAGAAGAAAAAATGTAACGAAAATGGTGAAACTGTTACTTGACGATGACATAAGTTCGACCAAGCTAACTGTCATGTGCAATAGAAGAAGTTAAACTTTGAGGATAAAAATACTATTAAAGAAGAAGAAAAGACACGAAATTGTGAATCTGTACTTGACGATGACAGAAATTCGACCCCAGAAACCACTGATTGTATTATTATTATTTTTTTATTTTTTTATTCTTATTTTTTAAACATCACTATTAGTTGCCAGTAGATGTAGCTCTCAAGATTTGCGTTACTTTTATATTGTCTTTGTTCGTGTATATTGTTGGTCTATTTACTTATCTTTGATTGGGCAAGATAAACTTGACCTTTTGTTGTTGGAATTGTTAATTGTTGTGGGCTTATCATTATTTCAATTTAATCAACTCACGATTATTTATTTGCAAAAATTACAATCATGATAAGGTTTTGTTAAGCATCCTACTAACTAAATAGTAGCGCTCCCTTTTAGTCGTTATGGAAGTGAAGCAAACTCGACCAAAGGACAAGTCTGTTCCCATCCACCGTCATTTCGTGTCGATTTGTTTAGTTATCGCATGAATAATATAGTGGTGCAAATTTTATGTCCAAGTTTATATTAGCAATCTGTGTTCCTCTCTACAGTAGAGAAGCACAATATTCATTATCGATCTTTTACGCCTCAAGTTTATATTTACAATACTCTCACCGTCGGAAGCATGGGAGAACGTGCATTTGCTTATATTATTACCATTTTTCATTACTGATCTTTATTAGAAAAAAAACCAAACATGTTCTGAATTATGATCATTATTAGAAAGAAAAAAACCAAACTGCATACTATGGTTATATGCAATTCACACAATTTTAATGGGCTTTTAGCTAAAAACTTTTGTACAAGAGCAGATGGTCTTAGGGATGCAACTTCATTAGGAATTTAGGTGCGAGTTCATATTCTGGAGTACCTCATTTACTTTGAAGCCACATATTTTAAGCACCATTTGTTGCTAATGTGTGTGGGATAAAGAAGAATTAGATATTATATAAGCTTTCATTAGCTATGATATCATCAAAATATCATGTTCCAAGGGTATTATGCATATATCACGACCCTCTTTCTCCACAAATATTAGCAGCAGCATGTGACACTAAACATGTTTGACTTCAGCTAAAGGAGACAAGCCAAAATATTAACTCATGTACCACTCATGTGAACATTACAGTATTTCCTTTGTCCATTATTATCATCACAAATGTAGATGTTACTTTTTTGTTCCATAGAATCACCATATGTAGTCATCATTGAAGGTAACTTAGACGTTTAGCTAATAGTCAAACCTTTTCACTGAACTATGGAACGAGTAAAAAGTTGCAATTTACATGGATGAAAAGACTACTATGTTTTTGCACTCACAAACTACTTTTATTATCTGATACTAAATGAGAAATTTGCTAACAAATTCGGACATAGAACTTGTGGTTTCTGCCAGTGGTTAAAATGGTATGCACAAGTTGTTTGGCTCTAATGACGCGCTATAATATGATGTTTTGTAGGTAGAATCGTAGAGAAAGTATGCGCAAGGGCTGCAAACGGAACAGGTTTCCCGAACGGGTTGGCCTGGTCAGGAACGACAAATGAGTTGTTTGACGAGTCAACTTTTCACTTTGAAGCACCGTTCGGTTTAAGGTATTTTTGGGGTGTTGTTGTGCGTAATAGGAATATAACATGAGCCACAAGAAGTGCGTTGGTGATCAGTATAATATATGTGTTTCACAAGACTCGTCAGACACAATCGTCTTCCAACATTGAATTGTATAAATAGGTACCTTTATATTGTTTGTATCTGGTTTTGACCGAACAAAAAAAAGGCTAACATAACAGTTTTTGTTCAGCATAATACGATTAACAAAAAGGCTTTAACAAGAAAAACTGAAGTCGTAAAAATCACAGCATAAAGGCTAACTGTCATGTTAGCCTTAACTCTGTCCTTATTGTTTCAAACCCGAGTTACCAACGTTGTTGTTTGATTTTCATTTGTTTCTTCAGGCAACAGTGGGTGAAGCCGCATCAGGTGATGTTTAATCCATACTTTTTAGTGGCCCATGGCGGTTGCTGATAAACGACAAGGATTAGATGTCGCCAGCTAACGAGCCAAATTAGAAATCCGATATAAAACCCGCCGCAACGCGGCGGGCTGCCCCTTCCTTGTTTTGAATAAACAGTGCTTAGCCCATGGATCCTTGATTATATTTGTTTTAGCCTAATGATGTACGGAGTATTTGTGATTGCATTTTTTATTTATGATATGTATTTGTGTATAACTTTATAGTGTAGTTTTTGTGTAAGTAGTTGTGATTTTATTTTATTTATTTGCTAAAGTTGGTTTGTACTTGCCCCGTCATGTGTTCACACATGGACAGCTGTACGTTGTCGTATCAAGAGTAAAAAGCAAGTGGGGTTTGAAGGTTGTCGTTTGTGATAAGGATGGTAATCTCTCCAAAACCACAACAAATGTCGTTTATAAAGAAGTACTTGAAGGTCTTTGAACAAGGTTCATGTTGTATCATGTATGTATCATTGGTGTAATCACGTTATATTATACTATGGTTCATTATTTTTAATGTTACAAGGTTTGTTAGCAACTCAATTGATCATTAAAATCACACATCATTTTATGTTCGAGTCAATCTATTTTAGATTGGCAACGCGATGGTTGTAAATCGATCATGACTACACATATTTTAAATTTAACAAATTTACGTTATTACTTTTATTATCATCTCATTTATCTATTTCTTTAAAAAAATAACCCGGTGTCAACGGGTCTCTAAGCTAGTAGATGATATGCATCAAAATAAAAGTCTTTAATCGAACTTTTCTCGGTTTCAAATGCTTACTCTTATTTTGGTGCTTACCAAGGAACAAATTCCTACCATCCATCTAGTTTGATTTAATGGTGGGGATAAACCTAAGATTTAATATGGAAACCTAAGTCCATGTTTTTTTTTTCTCTCTTTTTTCTTTGTCTTTTTGTCTTTCTTAATTATTATTATTTTTTTTTAATTCACTTTTTTATTTGAAATTCATTATTTTTTCATTATTATTTTTTTTGGTTCACGTTTTTCTTAATATTCTTCTTTTAATTTTAAATTCAATTTTTTATTCTATTTTTTTCGCTTTCATACGCTTTCATCCGTATTCATACGCCGTCCGCTTTTATACGCCGTCCGTGTTCATATGTTTTCGCCCATTTTTACGCCGTCTAATTTCATACGTTTTGCTCGCTTTCATCCGTTTTGACGCTTACATCCGTTTCGACGCGTTTTCGCATTTTCGACGCCGCACGCCACACGTTATATACGCCGCTCGCTTTCGCACTTTTTGTCCGCTTTCATACGCCGTCCATTTTACGCCGTCCATTTTAGACATTTTCTTCTCGCTTCGACGCCGTCCGCTTTTATACGCCATCCGTTTCATACATTTTCGCCTGCTTTTCACGTTTCCGTTTACATCCGTTTCATACATTTAAATCGCTTTCACGGTTTCGTCCATTTTATTACGTTTTATTCGTTTCATACACGCCATCCGCTTCTTTCATTTTCGCCCATTTTCACACGCTTTCACGTGTTTTACGCTTTCATACGTTTTACCGTTCTCTTACGTTTCGAACGCCGCCATTTTCATCCATTTTCACACGCTTTTGTCCGCTTTTTAGCTTTTCATGTATTTTCGTCCGGTTTTAGACGCCGTCGTATTTTACGTTTTCATGTATTTTCGTCCGCTTTTATTCGCCGAGACGCTTTCACGTTGTCATCCGTTTTTACGCCGTTTCGTCCATTGTTAGACGCTTTAGACGCCGACCGCTTTATACGCCGTCCGTTTCACACGTTTCATCCGCTTTTATAAATTTTGTCCATTTTCAGACGTTTTGTCCGCTTTCAACGTTTTATCCGCTTTCATACGCTTTTACACGCTTTTCATTCGATTTTATATGTTTTTGTCCGTTTCGACGTTTTCATTTTGATATTTGTAAGTGACATTTATTTATCTCGTGATATAACATTGTAAGGAAGATGAAAAGTATTACATTCTTCATCATGTATGTGTTATCGTTGTGATACTCAACTAAGAATGTGATGGTTGTGTTTTGAAAATATTTAGGAAGATTTTGTGTTTTATGATATTATGAAATATTAGAAAAGTTGTTCAACTGAAAACAAGAGATGTTATGATACTTTTGTTAGACTTGTGGTTGTTTTTTTTATTTAATGGATACATTGTGCATGTTTCGATAGGTTTTATAGCGGATTTAAAAATATCTATGGTTGAATCATCAAACTAAATAAGCTATGGTTGAAGATAGCACATATCTTTATAAAAAAACTGAGGAAGCTCAAACACATGTGATATCGCGTGATATCACTCACTTGCGATATCACACGCGATAACATCGGTGATATCACCCGTGATATCATGTGTGATATTACCGGTGATAGCATGTGATATCATAATTTATATCGCTAGATATCACCGTGATATCATGCGATATCACGGTGTTTGAGCCTACTCGGCTTGTTTATAAAGATGTGTGCTTTTTCAACCATAGCTTCTTTAGTTTGTCGATTCAACCATATATATTTTTAAATCCCGCTATAAAACCTATCGAAACATGCACAATGTATCCATTAAATAGAAAAATTTACCACAAGTCTAACAAAAGTTTCATAACATCTCTTGTTTTCAGTTAAACACCTTTTCTAATATTTCATATTATCATAAAACACAAAAATCTTCCTAAATATTTTCTAAAACACAAATAAGAAAAATGAACCGAAAATACAAAATTCTTATCACATTTTGTATGAATTTAATATTTCACATTCTAAGTTGAGTATCACAACTAATAACTTATACATGATGAAGAGTATAATACTCTTCATCTTTCTTACAGTGTTATATCACAAGAGATAAATAAGTGTCACTTAAAAATATCAAAATGAATAAAAAGGAAGCAAGCTATGAAAATAAGACTTGACATATTCTCAAAATCAACAAGTGTTGCATTAAATTAGCATTTTTTTTTTTTGAACAAAATAAGAATTCACCTAAAGAGACTTTAACCCTTTTATTTATACTAAGAGTGTAATATTACAAATGATAGATAACATTGGTTGCATTAAAAAATATGCGCTTGTCAATCATGATGAAAGCACAAAATCTATCTTCAGAATCGAAAATTATAAAATATTAGAAAACACATAGGTGATAATATATAAAATATACAGAGCAATGAAATATCTCAGTGATATTAAAGGTTTAAAAACATACTTGTTTGTTTATGAAATATCACAAGTGATATTAGACATTAACTTTTTCTTAATAAAATACCACAATTGATATTAGACATATAATATAATAAAGTTTAATAATAAGCATAAAAACGTAGGAAAATAGACGAAACGAAAAAAACCGCAAAAACGGATGAAAACGGACAAAACATATAAAACGATAAAAACGAATGAAAGCAGACGCATGAAAACGGAAAAAATCGTCTGCAAACGGACGAAAACATATAAAAACGCATGAAAATGGACGAAAACGTATGAAAACCGACGAAAACGTCTGAAAACAGACGAAAGCGTCTAAAAATGGACGAAAACGTAAAAAATGGACGAAAGCGTATATAAACCTATGAAAACCGTTGAAGACGTTAGAAAACGGACAATAACGTAAGAAAACAGACGAAAACGTATTAAAACGGATGAAAACGTAAGGAAACAGACAAAAGGGTATGAAAACGGACAAAAACGAATGAAAACGGGCAAAAACGTATGAAAACGGACAAAAACGTAAGAAAAGGGACGAAAACGTATGAAAACGGACGAAAACGTAAGAAAACGGACAAAAACGTAAGAAAACAGGCGAAAAGTAAGAAAACGGACGAAAACGGACAAAAACGTAAGAAAAAGGACGAAAACGTATGAAAGCGGACGAAAACGAACGAAAACGTAAGAAAACGGACAAAAACGTAAGAAAACAGAAGAAAACGTAAGAAAACATATGAAAAGTAAGAAACGAACGAAACGTAAAGAAATGTACAAAAACGTATGAAACGGATTTAAAATGTAAGCGACGAAAACGTATGAAAACGGACAAAACGTAGGAAAACGAATGAAACGGATGAAAACGATGTGAACGGACGAAAAAGTATGAAACGGACAAAACATAAAAACGGACGAAAACGTAAGAAAATGATTTAAAACGTAATAAGACCGACGAAACAGATTTAAAAACGAATAAAACGGACGAAACGTATGAAAACGTATGAAAACGGACGAAAATGATTTAAAACGATGAAACGGACGAAAAGTAAGAAAAGATAAAAACGAAGAAACGGACGAAACGTATGAAACGGACGAAACGTATGAAAACGGACGAAATGTAAGAAAACGATGAAAACGGACGAAATGTAAGAAACGATGAAAAATGATTTAAAACGATAAAAGCGGAAAACTGACAAAACGCGTGAAAATTACCAAAAAAAAAAAAAGAAGTAAAAAAGGAAAAAAACGTGAAATTGAAAAAAAATGATTAAAAATGACAAATAATGATAAAATAAATAATAAAGATAAAAAGACAAGAAAAAACATTGACTTGTGCTAGATATATTAAATCTTGGGTTAATTATCACCATTAGATCAAATAGATGAAAAGAAGGATTTATCCTTTAATATGTAAGGATTTTTGAGTATGCAAAATAAAATGCCTCTTATAAATCATATACCCATTTTCTCTTCCAATATCAACAATAAAATAAACTAAACCAAACACCCCCATAAAATAAACCAATAAAGTCAAAGAAACAAAAGAACAAGGGTTTAGTTGCAACAAGTAAAACCCTACTTAAACTCACCGAAACACATATAAAACCCTACACCTCCTTCCACCCTTCCCCTTCCCTCAGCCGTCATTACCCTTAAACCCTAAAAAACCCACTTCTCCATTTTCATAAACCCTAATAACCACCATCCAAAAACACTAAAAATGTTGGTATTATTTGAAACCCCAGCTGGGTTTGCCATCTTCAAAGTACTAGATGAAGGAAAGCTATCAAAAACTGATGTGAGTTTATAAAGTTTATAAATTTGTATGTGGGTATGTTTTTAGTACTTTTTTTAAATGGGTTTGTGTTTTTTTACAGGATTTGTGGAAGGATTTTGAATCTGCTGATGCTGCTAGACAGGTTATTACTTGTTTTTGTTTTATTTATAAAAGAATTGATTTTTTTTGGGGTTGGTAATTGTTTTTTCAGTAGTGGATGTGATAGAATCTGATTAAGGCTTATGGCTTATTTGGTTTTGGGCTTATGTTTCATAAGCTCATTTTTTGTGGCTTATTTTGAAAGTTTTCGGTCTATAAGTTCATTATGACATAATAAACTTTTTTTTAGGCCGAAAAGTTTCAGCATAAGCAACAAAAAGTGAGCTTATGAAACATAAGCCCAAAACCAAACAAGCCATAAGCTGGCTATATAAGCTGAAACAAAAGTTTTTGAGGTGAAAATGTTATTTTTGTGAAAAATATTGGATCTTTTTGGGGTTATTATTGTTTTGAGTAGTGGGTTTCCTGAAAGTTTAAAGAATTTTTATTTCAAATAGAGCTGATGTTTTTTTTTATATAAAAGTCTGATCTTTTTGTTAAAAGGTGGTAACGTAGGAGTATATAAGTGTAAAATGATTTAACTGTTAATTTTTAAGCGCTAACGCTAGACGCTTCTTTTATTAGATAGGAGTGTTTGAACAAAATCCGAAAGCTAAATACTGTCAAACAATCATCATATCTTAAACACTTTAAAAAGATTGTCACCAAACAAAGTGTTAGTGTTAATGAAATTGTTTTGAGTAGTGATTGTCATGCACGTTAATTAACTTCATTTTTCTATGAGGTTTAGGATTGTTCTGTTTAGGCGGTGTTTTGGATTGTGGTGTTACGGTGGTTACTTGACTGTTGTGTGTACAAGCTGTGGATAGATGATTAGTTGTTAGTGGTGAAATTGATTCTTTACATAGTTAGAGGATGTTTGTTTTTCAGCTATTATAAGAGTCTGTCTACGTATTTATTTTGCTTATATAAAAGTGTTTGGGTGAAACCGTGAAATTGTTACTCTAGTTTAGAAGGCATTTTGGGGTTGCTTGTTTGAGTGTTTATCTGTTTATTGCATTGTATAGAAGGCTTTTTGAGTGTTTGGTATTACTTTCTGTTTTGATACAATGCAGTAAGCATGTAAGCCTTTAAGGCAAGAAATCCCGAACACCCCCAAAGTCTTTAATTAACCATAATTTGTCGAACTGTAATGTCAAACACCTGACGTATACCTGTAATTTGTCGAACTGTAACCATATGTATATTTGTAATCATGGAACTGAAATTTGTTCTTGTAATGTCATGTAACAATAGGTGGTAAAGCTAAAAGCTTTTTCCAAATTTGAGAACACAGCAGAAGCACTTTCGGCAGCCACATGTTTAATTGAGAGTAAACCTACCAAAGGTTTGCGCAAGTTCTTGAAAGCTCATTGTGATGGTGAAACATTAGCTGTTGCAGATTCCAAATTGGGAAATGCAATCAAGGAAAAGCTCGTAAGTTTGTTTTTGGCTTTACGAACTATAATCATTTACTCTTTTTGGTAAATTGTTCTTTATATACGTGTGTACTATGATTGCAGCAAATTGAGTGTGTGCACAACCAAGGTGTCATGGAACTTATGAGAGGTGTTAGAAGCCAGTTAACTGAACTCATAACTGGCCTCGGTGCACAAGACTTAGCTCCAATGAGCTTGGGTTTATCTCATAGTTTGTCCAGACACAAGCTTAAATTCAGTGCTGATAAGGTGAGCTTTTTATTAGCTTTAAAGGTGAAAATATAATGGTTGTTTTGATCATTCTTATTTAACTTAAATTTGCTGGAAATAGGTTGATACTATGATTATTCAAGCTATTGGCTTGCTAGATGATCTCGATAAAGAGCTTAACACTTATGCAATGAGGGTTCGAGAATGGTATGGCTGGCATTTTCCGGAGCTTGCAAAGATTGTTCAAGACAATATTTTGTATGCCAAGGCTGTCAAGCTCATGGGTTATCGCACAAATGCCGCAGACCTTGATTTCTCAGAGGTAAAGTAAATAATTTTGATTTCTTTAAATGTACACTGATTTTCTGTTGTACTATTATAGTACTAATGATTAGCATCATGATTGTTAATAGATACTACCCGAAGAGGTTGAAGCAGAACTAAAGGAAGCAGCTGTAGTTTCCATGGGAACAGAAGTCAGTGATCTTGATTTGATTAATATTAAGGATCTATGTGATCAAGTACTGTCTTTATCAGAATACCGAGCTCAGCTGTATGATTACTTGAAAAGTCGAATGAATTCAATTGCCCCAAATCTAACTGCACTTGTTGGAGAACTTGTGGGTGCCCGCCTTATTGCTCATGGTGGCAGCTTGTTGAACCTTGCTAAACAGCCCGGAAGTACTGTTCAGATTCTTGGTGCTGAAAAGGCTCTTTTTAGGGCTTTGAAGACAAAACATGCAACTCCTAAATATGGGCTTATTTTTCATGCAAGTTTAATTGGTCAAGCAGCACCAAAGATCAAGGGAAAATGTCACGCTCTCTTGCCTCTAAAACTGCATTGGCTATCAGGTGTGACGCTCTTGGTGACAACCTAGATAATTCTATGGGAATGGAGAACCGCCTCAAGGTATTTTGGATATATAATGGTATAATATACGTATTAGGTGTTTTATGGGGCAAATTAATATATATTTTTCATTATTTACTGTATAGCTTGAAGCAAGACTGAGGAATCTTGAAGGGCGAGAACTAGGACATTCTGCAGGATCAACCAAAGGAAAACCAAAGATCAAGTTTACAACAAGGATCAAAAGAAGGGTGGTGGAGCAATGATTACACCAGCCAAGGTGTGCACGGTTTTATTAAATTTAGTAGGTACAAGTCTTGCGTTCCTTCTTAGTAATATGTGATTGAATTGTTGTGTTGTGCAGAGTTACAATCCAGCAGCCGATTCTGTTCTTGGGCGGTTAGAAGCTGAAGCTGAGGAAGTAGAGATGGTTGAGGCTGTTACTGATGGGAAGAAGGATAAGAAGAAAAAGAAAAAGAAGGTTGTTGAAGATGAAGAAGTAGCAGATGAAGCCACCGCTAAAAAGGATAAAAAGAAGAAGAAGAAAGACGTGACTGAGGAGGCTGTTGAGGTGCAGACTGAGGAGAAGAAGAAAAAGAAGAGGAAACACGCTGAAGCTGATGAAGAGGAAACCGAGACACCAAGTAAGAAGGACAAGAAAAAGAAGAAGAAATCTGAAGTATGAATTTAATGAAATGAGCAAATATATTAATGCCAGATTTGACGAGTTTAAGTTTTCTTTAGGTAAAGTATGCTGTCGTGTCCCTTGTAAGCTTTTCAGTGTTAGTATCTTTTTCATCAGTGGACAAGATATAAAAAACAAGTTATTTTTCGTGTTTTGAAGGGATCACATTTTTGCTAATTACTCAGTTTTTAAGTTTCAAACTTTCAGTTGCCTTCTTTCGGTTCAGAATCAATAGAGTACATAATCTGGTACTTTTTAAAATATGTTCTCAGTATGGGTTTGCAAAATAAATAGCATCAATCACAATTCACAAAACTTAATATTATATGTAATTACTCTGTTCAAACCAGTCAAAAATGAATACAAATCAGCTCAATGATACTGTTTTTTTCCTTCCCCTCTAAAATCGACAACCAAGCACTCCCAAACTTGACAATTGCAAGTCTCAAGTCCAAAGTTTCTTTTCCAATTGGCCATTGTTCAGAACTGTTATACGAGTTACAAGTGTCCAATGCCGTGCAACCCTAGCTTTAGACGGTTCTTGGACTTCTTGTAAAGTCAATTGTGTCATTTGGTTGACTACAATGGGTCAATTTCCCCTCAAAAATGGTTACTGCATGGGTTAACTTAGTTGAATGTATCTGTATTTCATCTTAGTCTGCAATATGTGACAAAAAGAGTATGTAGGAAACTATTTGGTTGATGTTCGGGTATGAGACGGAGTGTGAGGACTGAGGATTGTTGATTCTCTTATGAACTCTTCAGATCCTAGCTGAACATGAAATACAACAGCTTTACGCAACCCTTTACAATCTCTCTTCCCAAAATTTCACGATTTCACTTGAAGAATTTCCAAGCAGCTATACTTGCTATCACCACACTGCAGCTATTAAAACAACATACGGAATTGGCATGTGTACCAAATTATATCATAGCATAATGGGAGTATATGATCTGTTTCATGGTAAAAATGTACGGTATGATTAGAAACCAGTTCGATGTAGTTTTCTCCAGTCGTTATGTATGATAACAATATGTTTTTGCTTACAACTGACTTATAAAAAGTTATTACTCCGTAAATGATTACAACAACAAAGATGGTGTCTCTTGAGCAAGCATTTTTTTTTTGGATAGCTTGTATGAAGATCTCAGTCCCACATGGGTCAAAGAATAGAAAGTTTTCTTGTTTATATGTTGTGGTGTATATTCTTCACATAAATTGATATCATAGTATTAGGTATTCGTATGTGATTTTCTGGATGGTAATATAAATTCACCATCCAAAAATTCATCTATGCATAATTTATACAAGTTATCAATTTTTTTTGGTTACCGCATATCTGTTCTAATGTGATTAGTACTCAATTTCGTGACTTTGATGTTTTTGTATGTGATTGGTACGTTGTTTGATTATGTCAACAAAGGTATGATATCTTTAGAACAACTTTTTGTGTTCTAATGTGATTAGTACTCAATTTTCGTGACTTTAGAACAACAAAGGTAGAACAACTTTTTGTGTGGGCTTTGCTTTTGTGAAAACTTGTTTCAAGTTTTAATCCCAAGAGCATAGGGTGTAGTAACACAAGTTAAGGTTTAACACACTTCTACGTCAGCACCACATCAGCTTTAACCTTTCACCTTAACTCAACAAAAAAGACACCCCTTATCATAACTCAACCTTAACTTGGGACTCGGTGTGGTAACTCGCCCTTAACTTGCAACTCTTAACGCTGCGTTATGCCTTTAACATACCCACATTAACACCCCCTTAACTTGAGACGCGGTGTGGTTAACACACCTTAACATTGCATCGTTAAACCTTAACACCCATGAGCTCGTTACCATACCCTTCGCTCTTAGAGAGCTAGGTGCAGGGGCACTAATAACTATTATTGAATTGTCATCTAAGCACACACCCAATAACATCACAATAATTAAAACATGATAGAGGTGGTGCAATATGGGGTGCCATTGGACAAAAAGATTGTCAATAACATGCAAATGACACCTTACACCGTGCTCTCTTACAAAAGATATCAGGAAACATTGGTTTCATTGGTAGTACTAGTTATGGAGAAAGTAAACCCTTGGAAAAAGATGTAAGCAAGGTCGAGCATCCCCTTGAGTTGATAGAGTCGGAGATATTGCCAAGACTTCCCACGAAGACCCTAGGACGTTTAATATGTGTTTGCAAACGATGGAGATCCTTTGTATCAACAGGTGATCACCGATCTCTAACCCACCATAAACTTTTTGATGTTCCGGTACTAAATCACGTACCTTAAGTATACATGAGTTCAACAAACATAATGCAACTATCAAAAGAATACCCTTGTAGAACCTTGTAATCGTTGTTAGATAAGTCGAAACACCAACGGCTATCCGGCTCGTGTTTGTCAACCCCAATTTGTTTGGGCCAAAGTCTTTATTTCGACATTACTGATGTCTGTCAATATTGGATTATCGTTATTGATGTGAAAGTTTAGGGAGAGACGATTCCCACTTGCTAATCAAAACACAAAATCGTCATGCGAAAATAGATATGGAAGACTTGGCAAGAAACTTTAAGCTTTACCAATATACAAATTGGATTTTTCCAACTAAAAAAGTATTGTGTGCCTAGCTAATTCAAGTGACGATCGATAAATCTATAGAATATTTTATCCTAAACTGAATCTGTGTTAAGTTAAATTTCAATTCACTTGATTCTACTATCATCCTCTATATATTCCTATCGATACTTTTGTACAATCTAGCTACGATTCTAACTCCTAATTATGTTAGGCTCAAGGTAAATACAACTATTATTCTATCATGCAACTTTTTACACACATGAAACTACTGCAACAAATACTTTATGTATACAATTCTTTTCTGAACAATTTTAATATAATGCCTGATGTTTTTATATGAGCTGATCAAATCATAAGGAGGATTTTTTTATTGTAAACTAAACAATGTACCCATTTATATTTACTATAGCCTCTCGCTGCTTTGTTCTTAAAGGCTAAAAACCAAGCTAAACTTATGTGACCCTGAGGATTGTAAGCAAACGTACACTGTTATAGGGACCCTGCCGTTATGAACCAATTCTGTAAGTTATATACTATGAGGCCATAATATAAAGATACAAAACATAATATCAAACCCATAATGGAAAGTGTATATTGGTTATTCACTTCCAATATCAATTGAAACATTATAGTACACTTGCTTACTCAGTTAACATGTTCCAACTATAATACATATATACAAAAAAGAATACAAAATAATCTGAAATCTGTTTTTATTTTATTTTAGTTCTAGAATCCAAGAGACACATTCTTGAAGTAGTTCAAACTTTTGATGTATGGCTATGCTCAGGAAAATTTCCATTTTTGCCCTAAAATCAGTCACTAGTTCTTTAAGGTTGAAAGAGCCAGCACATCCGCAATGTTCCGCCAAGTGAGCAGCTTTAATCTGCTTGCATTTCTGGCAAACCAAATCTTGGAGATGGTAAAGGCGTTCTCTTTGGCGAACTATTTGTAAAAGACCATTTTCCATCACTTCACGGTTGTAAGGTTGACCACACTGTGGAACACCACATCTCCACTCTTGAGTTAGTAAATCTCTGTCTAAACATAAATCTAAGTCTCTACAGTCGTTGCAGTAGCTGTTGAAACAATGGACATTTAGATTAGAAACACGAAAGGTTCATGTACAAAAATAATAATATAATTATAAGCAATTAGGTAACGCAAATGGGTTTGGGCTAAACGGTCAGGTTGGTTGATCAAAATTCTTTCTCAAAGTTACATAGATTTTTTATAAATAATAATATCGAATATGATTATGGATATATACATAGATAGTCTCAAATATGCATAAATATTACTCTATCGCTTAAATTTACAGTTGCATATAAGTTTTAACATATTTACGTGTTAATAGAGAGCTGCACTAGCGGTATAATTAAGTTGATGACGCGTTGTTAGCATGATATTGGCCACATGATATCATATAAACAAACATGTCATTCTGACTTTTAGGAAACTTAGAAAATACTTTTAATGTTTTACCTGCAGATGACATTTGGTAAAGTGAAGGAAAAGGGGCACTTTTTGAATTCTGCCTCTGGAGCAAACTCCCTTACACGCACACTTGCTAACAGATTCCTCCTTAAAATCTGCATTTTTTTTTTAAATAGTAAGTATAAACAATAATCAAGTAGCCCATAAAGAACACTATACTTTTAACAGCCATTACCAGAATATCGTGAACCACATTCTTGTCAAGAGAAAGAACTACACAAACATTTTTAATAAATTCGAGTGCGGGATCTCCTTTATAACCATTGTTATCTTGGGCTTCCTGAGATTTGCCTAGTTTTCTCATGTGAAGAATAGTATCAACTATGTTCAAAAGATTCTTTGAGAAGTAAGAATTAATCTGTAAAATATAAACATGAGTTAATGATTTAATCAGAATCATATGTGCCAGACTCCAGTAAAAACTTTATTCTAAACTGGACCTGTTCACTAAGATATTCAGTCATGCTTGACTCAAATATCTCAGCAGCAGCAGCTGTGATCGACGGAGTGCAAGAGTCATCATCCCTTATTTTTGTTCTTTTTCTGACTTGATCTACTGCAAATTTCCATGGGCGGTACATGAACTGAGAGACAATTAAAAGAAAATGATCCTAGAAAAAAACACAAAAAAGGGATATCAGCTGACAATGGATAACAGATGAACTAATATGGCAAACTTTTTAATGTGTGCATGTTGAGGTTTAAATAGGTCATACCTGAATCTCTGCAGGCAGGTTATCCGTGATATTCCAACTGGACACTATATCAACTTGGGGATCATCATCTGTTTCATCTGATTTAGTTTGAATTCCACCATAGTTGTACTGTAATAAAAGAGTAAATTAGTAATTTCTTAATCACTCTTATAAAGATAGGGCTATAACTTAAAATGTACTCTATAATGTATATACTAGCTAACCTGATCCATGAATAGCAGTGAGTGCCAGAACTGCATGGGTTCAAGCTCAATCCACTCAAATAAGTCTCTAATAACCCAAGAAACATAGAAATCAGAAATACCCAAATACGCAAAAATCATGTTAACTAAATTAGCACTCTAAAACAATTTTATATTAGAAAGATGCACAAGGACCAACCTTGTTTGTATAGTTTTAAGTAAACTATCACAGTAAGCTTGGGCTGCAAATAAGTCTGGCTTTCCAGTGTCCAAAATAATTTTTGAAAAATTGGCAAACACAATTGTGGCACCCAACTTTCGAAATTCGGCTATCAGTAGTGCAAACACCTTTTGCATGACCGTGTGAAGCATTCGATGAAGAGCAGGATCATGAAGTTTTGACCTTGGACTACATCACAAGACAAAAAGAAATCAAACATAGTCAACGCAAAACAATACAAGAATTTAGCAAGCCAGCAAACAGAAATACCTGCAGAGCCATCTGTATAAATGTTGCAGCATTGCATCAGCATATATATTTCCGGATGAAACTGCATCGGCAAGGCATCTTTGAATCAATTGTTTGAGAACACGAAATGCAGGTGAACAGGATGTGGCCTCGTCCAATCCTAACTGTTCATTTGGAAGATGTGATCCAGAAGCCAAATCATGATCATACCCAAATAGGGTACCTCCCTCCATTTCATTTACTTGGTTGCTTTTTAGCAGAGCATTGACAGCTAGATTATGTATCTGTATCCATTAGGAAATTGCTTTCAAAACTTTGATATGTTAAATATTTAATTTAGTTTAAGAGTGGCATAAAGAAATTTGCAGACCTTTAGCTCAACCGTGACTTTTCTATAAGCACCAGGATGAATATAAACAGGTTGATTGACCTGTTTTCCAAAAGATTTGCTAATCAGAACATCACCAAACCACAATTTCAAGGCAAAAAAGTAAAATGGTTCATATGTAGGATTATTAAATTAAGCTGACCTCGTCTGAGTAACAAGTCTCTTCTTCATAATCCCCTCCAAGATCCGGAATCCCATTATCTGACACCCAAAGTATCTGCAAATATTATAAGGAACTCAGAGATTAAGTAGCAGACCCAATGCTTAATAATATAGTACCATGTTAAGGGTTCAAACTTCAAAGGATATCAAACAAAAAGTAAACCAGAAACAACCTGTTGCTGATCACGTAATGCTCTTGCAAAGAAGATATCTGCAGTGTGTATAACCCAATCTTGTTCAAAATTTCCTACTGGAACCTGTTCAGATTAAACCATATTAAGGTGAACATAAAAACAGAAATGTAAATCATTTACAAACATGAACCGGATATATTATTACATGGGAATATCTGAAAGAGAAATTCTTTCATTTAACCACCGAGATGACGCAGCACAACGTTGCAGCCCAATTTTGCAGCTGGAACTTGCCACCCAATAATCTATAAAGGGAAAAAATAGTAAAATGAGCAATGAGTACCACACGAATGTCAGCTCATACTGGAATAAACTTGTATGAATACTCGACTACCTGATGTTGACTATCACGAGCATTTGAAGGAACGCTCACACATGGAAAATCATCTAGAGCTCTTATAGCAGTCTTCATTAAGTCAACATCAGGGCACTCAATTACAGCAATTACAGGTCCATGAAGTTGATTTCTGTCGATCAATTTAACAGTGAAGACATAGCATGTTATTATTTTGAAAATTCCATAGCGCTAATTTATGAATCATGTAATACCTGAATTCACTTATTGTTCTTTGTAAGATCTTTTCAGCATCTTTTGGGTTCCCAACATACTCCACCTGGATATATTCACATATAATGGTTAGAATATATGCTTATTTAGTGAAAAATCAAACAGAATCCTATTTACTTTTTCAATTTTATAAAAGTCAAACCTCACCTTAAAACTGGAAGTATCTCTAGACAAGGAAGGTTCTGATAAAGCTTGGCAAGCTTCACGAAACAGTTTCTCTAAAATATTTGGTGTTAACTCTTTATTTTGAACCGGACTGACCATTACCGCATGGATTGTCGAATATGATGGAAAATATACAAGATAAATGCCAGTGCCCCGAACATCGAAGCTGAAAATAGAAAAGTAACGAATTACAGTTTGATTTTAACCCTTTTCTTTTGCAAACAGTTTTGATAGCATCATAACAGAATACTGGAACTTACCTTTTGTACAAGTAGAGAAAAGGGATTGACGATTCTAAGTAAGAGCATTCTGTAGTGGTTTTCATATGCAATTCATTTAGACTCCAACCATCTTTTGCATTCCGTTTCTTAGCGGATTTATCAACTTTACAAACACATCCAATCTGAATAATCGAACTGAAATCTAGCCCTACTTTTGTTTCATATATACCCTGAAATGTAATTAAACAAACAGCATTTAACAAGCAATATTTGTATAGCTTCTCCATCTATAAAGACAGATTAACCTACAATTGCATTATTTGGCTTAATTATAACTGACCTCCACTTCAGGATCTGCAAGGTGAGCAGCAAGTTTCCGGCTTTCTGCTCTGAATTGATCTTCATCAGTTATGACCTACAATAAAGTGTACATATCGTTATATTTAGCAAACTAACTATTTATAGATCTAAGTGTATATAGTATACCTCAATCAGATTATAGCAATGGTGTCCATGAGGAAGAATCTTGTTAACACGTCTTCCAGGAAATTCTTCCGTAACTGGAGCTTTAGAATTAAGGTAAAATACTCTGGAAACATTGATAGGATTTTATGCATGGCTCCATCCACAACAACCCATGCAAACAACTGGCCATTTTGTGAGCTTGAAGCAAGTTGAATTATCTGGTTTAAAAGAGACTTATAGAAGTCAAGAGGCACAATAGAAAAACAAAAATTTAAATAAAAGAGTTAAGAACTACATTACCTGCCAGTGGCTGCCTGTAAGAGCCAGTTCCTGCTTTTTAAAATAAGAGCCGACTCCAGTTCCCTGAGCTTTTCTCTTATTTGCCACACCACTATGGATCTCAGCAACTCCATTCCTCTGACTAAAGTCCAAATTGTCCAACCTGAGATCACATATCCAAAACTAACAATCAGCCGTTTTCATTAAAAAAACTGACAATCAGTATAGTTCTTCAGTAATAAATATGACAATTTTGACCTTTTTATTTATAAATGGGACGACTTTGGTCGAATTATATCTCAATTGATTCATATCAGGGGAAAAATCAACTAATAGGGGAATGGGTCAAATGGCTTGAAACTCTTCCAAAGTCTATTATTATACATACAAGTATACAACCCTCTGAGACAATTTTATTCAAAGATTTGGATTGCTATTGTAATAGTATGATTTTTACAATCATAATAAATGCATTAAACGATAATATTATTCAATAACAAAATGTTTGCAGGAAAACACAGCCTTGCCCTATCCGTTTGGACCAGTATTAAAAAAAAATGTACCATTAGAACATAAAACCATTTTGACCCATTATCCAACCCATCTTACGTAACCATTTTATTATTTCTGTTACTATGGAAGTAAAGATAAAGTACCTTTGCTTCTTCCTTTTTTCACGAACTTGTTTCCACTTTCTCTTTTTTGAATCAAGCCATCCTTGATAATCCAAATGTCTATCTATATCTTCGATATCAATATCAACTGGTTGTTGTGATGACACTAGCGGATCCACATTTTGATCATGATCGAGCTTTTTCTTGGAAGAAGCTCCCTGACCACTTGTCTTGTGATTAGTTTCAAAAGAACGTACTATAGGTCTAGGTCCAACACCAGAAGATTTCCCATTACTGCCAAAGTCCTCCAAATCCAGAACATCCTGCTCATTGGGTACATGATTTTTTCCATCTGGATCATTTTTCGGATCGGCTTCATGACCCTTTTTAAATGATGTAAAAATATCAACTAGTTTTCTTTGGCGCATTTTGTCATCCTTTTCACGAACCTTCTTGTGCAACCAATCAGGATGAACTACTCTTGGAACAGGATTTGAGACCTAGAAAAAAAAAAGGGTTACATACTAAAAAAAATGCAATACTTCATAAAGGACTTTATAAGGAAAACTGCACCTTCTGCATTGCTGCAGGAATAGTAATGATTTTTTGAATAGCCGAGCTAAGTCGTTGTTTGTAATATGACCAGTCAATAATGGATCGAATGCCGATATCTGATGAGATCTTGCACCACTTTTTCACATAGAACTTCATAATTTCTGCAAATGAAATATGTAAGGCTCATGCCTTTAACTTCTAACCTTTAAATATAGCTGTATATAAATTTACCTGCATCAGTTTCAAATATTGCAACAGGAACAGCCCGTTCACTCACCGGGTTCCCCTGTTCTCATCAAGATTAACATTCAATTTAGGGTAATTCGGTTGTGATATAATGCTAGTGGGATTATACACATTAATAACCTATAAACTAATCATTTTTAGCCATATGAGACACTTACACGTGGTTCACATGCAACAACATATTGGCAACGTAGCCCTTTATCTTTAACCATTGTATCACCAAGAAAATCAGCAAGACGTCTTGCTGTGGTTACAGCACATGACTTCTGTTCACCATAGTCTGCCAAAGATTTACTCATAGTGCTCGATTCTGAGATGTAATCAAGCAATTCACTGTCTGCAATATCCTTTCCTTGATTCTGAAATAGTTACTAATCAGTGATATATGTTCTATTTTTCATTCATGAAAGCAAAAAACAACAAAACATTGTAAAATTATCAAATTTGATTTACATACATCAAGAAGATCAAGCCAACGGTTTGCAACAGAAGCAACTACAGAATAGCATTCCTCCAAGGTAGACCCATGAAGAAACTTGTCAAAGAGCTCGGCCTGAAAAGAATAATAAAATAACTTATATAGTATAAAACTAGTTAATAACCATCAAGCAAATCAAGTTATTTAATAAAACTCGTACCTGGAAAACTTTGATGAGCTTTAGTTCACCCCTCCTCTTTATCTCAAAACCTTTGAGCTCGGCAAGGGTACCATCATCATTGAAAACAGCATATCGCTTCTTTATTAAAATCCCTTCTTCTTTAGAAGCAGGAATAATCATTGCCTGCATTCAAAACAGTATATAATATCATGACTAATAATTAATAAGAGTCAAAATACAGGCACGTCATGAATTCACCTATTTTTACCTTATATGGTCCATCCACTTCAAATTCAATTGAGCATTCACTGTGTGTTGTATATGTTCTGTTGATAGGATCTTTGAGAGTCTGGGAATATAAAATAGAAAACAAGAATTAATCTCTTGAGAAGTGAAGAACTATAAATGTGGAATAAAAAATATTGGACTAACCTGGTATTGGTCATTTGTGTTGTTTCTTGCCACGTCAACATTGAGCATAACACATGGATATGATATTGTTAGCTTCTTTGAGTCTCTGTAGTAAAATTTGCAACGAAAAAAAAGGTTAAAATTAAGCCACATAAATATTATCATAATAATGATAAGCCAGAAATGATATGCACCTGGTTTTAAAGGTGAAGTTCTCCGGGAATGACCCTGGCAAACAACACCATATACCATCTGTGTCTAACTCAAGGGGTCTTCCAATCTTTTCAACAAGTAATCGAGCATTCTGGATTATTTTTGCTCCAGTATATGTAACAACTCCTGCCATTTCCATTGAATACCATCTTGCACCTCTGCAACAAATTTTATCTTATTTGTACATTGAATGATAAGGAGAGTACATAATGAAACTAAGTGAAAAGCACATACTTGCGCATGACATATCCATAAAAGGAATTCAAAATACATTTATGAGCCAACTGTAGTGAATCATAGAGAACCACCATATCCTGCAATATTATTTAATACCAGCAAATTATTAGTAAATCAAATCAGCAAAACCTGGCTGGTAAAATTAATAAAGTACATGCAGAAGAAATTAAATTACTTGTGCTTCCTGAATCTTAATAGGATTTCCACTAGCTTTTGCTTCTGACAACTTCCCCTTCCATACTTTATTGAGTCCTTTGTATTCATATCTTCTATCACGAAAACTTTGAACCACAAGATAAAATGTTATATACACATAAGAGCATATACAAAAGATGGCATTTTTTGCATAAAGATACAAAACTTATTTAAATGCTTACCTTCGGACAGTATCAACATAAAACGGATTTTCACGCATGCATATCCCTGCTTCTCGAACTTCAGTAACTGGTTTGTCAAGCACTCGCTTATATGCCTGTGAGGGAGCATTATATACTATGATTAGAGGTGGGAAAATGGGCGGGTCAGGTCATGTGGTCATGTTGGGTGAACCAGAAACATTGTTTTTTCAGATTTTTAGATAACATAATTAGTGATTCAAGCATGATTGCACGAGTCTTTTTTTTCTTTTTCAAAATAATTTAGGAGGCCTTATGGTATAAATTACCCTTTCATAGACTTTCAACCCATTTGATATGAATTACTCACTCACAAATATATATTTTAAATTTAATTAGTATCAATAGTACTAAAAAAGTTTTGCAAATACTTTTTTGCCATTAATCGGAACTTTCTGATGAGTAGCTTTTTTATTAAACAAGCTCTAAGCTAACTTTCATTATTTTAACGATTTGACTCATAAAAAAACATACAAAACGAGGACTGACCAACTTACAAGTTAACAAGTCTTTTGACGATGAACCACTCCAGTACAACAGGCTAAAACTACCTTTACTAACGCGACCGTTTACTTATAATAGATGCTATCATGCCTCACATAACAGTTTAAAATGTACCTTTTGGCAGTATTTCTTTAGACGATCTTTCAGCTTCAACTGTTGATCCACTTTAGGCAGATCTAGGAATGGTTTTGAGTGGGGCCCATCAGCAAACTCAGACTCAATTTGCCTCTTAATATGATAATAATCGCTGATATCCAACTTTAGCGTTAGTAAAGTTTCATTGTGGGTAAATAGGCATGAAAAGTTTTAAAAAAAAAACAAGGTACCTTCTTTTTGCTGTGTATGTCTCTCCACGCCAAACCCATTCAAGTGTCCTAAGACAAGTTTTGCCTGGACGGTTGAAATCACATGCAGTGCAAACCTCATCTGTAACTATTGAAGGTGGCTGGCATTGCACAAAAGTACAGTTTTCTTTCAGCAGATAGCAAGTTATGTAGAAAGATACAAATTTTATTTAAATTGATGAATATGCAAACCTGGAGTCTGTTTGTCAATATAATGTTGGGATACATTGCAGCAACATCTAGATGATAAATTAGAGGACATTCTTCTCGTGTAGGTTCATCTCGTAATGATATAAGCTGCCGAAGTAAGAAAAAGGAAAGAAGTGTATGTTGGTTATACTTCTATGGATCCTTGCATTTTAGATATCTTTTTGATTAACACGTGACACATGTGAAGGAAAGAAATGTCTGGGGTAAATGTTGTTAGGATGTCAGATGAAAATAAAAATGAAAGAATAAGGTGTAGATTAGTTACCGTTCAAAAAAAGTGTAGAGTAGTTATATCATTACATAACAATTAACAATCAAACTACAGTTAATTGCAGCAATCGTGAGTATCAAAGTTGCCTAAATACTAAAAGTTTAACCTTTGCTTTGTTATCATTTACATTCCACCATCAAAGGTCCATATAGAAAATGTTTACTGGCTTAGTAACAAACAATAAATTAGTTCACAACTGATGAAAAAATTGTAACAGTACCTTTTCCAAAATAGCATTCTTCACTTCGTCATAGTTTGAAACCGTTTCAATGTCCATCTTACCCTCCACTCTAATAGCATAAAGAAGATCACGATCAAGATTTTCAATAAGTTGCTGACAGAAGAAAACAAAAATCAGACTTTAGTTAACATCCTGAGCAACTAGCAATTGTAGAGGAAAAAATACTAAAACAAAATTCTAGATTACCAAGACATATAGCTTACCTTGAAGGCAGATGGATCAAGTTTGAAACTTGTCGGAAGGTCAGATCTATAAACACCTGTTTCTAGGCACTCCACATGGCCACCAATATATGTTTCACTCTCAAGAAGGCGGCCATTGTGAAACTTTTCTGGTTCAGCTTGGTGCTTATTTGGACATATAACATTTGCTGTGTATGCCTGCATGTGTAATAAGATTAAAATTAAAACATATGGTTATAAACAATGAATTACGTGAATGTAAATATAAAGAAGTGAAATTAGCTTACCTGGACCATGAGAAGCATTTCACAAAGGGTCCCACTTCCTTTACGTAACACTTCGTCAGGAGGCATTGGTATTATAGTTGCAAGGGAGAAAATGAAGGGATGAACATAAGTCATATACAAGTAGTATGTTGACACAGCGTCAGATACTGAATATGATGCCATCATCTGAAATTAAGCAAGTTTTTAGATACTGAACGTATAAGAATCGGTCTCAATATCTTATTAATGTCCATACAATAGGATATTGATGATAACAAGACAATGTCAACAGCTTGATTACCTGGGGTTTTTCCATTGCAAAACGAACCATATCCTCAGGATTTACCTCCAATGGATCATAGCCCAATTTGGCTTTAGTAACAGCCTGAAATAATAATACATTAATACAAGTAAGTTATTTACTTATATATAGTGTGTGTGACCCATATAAGTCTTGTTCTGTTCTAATATTTGGTTATTTGACATTCAAATGTTTTACATTACCATATATGACTATTGATTTACTATTTAATATGTTGCTTTAGTAAGTTTTACCAACAAATTGACTAAAATAGTAAAGCTGAAAGAAAAAATAGTATGCACCTTCAAACCATGGCTCCCTTGAGGTAGATAACTATCACGTTTAACCCATGCGAAACAATCCAGATGGCATGCAAATTTAGCCCGACATTCACCTTGAATATCGTCACACTGAAATCCCAGCTCCTGTGGAAAAAAATTAAAGAATTAATTTAAATGAAAAAATCAGTCACCATTCTAGTAAACTGGATGCTGGCCCTCAAACAAATCATTTCAATTTTGACTTTTTCACAAATCAATTAGAAAGATAAATACTATGATCTCCAGATGGGTTTAAGCATTCACAAATAATTATTTATCCAAAGTTACGACATATATTTACAATAAGCAGATTACTCTTCATTCTAAATAGCCATGTAACAGTGACAAACCTAACCTTCGCGGTTGTTTTTATTATGTTAAATAAAGAAAGCACATAATGGCTAACCATGACCATTACGGTTGTTAAAAACTAAAATACAAAAGTTTGAAGCATACATCATTCATTCTCAAGCCATGATGAGCGGCCCTTTTTTCCATGAATGGCCAATCGAAAAAGTCTCCATTGTATGTCACATAAATACCAGGCTTCACCTCTCTCATATGAGAAAACCACAATTTGATCAGTTCTACCTGTATGCAAACAAAAAATAAATCATTTAGCTTCAAAGCATCACCAGCTATATAACTTAACAGAAAATTGAGAAATCACACCTCATTCTTCACATTCGTCACTTTGAAGTATCCTTCAAATTCAGGTTTGGGTGTATATTCCAAATCCTCTATATCCTCACCAACACACTGAAAATAATTGCAAATGAGAACAGTATCTGTAATTATACTTACTTTCCTCAAAAAAACAATAACAATATATTTGTAACAAACTTTAGATACCACATATAATGGAGACAGCAATGCATCTATTTACCTACCTCTCTATTAATAATCAGATATCCTCGTCCATCAACCATGTACGAGATCATCATAACTGAATCATATTCGGCATCAGGAAACTTTAGAGGAAGCTTTGTGGTCTCTATATCAAATGCACAAACATGAACTTCAGCACGTTGCAAAAGGTCATGCCTTCTTTCTAATGTAACTCCCTCACTTGACACACTTACGTCATACCAGAGCCCGGATCTTACATCTGACAAGTATATTTTATAAGTGATGAGATACAATATTTATAAAACAATGATATGAAATACAACCAATGTATTAGTTATAAGTTATTACCCTTGTCAATGGCAAAACGAACATGGTATGGCACATCATACTCCCTTAGATCATAAATGCAGTCTATAAAATCTTGAATTCGCTCTTTGCTGAGAACCCATAAACAAAAATCGCGTCAAAACACGAGAACAAACGTGGGAGACGGGAGCAGTAACTTATATAAACTAGAAGAATTTAGATACTGCAATGCTACCTTTTGCCTGACAATATGGACTCATAAGCTTCTGCAGCATTAAACTTTTCTTGATTTCTCTGAACTACATGCATCAGGTCACTCTTTACTTGCATCAGTTGTTGTACCGTGTCAAATGATACCTTTAAGTAAGTTTTCCGTAATCCAGAAAGATGGTTTTTCTGTCATGGAAATCAAAAATGTTACTTTCGTAACTTTGGCATCATGGTTCTAAAACAACTTGTTGAAGTCGCTAGTAAAGAGAGATGTAAAAACTGCCCCTCAAATAGCGCTAAACCATAGTTAAAGCTAATTTTATATACATTTATGGATCATTTCTAACCAAACATACAAAAGGCCCCTGCTCTGCTAAAGCTACTCTATTGCCTTTACTGTAAATGCAACTTTTGATGATTAGTGATAGTTTATATCACGCACACATGAATTTAGTAATTAGCCAGGTGCCTACTGCTTAAGAGGTGTTTGTTTTAGCTTTTTCCCTAGTTATGAGCTTATTACGGCTTAAAACAGGATAATAAGCTCATAAGTCTATACAAAAACGACAAAAAAATGGGCTGGTGTTAAAAAAAGTAAAAAAAAATAAGCTTGTAAGCTCGAAAATAAGCTAAAATAAACACCCCCTTAATCCAAAATCCATAACTGTTCAAGAAAACCGCATATACAAATATTATACAAAGTTACAAACACGTATCAAGCATTGACTTACGAGATCAAGGTCCTCTTTCTCAACTATCTGAATATCAGCAATTTGCCCTTCGTATCGCCTTCTTAAATACGCATCAACATCCATTTCCATCTTATCCTATACATTCAAACAGCAAATTAATCCCTTTACATTACAACATAAGTAAACAACCTAAAAACACAAAACTGATAACTAATCAACTAATATCATTTCCAAACTAACAATTTAAACGTACCTTAGTAGCAGCGTAAAAATAGGGTCTGAACTTATACTTTGCTTTGAACGTCGACCCATCCTTTAATCAAAACACATAAATTTAATCAATAATCACGTCCATTACACAATTTAGAAACCTAATTATATTTTGGATAGTTTTAAAACTTCACCTGGCAAACGAAATATAAATCCACGCAGCTATACACTTTCTGCGTATCCTGATCCTCCCACGACGACTACATACAATCAAACACAGTTTAGTCAACAATGCTAAGTTCCAACCATTGACGCTGTAAGCAAACCAAACACTTAGGTTTAATGTAACATATACACACGTTAAAACGTATGGATTTTCGTGTTCAGGTCAGTTCTTTAAGACAATGAGCTTGTGCTTAGCCATTTGTGTATGTGTATTCATTAACACACTAAACAAACAAATATACACATTATCCATATTCATTTAATAATAAACGAGCGTCACGCCAAACAATTTTCATATAACAAACAACTCGGCTTCAGCCTTAATAAACTACACACAACAATTTTCGTCAAAAAACATTTATTTATGTTCATTCACTAAAGTCAAATGAACTAACAATTTTCGCCTAATATTTGATTTATCAACAATAAACTTCAATTAATTGCACAAGCACTTAAACAAACAGATTTCGTGTTCACAGCCATCCATTAAGATGATTTTCGTGTTCACAGCCATCCATTAAGATGAACCATAACTGAACAAGCTTAAACAAAAATATTCAAAACATACATAATATCATATTGTTAAGTAAATACCCTGTGTCCCAAAATTATTCTCGACTAGCAGAAAACACATTGATTAGCCCGTTAACTATATAAACTTTAATTTATAAATAATATACTTAAAAAAGTAGTTAAAATTAAAAGTTGTAAAAGTATAATGATATAAGCAATAACATATAACTGAACGACAGGCCTAACGGTTCACAAACAGTTCGATTCATTCAGATAGTTTTTTAGCCTTATCAACAATAAACTTCAATTAATTTAACAAAAAAACAGTCATACGCCTTGACTAATAATTTATACTTTCATTTGTGAATAGTACTTTATAATATGTGTAGTATATATAAATTTTATCAACCACAACAAGTAATATATGAAAGAGTCAACGACTATTTACTAAAATGAGTTCTGTTAGCCAAACATTCGATTCATTTTCAGCCTTATCAGCAGTAAACTTTAAAAATTATATATAAATAATCTTCAAGCCAACGGTTCACAATTCGTCTAAATGTTCTGTTAGTTTTCAGCCTTATCAACACAATAAACTTTAATAACTAATTTAACAAAAAAACTAGTGGAAACTAACATTATGTACTTTCATATTGTCAATAAGTACCGAAAATTATGTGTAACATAAATAAATCGGAACAATTACAGGTAATGCATTTTATAAAAAGGTCAATTATTACTAAATGAACTTCTCGCCTAACGATTCACAAACCGGCTCGATTGGCCATATATTCGGACCATTTTCAGACTTATCAACACAATAAACTTTAACAACTAATCTATAACTGAACTCTGTACTTTCAAATAAGCTAAAATTACAAGTGCGGTTCATATCGCCTAAAGATTCACAATGATTCGGATAGCTTGTTTTCAGCCTTATCAACACAGTAAACTGAACTTACGCTATACTTAATTTAACTAAAATTAGTCAACACAATAAACTTACATAACTAAGTACCTAGTGAAACTATTATGTACTTTCATCAACAGTACCTAAAATTACAAGTAATTGATTTTATAAAAGGTCAATTATTACTAAATGACTTTTCGCCTAACGATTCACAATCAGGCTTGATTCGCCAGATATTCAGCTTGTTTTCAGCCTTATCAACAATAAACTTTAATAATTGATTTACAACTGAACTCTACGCTAAACGGTTACGACTGATTTGATTCGCCTAACCTTCGGTTCGTTTTCAGCCTTATCAACACAATAAACTTTAATAACTAATTTAACAAAAAGTAAAACTTTAAATTATTTTAAATAAATCTAAACAGTTACAAGTAATGTCAATTATTACTAAATGAGTAACGAAACCGGTTTGACATAATATTCGGATAGTTTTCAGCCTTATAAACACAATAAACTTCAAATAATTTTGTAAAATTAGTAAAAATTACAGTGGAGAAAGTAAGTAGCCAGCCGAGACGCTTATCGCCTTCGGTGAAGACATCAAACCCTAGCTTAGACTCAAGCTTTTCTTCTGCTGATAGAATTAGTTTTTGTTTCTTCGAGATCCGCGTGTCGCGTCGATCGGTTCGTCTTCGGTTATCGGTGCCGTTCATTTTGTGATTGGTTGGTTGATTGATTTTGGATCTGGAATGATGATAGGAGAGATGGATCTAGAGTATGATAAGATGGAAATGAATTTGGGGGGCGGGGTGAATGTGATTTGTGAGTGTGTTTTTCCCGCTCTTTTTGTTGAGGGGGTGGAGTGACGGTTTTGTCCTTGTAGTAGGCGGCAAATAAAAGAAAGTGAAAATGGAATTATTTAGAGGGTTAAACCTTAACACCATTAACACCATACCACGTCAGCGTCACATCAGCTTTAACATTTCACTTTAACTCAACAAAAAAACACTCTTTATCATAACATTTCTAAGGTTAAACCTTAACTCGCCAACAATTTATAAAAACAACCCCTCATTTTGGGGTTGGGAAAAAAAAAAAAAAAATGCTTTAACGCCTTTATGGTGTTAACATGGGAATGTTAACGCCCCGTTAACACCATACGCGGTATGGTTAACATGCAAATGTTAAACCTTAACCTTGCCTTCAATGTTACCACACCCAAGTCTCTTAGGGTGTGTTTGGTATCCCACTATGAGAATTAGATTATAATTATGAAAGTGATTAAAGATGTTTGTTTTGTGGGCTCAGTAATAAAATTGGTATATCATAGTCATAGATTTATTACACACCAATTTGGTGTCTATTAAATCCACTCCCGCGGACCCTTCTCTATTCCACTACAAAAATCAAAACATTTATACACTTTTTCATTCCATATTTTATCAGTCAAACATAAACAATCGTAATGATACACTTTTTCATATTCATTGTCATTTTACCGGATACCAAATCCGATACCCATTGTGATTCCTAGCAACAAACCAAACGGCCTCTTAGAGTGTGTGGCAAAACACTCTTTGTTTTCCATAAAATACATTGTAGAAAACAAAAAAAACATAAATCGTGTTCAGATGAGCGTTTTTCAATAAAATATTTTGCAAAACATAAAATCTCTTATTTTCTAACTTAAAGAAAATTACAAAACAAATTTTGGTTGTTTTCCTTGTTTTCTTTTGTATCCCACAATCCTCCCTCCTTTTTTCAAAATATAAAATACAAACATCAACTAAACGCGTTTTTAATAATTTCAAGTATTTTGTGAAAATAAATTTATCTTTCAAATTTTTACAAAACTATGAGATAGAAAACATGAGAATTTTTTCTCCAACTAAACGCACTCTTTAAGGGTGCCTTTAGTTGGGGAAAACACCCTCGTTTTGTACAAAATGTATTGTGAAAAATAAGGAAAACATAAATCGCGTTCAAATAAGTGTTTTCCAACAAAATATTTTGTAAAACACAAAATATTCTATTTCCTAACTTAATAAAGAAAATTACAAAACAAATTTTAGTTGTTTTCCTTTGTAACCCACAACCCTCCCTCCCCTTCTTCAAATAGAAAATACAAACATCAGCTGATGACGTATAGTATATATAACAGGCCTACTAGGCCCAATACGTACTATACACATACTGGGCTCAGGCCCAATAACTATAAAATAACCATAAGACCTAGGCCTACAGTAAGCCTAATGACGAAATTGGCTAAGGTCCAGACCTCAAGACGTATGTAAGATACACATAGGGTTGAGCCTTCAGCCGCTAGGCATCTTACGTCCGCATCCGCGTTTAACACGGAACCTTGTCCGCCAAGGGTCCGACTCCGGCGACTAACCATTGTATGCGAGAATCTAGGAAACCCTAGCGGTAAACCTCGCCTATAAAAGGGGCTATAATCCCCATACAAGGTACAACTTTCTCTCTCATAATTACACACACATACTCTTATTTCCTCTCGAATGCGACTTACTCTCACGGAGTCTAATCGTGGGGTCCGTCTCACGGTAAGACTAACGGTTTACCTTTCTTGTGTGGATATCATTCAAACTATTTGGATTAGTACAAAATCAGCCCATTAGAAGCTTGTTGGCCCAGCCCGGCAGGCTGTATTCATACCCATTACAACCCGTCACACAATTTGTATTAACTAGTTGGCGGCATCCATGGGACCCAGTACACAACTGCGTTCCAGAAAATACTCACCATGAGCACTCGATTTATACCAACTCCTGATTTCGTGCCTACATTGCGGAGTACGGTGAAAAGAGAAAACCACGCGGTCTTGAAGGACCTTGAGGGACCCGCGTCCGACGCAGCCCTCCGGAAGTATTGTGATAAATACTTCGATCAGATCTTGCCTATTGTGACGGAGAAAGTTCAGAAACGAGAAGAAAGAGCCAAAGCGGCAAAAGTCCGGAAGGATTACCGTGAAGCCCAACATCACCATAAAGCGGAAATACCAAGTGGAGATTTACGGAAACAACTCGAGGCAGCAAAGCGGCGGAACACGCAAAGTGATAGCGGCCAAAGACGCACCCGATCTAGGTCACCCAAAGGGAAAGAAGACAGAAGGGAAACAGTGTTCAAAAGGCTGCGCAAAAGTGTGTTCCACCGGCTCGGAGACAATGAGGGTAGTACTTTTGTATACTCCAAAGACCACAGGCAGCAAGTCCACCACGATGCCGAAAGAAATGAGAAGGGCAACCACAAAGACTCCCAATCACAACCGGTAGGACCAGGACTGGGAAGGCACGGAACCGAAAAAATTCGGTCTTGGAAAACGAACAGCTGTTCAAGTGATGGGTCTCACGGAAGCGGAGGCCGATGGTCCAAGTCGAAGCGAAGTCAAATGATGGAAATGATCGTGACCGCCGCACTGGTCCGCAAGGAGACTGATCCGTTCACTCCACGTATCCGCTACTTCGAAATACCTATGAAAACACGAATGCCAACCAACGTGAAAACATATGATGGAAGTGGAGACCAAGAGGATCATCTCAAGATCTTTCAAGCGGCGGCAAAGGTGGAGCGATAGGCTATGCCAACTTGGTGTCACATGTTCAACTCCACACTAACTAGATCCGCTAGGGTCTGGTTTGATGGCCTCCCACCCGAGTCAATAGACATCTATGATAAACTAAAGGAGGTCTTCTTGACTAACTTCCTCGAACAAAAGAAATGCATCAAAGATCCTGTAGAACTTCATCATATCAAGCAAAGAGACGGAGAGCTAACGGAAGACTTTGTAAGAAGATTCAAATAAGAAACCAGAAATGTAAAGGGAGCCCCAAAATTGATGAAGGTCTCAGGATTCATGCATGCGATCACTGATCCGGAGCTGATTAAGCGGTTACACGACAAAATCCCAAAGTCGATGAGCGAAGTAGTGAATATAACTACTTCCTTCCTAAGAGGGGAAGTAGCCGCAGGAAGTCGTGAAAGAAAGAAATACTGGGTACGAAGACGAACGGAAAGGCAGCGGGTTTCCGCAACCTGAGAAAGTCGTTCGAGGAAATGCCGGCACCAAGAATAGCTAGGCCTCCAAGCCTGTCCTCAGTTACTGCGATCGAGGAAAAAGTCAACAGAAAGTTCTACGAATTTCATGGAAAGGCGAGACATACCACGGAAGAGTGTCTACATTTAAAAAAGCAAAGAGAAGACAGGAAAAAGGGACCGATGACAAAGGTAGGAGAGCAACAGGAAGAAGCGTGCTAAAACTAAAAAATAATAATAATAAATATAAAAAATATAAACACGGGTCCGGACATCCTTACCGGAACGAGTGGAAAGTCGACCCTGTAGACCCTAGCAAATAACGGAGCAAAGGATTCAGGCAGAAATGCAGAAGCAAGGAAGCGTGTGATTAAATAAAAAGAGTCGACCACTGAGCAGATTAAAGAAGCAAATAGAAGGACCAAAGAAACACCTTGCCACTTTTAAACAAACCAAACCGTGGATGACCGCACGAAAAGAAGCCATAATGAAGGACGAAGAACACTGAAACACATTACGGATAAAAGAAAAACTCATTGGAAACTGTACCAAAGGAATAAGAAGCACAAACATCCATGATTCAATACTGCGTACGGAAAGGATAATAACCCGATAGAAATATGCAAAGAGTCACGACAAAAATGGGAAATAACAGAAGCTAAGGAAAGGATCCAGTCTCGGATCGGAAGGGGAAGCAGAGGTGGGAGCTGTTAGGAATTAGAAATTCCAGGTATTAAAGAGTCGGTCACCTCAAGTATATGTAATCGTTGAAAGCTCGTAGTCGTAGTTATTTTAAGTTAAGTAGTATTTAGTTATGTAACACCGTGGAGGACGGACGGTCTTTACCCATCTGTATGCACGATCCACGCCCGATGTGTGGCGATTTATGTAAGACTATAAATACTCTACCTTCCAAAGTAGAGTTGGAGCTCATAATAATATCTTTCACTTTCTCTCACTAAGTTCCCTAAACCTCTAACTTTCTCTCTAGAATTCCACTTATACGCCACCTTGTTGTTATGGTTTGATGTGTATGTGAAAACTAATATCTTACAATTGGTATCAAGAGCCATGGTTAGATCATATCTTGCACATCTTTGGATTTCTAGTGGTTTTTAGGTGGTTTTGAGTTTGAAAAGTTTAGTTGGTTTTGCATCATTTGGTTGATTTCGTGTTAAAGTTTGGATTTTGTTAGTACTTTTATGTTTAGAATCATCACAAGTGTGTAGGTTTTCATTTGGTAAGCTTAAATCATCTTGGTTGGGTTGTTTTGGATTGAAAAGTGATGTTTATGTGGTTTTTCTTGCTAGCGACTTAACTCACGGATTACTTTCTTCGTAGCGACTTGCTTTACAAATTTGTAGCGAGTTACGATTTCGCACCTAGCGACTTAGATCTAGCGAGTTCAAGACAAGCAGTGGACTCTCCACTACGGGTAGCGACTTGGTCCCAGTGAGTTGCTCTTTAGCGACTTGTATCTTTAGCGACTTGAGTAGCTTAATTGTCGCCAAAATTTTGCTAGCGACTTGAGGCTTAGCGAGTTACTACTAGCGACTTGCATTTGTCTAGCGACTTGAGACCTATAGCGACTTAGTGGTGTAGCTAATTAAGTGTTAGCGACTTGGTCAGTATCTTCTAGCGACTGGGTGATTGTTTACGGTTTTCTTGATTTAGTAAAATCCCGTGAAAGAATCTATTTCTCGGTTTAATCATAGAGTTATAAAATCCCGTATTATCCGTTAACATGTCTACCAACGCTCCTACTATCATCTCCACGGTTGCAGAGGATGTTCAGCGGTGGGTCGATACTCGTCCACCCATGCTTCGACAGAATCGACTACGATTCTTGGGCTCAACGAATCGATTGTATCGCCTTGAAAGGAAAATGGTGTCAACATTCTCAAATCCATTGATGAAGGACCATATCGAGTTGAGACGACTAGAGACATACTTGATACTAATGAAGATGGTACTCTGCTACGGAATGGATGACCTAAAATGTATGATGAGCTTGATGATAAGGATAAAAAGAGATTCGATCACGAGATATCGGGCTTCAAACATTGTTCTTCAAGGTCTTCCTAAAGACATCTACAAGTCGATCAATCATAACACCGATGCAAAGGCGCTTTGGGATAATGTTAAGATGCTTCTCTCGTGTTCGAATTAACTATGGAAGGCATGAGAATCCCAACTCTATGACGAATTTGAGCACTTCAAGATGAAACCGATGAGAATGTCTATGAGTACTATGTGAGATTTCATAAGTTAGTGAATGACATGAGGAACATCGAATGACTATGCCTAACATTCAAATTGAACTCAAAATTTGTGAACAACATGAATCCCGAATGGCACAAGTTTGTCACATTGTGAAGCTCACTAAAGGATTGAAGAATACAAACTATGAGCAACTCTATGCCTTCCTCCTTCGAATGAGAGACATGCTATGTTTGAAAAATTGATTCTCAATCGGTTCAAAACCAACCGTGGAGAGACAAGCTCGCCTAATGACTCAATGACTTTCTACTCAAACATCGGAATCACAACCAAAGCATCACAAGTCATACCTTGGGTAATGGTAATCACAAACTCATTCCCGATCCTATGTTCAAACAAGTCGATGCCGATGCACACGTGGGTAACTTCATTAATCAATTAGCTCTTCTCATTAGTCAAAACATGAATTCCTCCCACAAACCAACAACAACCTCGAACATCATCTAACCCACACAATCAAGCCACCGTTAAAGATGGAAGGATCGTGGTGCAACCGATTCAGAAAGGCAGTATGATCGGGGAAGAGGTGGAGTTGGGAGAGGTTATGTTGGCAACCGTAATCGAGGAAGGAATGGTAACCAAGGTCAAGCTAAGTCAATCAAATGTTATAAGCTGTGGTGGTAAGGGACACATTGCAAGGAACCGCACATCTCCAAAGCGTCCACGAACGCCGATTATTTCGAGATAAGATGTCTGGCACAAGCTCGGGACAATGGTGCCGCTGGATGAAGAGGAATTGTTGTTTCTTGTTGAGGCAATGCCAAGACCTATGATGCGATGTGGATGAGCAATTTATTCGGAGATAGGTCACAATCATCGAATGCCTTTCAAGTCGCCGATCGTGATGCATACGACTGATGTGGATGATGGACCTACTGGACACACAATTTTTATGGCTAGCATTTCTCCAATGGTTTCTCCCAAGGTCTCTTCTTCACCACTAGTGGCCCATCCCAAGACAAGCTCATCTCGAGGTATTAAAACTATACGATGATGTCGATATGCAACAGATGCATGACAAAGTACAATCAATCGAACTATTGAATCAAATATTGAAAATATGGGTAATATCGATATTGTCCCATATGATCAATATGTGAAACAAAGTGAAAGTGAAGTTGTACCAAGTGATGCATCTTCCGCGATCAACAATGACTATGTTTATGATGAATACACCGCATGTGCCCCGATGATTCCGTAATTTCAACTAAATGCCTATAAAGAACGTGTTGCTATTTATGAACAACGTGCTAAATTTGAGTTGACCACCGTGAGCGTGAAATGGATGACCAAGTGCGCTGATGAATTAGAAAAAGTAATTTTAGAAGAAGTATTGAAACAAGAATTAAATTCCTTGCAAGAAAAACTTTCTAAAACAAATAAGCAAAAGCAAGAACTTCAAGAAAATGTAAAATGCTTAAGCAAGAATTTAATGCAAAGGAATCAAAACTCTTGAGAGACTTTTCTAATCTGAAAACTTTGAAAACAAACTTGAAAACAAGTCGTACATACAAGGAAACACCATTCGGATCGCTCACATGGTCACTAAACATCGTGTCTTAAGCGACAAGCATAGCATTCCCTTGTTGAGGAACCAAATCCAGAGGTAATTAAAAGGCTAGAAATGCTCATAAGGTGCTTTATGATGGTAATAAAATCCTTAAGCCTAGGCGAAACCTAGTTGCGTTGAGTGCACCGAGGAAGATAAGAAATCAAATGAGATCACTAGGAAAAATGAATAAGAAACAAAATGATCCCAAATGCAAAGAGAAAAAATAATTATCACTCCTCATGACTACAAGAAGGAAAACTGATTTCCTTGAACAAGTTTAAGCCTCGACATTGTTGACTCTCGAACAAGTCTTTCGAAAAAGGATTTAGATAAGCGTAAAGCGGAAAATATTGTTGAAACAAACCCTCCCTTTGGAAAATGCCTAGAGCGATGTGTATCCTCCTAATACACCAATGCATCTTGTACCTAGAACAATTGCCACCAAAAGCAAGACATTAATTAGCCAATACGTTATATTTCAACTATTTGTTGATTTTGAGAAAACTTGCAAGAAAATGATCACACCCATTGGTATAATCAAGGAGAAAGGGTTTTGAACAAATGAAAGAATGTTATTTAACTAAGGTCATGCCTTTCTTTAAACTTCGAAAGATCACTTTGAGAGTCTTAAAAGGGGTAGAAAGCGATATCAAGGAATGGAAAAGGAATTTGATGCAATGGTAGTTGAAGTTAGTGATTATGAGCGTGCACTAAAATATAATGAGATTGAGAGGAAGAACTTGCATACCTTAAATGAGACTCTTATTATCGAATGTATTGCTCAAGATATTTTTTTCATCGCTTCAAATTGCTCTATTAATGTTTCCCAATTTCATGAACTATCTCTTGCTCGAAAGTCTCTCATGATCGTGTCATTGAGCTTGAAAAACTAATTCTAAACTAAACGAGAAAATTGAGTGGATGATCACGACAATTTGGTTAAACATTTTCTAAACTAGAAGTTGAGCATTTTAATCTACAACCGAAATATCAACATCTTAAAGAAAATGTCAAAACTTCAAATATCAAGACATCATCGATGCTCCGAGTTTGATGCGTTTTCAAATTAACAAACGTGATGAAGCAGATTCAAGCTCGGTGCAACACGATCGTAAAGTTGAAAGCCCAAATCTCTCAATTAAAGGGTCAAACAAACAATATGACAGCTCCCAAATGCCTCCTCCTTTAGATTCTCGAATTCTCAAACGTTTCATCTTCAAAACCTAGTAAATGCTTTACAAAAGGAAAACGAAAGTTTTCTAGAAGAAAATGAAAAGGTTAAACGTCATTTCAATGAGTTATTTGAATCAATTAAAGTCACTCGTAACAAAAACAACGAACAAATAGCTTCATTGCAAAAGGAAATTGAGAATCAAGAGTCGTAAAAGGAAAATGCCAATGACCAATGGGGAGAATGGTGGATCAAAGGTTCACTCTTGTAATAAATATGCTTTGTGCGTGACTTATGTCCTCCTCATCTAAGGAACAACAAACTTGCTATTCAAACATACTTCTCATCCCTTAAGGATTGCCTAGAATGTCTGCGTGAGATTGTTGAAGAGGATAAGTTAGAGAAACCTCATGATAATGCAATTGGACATGCATGCTTATATGCCAAACGATCTCAAGAAATCTTAGAATGCTTGATCACAATATGCCCAAAGTCATTAGGTGAAAGAGTTAATCCTTTGATTCCATGCTCGATGCCTAATGCCAAGTATGATATGCATTCGATTCCCAACGCTTTGAATGTGAACCGTAGTGTGCCTTTAAGTAGTTCGATTCGGATCATCAATGCTAAGAAAGAGAACTCAAGTGTGACTTCTAGAGTACAAATCCCAACACTTCTAGTTTTAAGAAAGTGAACCTTAGTGTGCTCGCATGTAGTTCGGATCCCACATCTAAACAGTGATGCAAAGAGTTGTAAAACCCACTAATGTTCCCATTCCTCTACAGAGTAATCGGTGACATTAAAGGGATCAGTCAAAGTCTCAAGACAATACAAGGAATGATAGGACCTCGCAAGCTAAGAATGTGCTTTGAAAAGAGTAGAAGAACAATCTAGGAACTTTAACCTTGAATCGAATAAAACGAATCGTGTTGATTCTAGTATTAGCCATAGGCGCATCGTAATTAATTCAATTCGATACTATTTGCAAACCTTGTATCGATGTCGCTTGAATTTCATTTCTAATCATGAATGTGGTGTTAATGTTACGCCTAATGATGTTAATTGTCCGATTAATATTGTTAATGCTAAAATTCATGCTAAGAAGGCTAAAAGGCAAAACGAAAGAAAGTTAGAAAACAAAGGGAAACTCACGGAAGAACATTCAAGAAAATAGGCTTTTATTGGATACATTGGTCATAAGACTAATCGATAATGCCCACTAGAAAATGGATGCCCACCGGTAGAACTATTCCCTTAAGAAGTGATCACACCGCGAAGCAGGCTATCTGAGACACTAGTATCGCATCTATTCACAATGATTCCATTGCCTCACTTTACGATATGAATGATTCTATTTACGATGTGGGTGTTCCAAACATTGTTACTAACCAAATGGAACCCATTCTTGCATGGGATCCCAATTATCCGATTATCCATTCTTGTCTCGTGTTCAACCTGCAGATCGTTCAAATCGCTTCGTGGTACCGGACTCGTGTTGTTCCAAGCATATGATTGGAGACGGTCATGCTCATGAACTTCGTGAGCAAATTCATGAGGATCATTAGATTTGGTAATGATCATTTCGGTGCTATTATGGGTTATGGAGATTATGTTGTTGGTGATAGTGTCATCTCTAGAGTTTACTATGTGGAAGGTTTAGGTCATAATCTGCTCTCGTTGGTCAATTCGTGATTACGATCTAGAAGTAGCCTTCGAAAACATACACCTTTGTTAGAGATCTTAATGGTAAGGAACTGTTAAAAGGAACCGTGGCTCAAATCTTTACACCATCTCTATCGATGACATGATGAGGGCTTCTCCAACCGCTTGTTATCAAAGGCTTAAAAACAAAGTCATGGTTATGGCATCGTCGTCTCAATCACTTGAACTTGGCACCATCAACGATCTTTCCGAGAAAGGACTTAGTTGTAGGTTTACCTAGACTAAAGTATGAAAAGGATCATCTTTGTTCAAGATGCCAATTGGGTAAAGCAAAAGTTTGCCCACAAACCCAAACATACTAACTCGTCACGAAGTTCTTCATATGATTCATATGGATTTATGTGGACCAATGAGGGTGCAAAATATATTTGGGAAAAATATGTGTTAGTTGTGGTTGATGATTACTCTAGATTCACCGGGTCAAGTTCTTAAGGACAAAGGATGAAACTCGATATCATCATCAAACTCATCAAACAGTGCAGTTCGACTTAACAAAATCGCCGAATTATCGAGCAGACAATGGAACCGAGTTTGTCAACAAACAACTTAGTGAATTCCATGAATGCGTTGGAATCACCATCAAAGAAGTGTACCACGAACTCCTCAACGAGCGGTGTAGTTGAAAGACGAAATCGAACTCTTGTTGAAGCCACTAGAACAATGCCGATTTACTCAAAGGTTCCAATGTTTCTCCGGGTCAAGCAATTGCCACTTGCTACACACAAAATCGTTCCACGATTCACACCGTATATGGAAAACTCCATATGAACTTGTCCACAATGAAAACCTAATCTCTTCCTTCGTGTGTTTGGTGCATTGTGTTACCCAACTAATGAGGTCAAGACTTAGGCAAACTTAGGGCTAAAGTCGACATTGGAGTATTTGTAGGATATGCACCAAACAAAAGGGATGCCGAATCTACAACAAAAGAACCCGAAATATCATGGAAACAATTCACGTTACGCTTGATGAGTCGACCGGTCAAATGGCTCCTCGGACACTCCACTCAGACCCGTGACTTCAAAAGCAGTCCATTGGTTCATCCCTTGTTCCAAACTCTTCTCAAGAAACTCCATATGGACCTCCATCCAAGATGATTTAAAGAAATTGTTTGATCCTATGTTTGATGAACTGTATGATTCAATTACTAATGAGGTGCCGATCCCTACAACAGAGGATGCTCATATTCCTGTGAATGAAGTCAATCCTTGGTCTCAATATCTTTAAGTCGGAAGCACTGCTGCGATCCTTGATCTCATCAACAAATCATCATTCTTCAAATGTACATCATGGAAATGTTTTGGCATCAATGATGAAGTTAATCCCTTTGCTACTCCACGAAGATGCTCCATTTGAAAACATATTTGCTACTCGAATCATCATCGAACCATCTTCTTCGTGAGACATCGACTCGCCTACCGGTTCCTCAACAACCGCCACATGAACACCTCGAAAATGGGCTCACGATCATCCATTAGACAACATCATTGGAAATCCTCTCGTCTCAGTATCAACCGGAAACAACTCGCAACCGATGCCTTATGGTGCTTCTTCAACTCCGTACTATCTAAGATCGAACCAAAGGATGTTAAAACCGCCATGAATGAAGATAGTCGGTTCAATGCCATGCAAGATGAAATTCATGAGTTTGATTGACTTGATGTATGGGAGTTAGTACCTACTCCGATTGTGCTATGATTATTGCTCTTAAATGGATCTTCAAAGTGAAACTTGATGAGCATGGTGATGTGTTGAAGAACAAGGCTCGATTAGTTGCTAAAGGATACCGTCAAGAGGAGGTATTGACTTTGAAGAATCTTTTGCTCTGTTGCTCGAATCGAGGCAATCGTAATCTTCGGCTAATCTTCGCTAGTAAGAACATGGTAGTCTATCGATGGATGTGAAGACGGCATTTCTAAGCGGAGATCTTAAAGAAGTCGCTCACGCCACCAACTGAAGGATTTGTGAATCAAGAGCATCCTACTCACGTTTATCGTTTGAAGAAGGCTCTTTACGGTTTAAAGCAAGCTCCAAGGGCATGGTATGATACAATCATCAAAGTTTCTTCTATCAACCGGATTCATCAAAGGAGCGATTGATCCTACATTGTTCACCGTGAAGTCGAGCAAACATTTAATTCATGTTCAAATTTATGTTGATGATATTATTTTGCCTCGGCTGCACCCAATGGAATGTGATCGTTTTCAAATGAAATGAGTTCAAAGTTTCAAATGTCAATGATGGGACAAATGTCATTTTCTTGGGATTACAAATTTCACAAAGTCCCGAGGCATTTTCATAAATCAATCTAAATATGCAATAGAGATCTTAAAGAAATTTGGATTTGATTCAAGTGACCTCTGAGACACCCCCATGATTGACCGAACCAAACTAGATGAGGACCACTCGGGGATCATGATTGACCAAACGAAATATCGTAGTATGATTGGATCACGATGTACCTCAACGCTAGTGAACCGGACATCTTGTTCATTGTTTGCATGTGTGCTAGATACCGTGCTAAGCCTACTAAAAAGCACCTTGAAGCGATTAAACGGGTCTTCGGTATCTCCAAGGAACCATCAATATGGGTCTTTGGCACCAAGGACACCGGTATGTCACTAACGGCCTATGCGAGATGCCGATCATGCGAGTTGTCAAGATACACGTCAAGCACGTCCGGAGGTGCTCGTTCTTGGGTGATAAGCTTGTGAGTGGTCTTCAAAGAAGCAAATGAGTACTTTATTTCCTCTCTGAGGCGGAATACATAGCCATGTCATCCTGTTGTGCTCAAATCTTATGGATGAGATCTCAATTATCGACTATGGCTTTGAATTCAACAAAATCCCTGCATCGTGATAATAAAGTGCTATTGCTCTCTCATGCAACAACGTTCAACACTCAAGAGCAAAGCACATCGACATTCGTCATCATTTCATCGTGGAACAAGTGGAAAAAGGTGTGGTGGAACTCTATTTTGTGAGGTCCGAATATCGCTAGCCGACATCTTCATCAAAGCTCTTCCAAGAGAACGTTTTGAGTTTATTCTTCCACGCCTTGGCTTGAAAAGCCTTCAACCGAACACTCAAACGTCTTCGAGGAGGAAGACGAGGAGTAAAAGGTTTCCTTCATCTATATCTTGTAAATATTTTTTGAAAAACAAAATAGAAAATTATAAAACTTTCAAAATCCATAAAAATTTGAAAATTCAAAAATCTTCAAAAATATTGTCAATTTGTCGAGTTTTCTCTGTTCGATTATATCTACGGTCTTTGTCTTGTCATTCAAAGAATGACACGGGACTTTAGATGTTGTTCAATTCTTAAAAAAAATATATATATATATATATATATATATATATATATATATATATATATATATATATATATATATATATATATATATTTTGGGAGAAAGAGAAACAATGGTTTATTGTCATTTTTAGGCAATAACCCGGTTTTAAAAGAAAGAACAGAGCCATGTTTTACCATGTTTTCAAATTCCATGCTCGATTCTATAAACATTTATCTCTTTGAAAACCAAATGCTTTGAAAAATAACTCGGTCTCTATTTTTGATAATCATCGTGACTTATTTGTCAAAATCTATATCTCTCAATCAACAACCTATGTCATTGATTGAGGGGAGAATGATTTCAATTAAATTAAAAAGTTATTTGGCTTTAAAATGTTTTCAAAAGATATACATGCATGTTTTATCAATGGAGTTTAAAGTCTTAAAATCCGATCCTTATCGCTTAAAACGCTTTCATAATCAAGTCACAATTCTCCTTAAAAGCTTTCAAAATCAATTTAAATCTATAAGAGATCACAAATCTCAAATGATTTGATAATTGTGATCGGGAGAATGTGTGATTTAAATTGATTTAAACCGATAATTCGGTAAATGGTTTTATAAGGATGCAATGTTGTCCTTCCCACATGTGACAAACGATTTCTATTTTTCAATGCACATGTTGAGGGGAGCATCTATCTTAAACCTATGATTTGGAACGTGATCATTTATCTCAATGTGCGGGTTCCCTCTAGTATGTGCAAAACTCTTTTCTAATCTCGAGGCACGTATTGTGGGGAGCAAACTTATGAAAACCTCATCCTTCCGGAAATGCTCTATCTACTTGATTTGATGTGAAAAGTGATGTTGATATCTTTTAGAAAATGGTAATCAAAGAAGTTAATTCTTTCTCTTGCCTCCGTGTGCAAAACATTTTAAATACTTGATGCACATGTTGAGGGGAGTTCTCGTTCTAAAATATCAAAACAATTTCGTGTACAAAATGCTTTGATAATATATCATAAGTATCTCGAATTGATTTTCAAATGGTTTTCAATTGGTTCCATATGGCGATGAACAATACCAAAAAGACCTACCAACTTTACTTTATGTATGGTGATATAAGGATGATAAGGTTAGGTTTTGTTCCCATGATCCGCCGTAACAGGAGGGATCTACCGAGGACAATCCACTAGTTAGTGTAGAAGTTCTTAGGTATGATGATAAAAGGAGAATAGTGAGATATGGGAAGAGTGCGGACTAAGGCGAGCTAGTACCGAATAAACCCAACAAGGTTCTAGCTATGAAGTCTCGGTAAGCATCAAGGGTTGAAGAATTAAAAAGAATTGAATGAGAAAGGGTGAAAACAAATAGCCTCCATTTATTCAACCTTAGGGCGTAAACCGGGTTCAATTCATATGCTACCGATGGTAACATCGATATTGAAGACAAGACGTCATGGACCCGATGATGCATCGCACTTCAACTTTCCAAACCACTCAAGTTCCTCTTAAAAGGACTTGTTTCATTCTCACGGGAACCGACATTATCTATCGACTTTCTCTTAGAGATTGTTGATATTGAAGAAGGAGACCTCTCCTAGTCTCCCAAGGGATCCAAATATGCACAAATTGAGTCTAGAGCCACGAGATCATCAATAAATCTCATTAGGACACTTTCAATGAAGACTCTGTTTCACACAATGTGGAAGAGAGATTATATTTTGAGTCCCACGCATTATCCTTGTGGTATTGCCGTAACATCCGAGTGATGTGTATACATATTCACAATGAAGATGGAAAGCCTTCGAGCCAACATCAAACAAGCTCCCGGTAGGTGGCATGTGAGATCTATTATATGGATCAACCATGTGACAACCGAACAGAAACAATGGGGCGATTCAATCTCTTGAATCAATCTGGTTCAGTTATGGATTGACGGATACCTTTGAAAACCGGTCTTTGTGCTTAACAACTCTTTTCTTCAAAGACATCGACCGTGTACTCATTTTTCAAACCAAAGGTGTTTTATGATTGATAATCGATTTTCAATAAAACCTTCGTTGTATTGCAAAAACAATTTCTATTGAGCAATACACGATTGTTTTTCAAATCTCTTTTCATCAATCGATGGACTTAAAATTACATTGGTTCACTCACTCCGTGTTGTCTTCTTTGAGATGTTCCGGTTTGAGAATAGCTAGAGCAAATTGCGAAACCCTGTCAAGGAAATTATTCGAATTATACCGATCACAGGCAAGACATGTATCGATCAACGGGAACCGTGGGCCGTGTACCTCAATTCAACGAAGTGATCAAAGACACTTTCGTGCGATTTATTGCTAATTGTTGTATGCGGTACACCCGACGTTTAAATGATCGTAATGATGCGGTCAATCCATAGCCGCATGCTCACTTAACACATTCATCTCAAAAGAAATCATGATTAGTGCATCAATGACTCGATATTTTCACTCTATGCTTCGCTTCTGTTGGTGCCAATATCATGATTCAACAAATGCTTCCGCTACTCGATGAGAAGATATCATGATCCATAATGTGAGCATGTCGGTCCTAAAGTCACAACATCACATAATACCAACACCACAAAGGAGGTCTCGTAGATTGTTGATTGTCGATGATCTCAAAAGATGGCTCAAATTTATTATCACGTGGATCGTTAAAGACCTCCACTTGAAGTAACCAAACATGCAATGTGAATAATCAATGACTACGAGCTTAGAAGCAAAGGACTACATCAAGAATGCAAGAACAATTTTAATGTAATATCTATTTGTATTCAATGTAATTTTGGTACATGATTGAGGTGACCTCCTTGGGGAGATTGTTAGAATTAGAAATTCCGTGTATTAAAGAGTCGGTCACCTCAAGTATATGTAATCGCTTGAAAGCTCGTAGTCGTAGTTATTTTAAGTTAAGTAGTATTTAGTTATGTAACACCGTGGAGGACTGGACGGGTCTTTACCCATCAGATGCCCCGATCCACGCCCGATGTGTGGCGATTTATGTAAGACTATAAATACTCTCTACCTTCCAAGGTAGAGAGTTGAGCTCATAATAATATCTTTCACTTTCTCTCACTAAGTTCCCTAAACCTCTAACTTTCTCTCTAGAATTCCACTTATACGCCACCTTGTTGTTATGGTTTGATGTGTATGTGAAAACTAATATCTTACAGGAGCAAAAGGATAAACCTTATCCAAATGCTCAAAAAGAAGGGAAAATATGCAAGTACATATTCGCGTTCCTTCTCGAGAAATGTTATGTCAAATCCAACAGAAACAATAGGTACGCATGCTACGAGCCTAGGCACGCACCTATCAACAAAACAATAAATGAAAATTAATGCCAACGCATGCGAAAACAGTAAAACCCTCGTTATAAATACGCGGGGTAAAGAAAGGGCAGAAAAAGTAAAAAAGGACCATTTATTCGCTTAAAACAAAGTGAATCGGTACACAAAATCAGGTAAAGGAAAATTCCCAAAGAGAAGCTGAAGATGTTATCCAGAAAAAGAACACGATGGTCTACGATAGAAGAAGAGTATAATCAACCATCAACAACACCACGACGTCAATGCACGGTCGTCTCCAAAAAATACATACATAACCTAAACCTTTACCCACCAAAAGAGAAACACATAAACAAAAGAAGATGTCGGGCCAACCGAGACATGTTCTAAAGTGACTACTAATAACAATTAGTCAATTAGCCATTCTAAAATGACGACTAATAACCAACCTCGATGACCATTCACAACACTCATTCCACCAAAACCCATGTCCATTGAAGATTGTGTGGGCATACCCCTAAACAAGCGTACGTCTACTAATCCAGGCATATCGGGTTGGATAGACTGGGTTTAAGGAACAAATGATCAGCTCGTGGGCGCTGGGATGAAACAAAAGTTGTGCGAGGGAAAAGCAATCTCACTAAAAGCCCTTCTACTACCGCGCAGCAGGGCGGGTTCAGACAGGAAACCTCTTGAAAGGCCTATCAAACTTGTTGTATACCCTACAACATAATAAGCCCGCTGATGAAAAAAAATAGCAGGCAAGGGGAAGCGTCACGACCTTTCGAGAAACAATTGCAAGCCCATGAACTTCTCAGGAAACCCCGAAGGGAGAATGTAGCAGCCCTAAGAGGAAGCGGGGACCGGAACTCCTTCTAGAAATGGATAGCAGACAAGAAGGAGGATTCGAAACTCAGAAGAGAAAGGAAAATACCCGCGCTAGGAATGTCAGCGAAAAATGACAACGTCAGCAAAAGCAAATCCGGCCGGAACATTTCTTCAAGAAAGGAAATTATAACTATTATGTATAAGGCAAACCGCCAGAGACAACTATTAAAACAAACCTTCGCAAGAGCGAAGAGAAGCGAATCGCAAAGCACTTCTCAAGAGTGATGACCGCTGTTGGGAAATACGCTTTTGGGAGTTAATACTTATTTCAGTGGAGTTAGTACTGATAGTGTTATTTGATAAGTATTAACTAGTTAGTACTAATAGTGAAAATATTAGTACTAATAGTGTTAGAGTTTGTACTGTTCTAAGAAAGGAATGTCGTGTAAGAGTTATAACAGTGTATCTTCTATTCCAATAGAAGATATGATATACTTAATGCATAGTTATCTCTGTAAGGGATCTCCTTAGAACCAGAAGGATAGAGGAGAATCTGCACATAGAGTTTCTTGAGGACAAACCTAGTCTAGAGGGGCAAGGACCAACATGGCTTTTTGATATTGATATGCTAACAAAATCTATGAACTATGTGCCTGTTTCTGTGGATTCTAAAATGATTGTAGGAGAAAAGCAAGGTCGAGATGCAAATTCTGATGATGAAGATGCCTGCATTCTATTGCCCATTTGGAATGACAACTCGTGGAAGCATTTCTTTGGGAGGTAAACAAAGTCGATGATCGCCCCAAAGACTAATGATTCTAATGTCAAGATGCAACCAATACAGATGAAACAGTGGTAGAACCTCAAGTGTTCAGAACAACTGTGGTTAATATTGATAAGCCACAAGTTAGTATTGATGAGCCAAATTTTAGTACTGATGGTCCTCTGACTACTCCATCAGTTAATACAGAGGTTCCTGATCTCTATGCTGAAGCTGATGAGATTGATATGACCAATATAGCTTCATCTTATGTTGTTCCTGCTACACCACACAGAATAATCAATCAAAATCATCCCTTGGAAAATATCATTGGAGATGTCAATGCTGAAAGAACTACAAGATCTAAATTTCAAAGATAGTGAGACAGATTCTTGATTGCCATCTATGAAGAAAGAAATCATGGTGCCTCACGAGACATGTCTCTTTGCCTGCTTTGTTTCCCAAGCAGTAACCAAAGAAAGTCTTCAAAGCTCTTCAAGATGAATCATGGGTAGAAGCAATGCAAGAAGAGCTTCTCCGGCTTTAAACTTCAAAGTGTATGGGTTCGGTAGATCTTCCCGATGGCAAGAGAGCCATTGACACTAAATGGGTTTTCGTAAACAAGAAGGATGAAAGGAGTAGTAATAAGGAACAAGGCTAGACTGGTAGCTCGGGGGTATACATGCAAAGAAGGATTAATTATGAAGAGGTCTTTGCTCCAAAGGGCAAGGATTGAGGCTATCGACTTTTCCGGCCTATGCATCATATAAAGACTTCACAATATACCAAATGGATGTAAAGAGTGCTTTCCTCTATGGGAAGATTGAGGAGGAGGTGTATGTCTGTCAACCTCCTGGGTTTGAAGATCCTACCTTTCTAGATAAAGTGTACAAAGTTCAGAAGGCACTTTATGGTCTGCATCAGGCCCCAAGAGCTTGGTATGAAACTTTAGCCAAGTATCTTTTGAGCAATGGCTTCAGAAGAGGGAAGATTGATCAGACTATATTCATCAAGAATGTGAAGACTGATATCCTGTTGGTACATATATATGTAGATGACATTATTTTTGGTTCAACCAAGCAGGATCTATGCAGAGAGTTTGAGAAGTTGATGCATGACAGGTTTTAGATGAGTTCTATGGGAGAACTCACCTTATTTCTTGGGCTACAGGTCAAGCAGAAGCCAGATGGCATGTTTATTAGTCAGGATAAGTATGTCAAGGAGATTTTGGTGAAGTTTGGCTATGAAAATACAAAGATTGCAAGTACTCCTATGGAGCATAATAAGCCACTACTTCTAGATGCTGATGGTGAAGAAGTAGATCAACATCTCTACAGGTCCATGATTGGATCATTGATGTATTTGACTGCCTCCGTAATGTATATTATGTTTGCGGTGTGCATGTGCAAGATTTCAAGTCTCTCCAAAGCTTCTCACTTGCATGCGCTTAAAGAATCTTTAGATATCCGAAGGCCATGCTCAACTTGGCCTTTGGTATCCTAAGGACTCTTCCTTTGATCCGGTAGCTTACTATAACAGTGATTATGCTAGGGCAAGTCTTGATAGGAGGTCAACCACGGTGGATGTCGGTTCTTGGTGATAGGTTGATTTCATGGCGGCAAGAAGCAGTATTGTGGCAACCTCTACAACCGAGGTCGAGTATGTAGTCTGCTTAGTTGTTCGTGGTCAAGTTCTCTCGGATTCGTAATCGATGCTTGATTATGGTATAATTTCATGGGCACCGCTATTTATATTGATAACAACAAGATTATATGCATTATCAAAAATCCAGTTTTTCATTCTAAAACTAAGCATATAGAGATAAGACATCATTTTATAAGAGACTGTAATGAAAAGAAACTTATTTAGGTTGATAGGATTGATACTGAGTTTAATGTTGCATATCTTTTAACCAAAGCTTTTGATTTGGGAAGGTTTCAGTACTTGGTCACAAGTATTGGGATGCTTCATCCATAATATGTCTTATCTCTCTCAATTTTGTAAAGTTTTGTAAACTGGTGATTAGTACTGATTGTTATCCAGTTAATACTGATTGTGTTAAGTTAATACGGATTGGCAAGAAACTGTCTTGGATTGTGTTTTATTGGTTTTGGACTAAGTTTTCAGGTATAACACAAGTATTATGGATATGGTTTGGTGACTAGGAGTTACATCACATGTGGTTCTGTTTCTTATGCTTAATCTGCAACCACCACATGATGGAACTTGCTGTAACAATGGAATGTGTGATACCAAAGCATTATGTGGCATCTTGTGCTTAAAATGAACATGAATTGATGGTTTTAGTTGGTCAGATCATTATGCACTAACCCACTCTTTGCCATTCTATCTGTTTACAGATAGTGTGACTAGCCTAAGGTCATCCGGCTTAGAGAACAATGAGCAACCGTGAATCCAACACTTGTGTTGGAGGCAACACCGCCACGAGTTTGGAAACCTCGTTAGAAGGCCCTTTAATGGGACTATCCATCACGGGCAGTGTTATGCACTGAAACCATTGGTTTTCACCAAACTAGAGGCCATGTGAGGCCGACCTTGATTAAGTGTCTATCACCACACTTAATCCCTTCAAAATTAGGGTTTTAGTATTATAATTTCCAACATATAAGATAATACTGATGGGTAAAAGTTAATACTGATGGTTATAAGTTAGTACTGATAAGCATAGTTAGTACTGATGAACTAGCCGTTAGTACTTATTCCAAAAGTCTGTTATGCAATGATTACTTTTGCAAGTAGAGTTGTTACCATCTTTTTCCTTATAAAACGGTTTTCTAATTGGTTTCTATTCACTTATTACCATAAATACTTATAAGGCGGTTCAACCAAAATTCTCCAACTCTCTATATATTGCATAACTTTCCAATTGCTTTCACCACAATTCTCTAAAGACTTTTACGATTAAATCCCACATAACTAACCCTGACTTTTCTCTTTCATGGCTCCTATTGATTTTGTCGACAAGCACAACATGGTGGCGTGCTTGGAATTGCTAGAAGGCCATGATGAATTTACAAAGATAGTAACTTTCCTCAATAGAAGCAGCATCAGGTTTGCTTTACTTTTAAACCCTACTATCTTCTATACCCCTCGTCGGAAGTTTTGCAACCGTCATTGCCTCAACAATCGAGGAAGGGTACAATGACTAATTGGCACAAAGTGGATGGTAACCAAATTGTTATTATCGAGGCCTCTCTAAGAGAACATCTTCATCTTAGAGACGTCAAGGTATTAGCACTTATGAGTCATCGACATAATTGAACAACTCACATTGATGGGGTATAGGCATGACAATACTATCAATTTTCACAAAAGTCAGCTTTTCCCACAATGGAGGTTTCTAATTCATACACTCTTACACCGCTTGAGTCATAAAAGGACCTGGCCGATGCTTTTCACAAGCATAGCCATTACCTTGATCTCGCTTTGCAATAGGTGGTGTTCAACTTTTCAAACTATATTTTGAGGGTATGCTTAAAATGCAGCTAGCAAAAACAAGTTTCGATGTATCGAGTGTTTATACAATTGTTTTTGGATCTTCAGAGACAAAACTTGCAACCTCACAAAAATATTTATCCATAAAAAATACTCACAACCAAAGTGTTTTCAAATATGTTAAGGGTTGTGGTAGGATACAGTGGGGTTGTAGTGCCATTATTTCCAACCATGTTTATTGCAGAGGGTGCATGACCATCAAGCACAGGTGGCTCCCAACACCCACCCACAGATCCTGAACACTCTCCCCATCAACAAACTTCATCAACCAGTAGGCACTCCAGACGGGAGAGTGGGACAACTCAGCCCCATTCTCCTCCTAACATTGTACTATATGAGCCTATCCCAGGTGATGGAGGGGATAGAGTGGTGAGGGCTGCCACTACTCAACCAGGCTTAGAAGCTGGTGAGGAAATTGGTAACATCAATAAGACCCAATCCATGCCAACACCTAGTGAGCACCCCTTACAGGGTGGACCCAGGCAAAGGCTTACAAGGGGGAGGGTGTATCTGCTCAGGATAGGCCTGGGAGTGCATCTCAATTGCACAATGACCCACCTCTCTCAGCAGGTCCTACAGCTGGAAGTGGTGTGAGGGCAGCTTATCACTTTAGGATATGACAAAATTGTACATGTTCTTATGCAGAAAGGTGAACACCTTGGAGATTGCTTTGGATGAACATAAGAAAGCTGCTGCAAAAGTTCATACCAGGATGCTCCTCAAGAAGAAAAGGCTAGAGCATCAAGTAAAACTTCTTTCCAAGCCAACAACAGAAGCATCTCCAGTCACCACATCTCTCAAAAGAAAGACCAAGTTCAGAGTTTCTAGCACATCTACAGAGAATTCTTCCAAACAGGGGAGGAGTTCTGACATTCAAGGAAGAAGAGACTTTGGTCAACGGCAAGGTGGTCAAGGTGGTTCAGCTTTTCAGAGCCCTTTTATTGATGATGAAGAAGTACAAGTCAACATTGGTGCAGAAGAAGTACTTAGTACTCCTACATGCACTATCAGTACTATCCCAGTTAGTATTGTTAGTGTTGTAGTTAGTACTGATAGTACTATAGTTAGTACTCATGGCATTCTTCAATCAGTATTAAGCCCAATCTTTCAAGTAGCTGCTGAACTACAACAAGCCACAACAATAGAGGCCACCATCATCACTACCACTCCACATGAATAAAGTGATGAAGAAGATAGAGAGAATGATGTAGGTTTTATCGACTGTGTCTTAATATTTATAGTGTCTCGCAATACCTATGGTTCACCCTAGTGCACTAACAGGCGGTGTGCCGGTCGTGTGTATTGTAGTAAATGGTAAAGACGAGGTCGCCCAAGAGCTATGTGTGTTGGATTATTACTAAGTATAGTGTCACGAATAATAATTGTTTGAAAGGGATTTAATTAATTAAACTACTAATGCGTAATAAAGTAAATGAAAGCGGATAAATGGTAAAGAGAAATCAATAGAGAAGTGGTGCTAACCTAGTTAATCATCCTAGCTAGTTATGTCTACGCCTACTTACTTCCAATTACTTCAAGTGGGTCAAATTCGAGAGGACAACATTTGGTCAATTAGCCCTAACCTATCAAAGAAAGATGCCACCACAGATAAATCAGCGCACCGTCATAAGTCCGTTGTTCCCGGGTCCCTAAGCCAAGTCATTAAGTACCGCTACATGCTAGATTCAAAATAGTGAGCCGCCGTTAGAACTTATACACTACACCCCCAATTCTTAAGTTCATCCAAACGAGGTGATCGCTGGTCAAATCGCACAAGTAGAAAGGGTCATTAGTTGGTCATATCTTACCCTTCCTCTCTCATCCGCTCACCTAGGGTCGGTTGGTCATATCTCCCAGGCAATTGGCCTCACCGCCATTCAAAACTACCGAACCAAGGGTGACTACCAATGAACTATGCATGCATACACTTAGAAATAATTATACGGAAGTAAAGGTAAACGTAAACAAAACAATTATGAATCATAACTAGGCTAGCACCAAACGGTGCTTAGCTCATATTAATCATGCAAATCAATTCAATATTCAAAGGTACGAAATACATGAATTGAAAGTAAAGAAATATAAAACGCTAATGCTTATCATAATGGAGTGACTTCTCCCTGGAAACGACTCCGTATGCTCCTCTAGACCGCTTTGAGCTTTTTCCCACATTCTCGAGTGTTGTGTGTGGAATGGGATGATTAGAAATCTTGAAATTTGTGAGGGTATTTATAGGCGGATCCGAGTTACGGCGTAACCCATATAGGAGTTACACCGTAACCTTCTATTTTATCATAAAAAGCACTAGATATGCTTGTTACGGCGTAACCTAATGAATGGTTACGCCATAGTCTTCAATAAACTCAGTTACGTCGTAAGTTGTTGGGAATAATCTGTTACCACGGATAGTATGTGGTTTACACTGCTTGGATTAACACTAGCAGTGGAAACGTATTCCCACTGCTAGAACATTATTACCACTGCTATTGTTTATGATAAGGTTAACGCGTCTAGATAAGTATAGAATAGATCTTGTGTATATTCTATTATGTTAGCTTTATACTTATCTTGTAAAGGACTCCTTGTTGTATAAAAGGAGGTCCTAGGTCATTGTCTTAGGTACTTGTTAATTTACCTACGAAAGCTTCAAGGTGTAACCCTAGTGATACTAAGATCACTCGTATTATTTATCAATAATATTGGAGCTTGAGTTTTGTGTTTAACTGTGTTTACCTCATACAATACATTATACAATCCATCTTCTAAGTATTACTAAGTAAATTCGCGTGCTTATTAATATCATACAAAATATCATTGACACAAGGAGTGTGTATAGATCCAACAAGTGGTATCAGAGCGAAGGTTCTGATATTTTGTTTTAGAAGATCCAAGGAATAAGCTTAACCTAATCACTCAATTCAATGGAGATGGAAAACAACCAGTCCAATGCTTCTACACCAAGGCTACCTAAGCTCAAACTTAATGAGTTTGAGATGTGGAGGATACTGATAGAGCAATACTTTCTCATACGTGACTATGATCTATGGAGATCATTCAACCGGTGATTCCTTCAAGCCTCGTGACTAGTACTCGAAGGTTGGTGACACGAGATGTTGTGAAGGTTTCTATGCCTGAATCTAGTATTGAAAAGGCTTGCAAGAAGAATGATCTTAAAGCTAGAAGTTTGTTGTTGATGACTCTTCCTAGAGATCAGATCATTGCATTTAGCAAGTACATAACTGCAAAGGAACTGTTTGAAGAGATCTGCTCAGTGTTTGGTGGTAATGATGCTACAAAGAAGACACAAACGACATTATTGAAGCAAAGCTATGAAAATTTCTCGCTTCAAGCAATGACTCTCTTGATAGCATCTTCACCAAACTTCGTAAGATTGTTACTCAACCGATCGTGCTTGGTATTGAGGTAGAAAAGGAAGACCTCAATTTGAAGTTTCTAAGAAGTTTGCCTTGAGTTTCAAACCAATGTTACCGTCTCGGGAAAACAAATCGACATAGAAACAATGAAGCTCAATGACCTTTACAACAACTTCAAACTTATTGAGAAAAGGTTGAAGAATGTGGAAACTTGGTACAAGCTCTAGTAGTTTGGCATTGTTGTCAACCTCTCATTGATGATGATGATTCAAGATGAAAGTGATGATGATATTGCCACCGCAGGTTCTAAAGTTTCCATCGGTAATGTTAATGTTACCACCGCAGTTCAAAGAAGAAGGTTGCTAGTATTGGAGATCCTACCTTTATGCTTTTATCTCCACACAATTTGATGGCTCTGTCTTAACTCATGAAGACATAGAGCAAATTGATGAAGATGACTTGGAGGAGATGGATATAAAATGGCAGATAACTCTTCTTAGCATGAGGGCTAAGAAATTTTACAAGAAGACTGGCAAACCTATCCACATTAATGGTGATGATACTGCAGGTTTTGATAAGAAGAAAGTAGAGTGCTTTAACTGCCACAAGTTTGGACATTTTGCTAGAGAATGTAGAAGACCAAAGACCAAGGACAACAGGTCTACTTGGTACAAGCAAAGAAGGACCAACTGTGGAAGAACCAAATGCAATGATGGCTATTGATTGTGTGAGCTATGATTGGAGTTTCATGGTCGATGAACAAGAAGAAGAACATTCAGATGTCGCTCTTGTTGCTACCGAATTTGCTCTCATGGCTTTCTCTCGACTGAGGTACAAAACTCGAATGTTGCTCTAAAACATGTAGGGTCGCTAGAGAAGTTGAAAGACTTAATGATTTATATTATAATGAAAGACAAGAATTATATACCGCTAATTATACTGTGTCTAATCTTAGAAGAGCTATGGCAAGTGTTAGAAAAGCAAATAGAGCACTATCGTGCAAATGAGTCAAAATATAATGATGATATGATTCTTCTTATAAGAGAGGTAGAACATACAATCTTTGTGAATGAAGCATACCAAAAGAGCTTGAAAAACTTCAAAAGAAAATTGAAAATGTCAATTTAATCAGAGACACATGTTATCATCGCCTAAGTCAATTGATAAAATTTGGAATGCTCAAATATATAATAAAGCTAAGTCTGGTATGGGTTATAATACCGCGCCTCCACCACTAAGGGGTGTTCATTCACCTCCAGGTATAGACTTAGCTCATACTGGCATAGAGGATTTTAAAGATCTTGAAAGAGAATATGGTCCTTTAAAGGACACAGTGGTGAAAGGTGAGGAGGAGATTAAGCTTGATAATGATGTTTTTGAGAGTGCTAGTGACTCATCTGTTGTAGATGAGAGTGTTAAAAAGAATGTAGAGACTACTATCCCAAAAGTTGTTAGTCACACAGAGGAACCTAGGAAACCGCTTGTTAAACCTAGACCAACTGTAAGGTATCTTTGAGATGTATAGGAACAAACCTCTGACTCCTAGGGGTAACCGAGGAGTTGGAATCATGTTAAATCTCAACAACTATGTAGTGATTTTGTAATGTACAATAAGGCATGTTATATCCGTGGTAGTTTTGATCATCTACATGCTTATTGTGATTATCATGTTGGGAGAAGGAAGTCTATGGGAATAAAAGGGTGGATTCTAACAAGTTTCAACATAATCTACACCCTAACACACATTGCAAAATGGTCCCAAGAGCAAGCTCAACTAAGAAGTGGCCTCAAAACTTTGCCACACAAAAACTGCTAACACCGCTCACCCTAAGTCACCGTTAAAAGTGCAAACTACAAAACAACTTTGCAAAATCTGCACAAATAGGAAAGGAACTTTTCAAGCTAAAAGGTTTATTATAACCAACAGTGGGTGCCTAAAGGAAACCGAAGCTACCATCGCTCATTCAAAAGTTACCACTACAAGGGTTGTAAACAAGAAAATGGGGACATGGGCAATCTTGTGAAGGCCTCAAAGACGTTGGGAATGGAAACCTAAAGGAAATACCTCTACAACCAATCCCAATGGTGTATCAATGACCTTTGATAGATTTAACTATATTGATACACGAGGCGGATCCAAGTCAATCATGGCTTGGGTCCCCAAAAGGAACTAACTCTTTACTCTTATGCGCAGAACATCCAAGGACAAAAAGATCGATCAAGGATATACGAGATAGTGGGTGTTCAAGGCACATGATCGGCAACAAGTTCTATCTTTCGATTTTGAGCATTATTATGGACAAGATGTTAGTTTTGATAATGAAGTTAGTAGAACAAAATGTGTGATGCAGAACACTTAAGATAAAGGAAAACATGGATTATTATTATTATTACACAAAATCGCACTCTAAGTGCAGCAGTACATCCATGAAGTATGACACAAGCATCACAACATAAACCGAAAACAACTACCAACAACCTACCCCAAACACAAACTTCCTAACCCATCTCCTTCCTACCCATCATCTATCATCTATGGCTTTGGGAAAGCCCGACTTGTCATCACCTTAGAGCTCCTCGCATGTCAATCCACTCATACACTCTAGGACATGCTAACCCCTTACCACTTCTCCGACCGGTGGTGAGGATGATGAAGGACCCTGATGGAGGTGCCGATAGCAATGGTAGTGAAGGTGATGGTTGGAGCTCTTCAGAGGAGCTATTCTGCAAGAGGGGAACACTCAGGACTCTTCCAGATGTCTCATCATCTGTATCTTCATATGGAGATACATAGGAGCTGATCTCTGAGCTATCTTCCTTGATTAGTGCATCCTGAGGTTCTGGTTGTAGTGATGAAGGACCAGCAGGAAAGGATTTGAAAGAACCATTGAATGTCTTCTCTTCCTGGATACAACCTTCTCATACTCTTCTTTTTCAACTCTTCCAGGGTTTTTCAAAACAAAGTTATCCCATGAACTATCTGATGAACTGCTAGAAGAAAGATTGATTGGACTTGATTGACTCATGGTGTTGTTGAAAAAAAATGATCTTTGAGAGTGAATGTTTTGGAGTATGTGATTTGAGTGGTTTGTGTTAAATGGTTTGTTAAACAAGTTGGATTCAAGAAGTTAATGAGGGGAAGGTGTAAGTAGTTGAGAAGTAAATTGGAGTCATGTGGCCTTGGAAAGTGTATCAGTGTTTATGTGTTGACTTTATTGAGTATAGCCACTGCTATGTTCATTCAGATATATACACTAACCATTGCCAAAACTCAACAGTGATTCCAGCGTTTGATTTATGCTTGTGAGTTACAGATTTGAAGGATTCTTTGTTTACATTGAATGGTTATTCTTTGATGAATCGTTGCTCGAGGTTGTTTTAGATTCTATCTTGTTGTCCACTAATATTTACACAGAAATTATTTTACAGTGGGAACTTTATTGCAACCAGTGGTAACATGCTTACAGTGGAAAAAGGAAAAACAAAGGAACTTCATTAATATAAAGTGATTCAATACAACCAAAGTTAAAGTACTACTTATCATCAAGACACAAAAGACTGCAACCTAGCATATCCTACATCTAACTTCAGCTACTCCATTGGCTTCTTGCCTTTACCCACATAATCATGCTTGTTTTTCTGTGCCCTCTTCCTTTTGTTCTCAAAGGTGGATTGCATTCTTGGACATGGATGACCAAGAATTTGTGGAGGAGGCTTGGTAGCATTGCGCACTTAGTTGGAATGGATATCCGCTTCATATTGGAGATAGTTGTTTCAAAGGCTATTGAAAGAGCTTTTGGCAAATATTTGGCCATGGAATAAGTTTCATCATTCTCTCATCATCATCGATGAGCTGGAGTAGAACTCAAGAGATTTTGCAGCTTAGCAGCATAGCATACGCTAGCGCTTTGGTATACCTTTTGGATGAAGAGCCCCTGGTGGAAAGTATCCACACCATCCTGATGCTTCAGAGGAGGACTCTGACTCTATTACATATTCTTCTTCTGAGTCTGAAGAGATGTTGATGATATTGGAGGGATTCCTCATAATTGTTTTAGGGATCTTGGATGTTTGAATGTGATTTTATGAAGATTTCAACAAGCCAAGCCTCCTTATATAGACAAGGTCGGTTGAAAGGGTTATTTAATGAGAATATTTACTTTTTCCTATTTTGGTAGGTTAAGGAGTAAATATAGATATTATCAAGTTGACTTTGGAAGATATTTTACTTAGGTTGGTTAAAGAGAAATTTGGTTAATATCAAGTTGGTTATTTCTATGTCTTAAAAAAAAAAAAAAAAAGTATTGATGGGAGTTGAATGTAAAAGGTGTATATCTGAGATACACAACAAATGGTTATTGATTCACCATGTCTTATACACATAAGAATCAACTAGTCCGAGCAAACGCCATCGGTAAAGACTTAACAAATCCGTTTATGGTTGATAGTTTACCAAAAACTATATGGTTATCAACTCACCATATTCTCTATGATTAAGAGTTGGCTAGTCCATAGCAAACGACTCATGGTAAAGACATATCAAATCCGTTGATAGGCGATAGTTTGCTAAAAACTATGATAAGAGTAGTCTAGTTTTATATGATTTTATTTACCAACGCTCTTTGAAATTTTTGTGAAAAATTACCATCGCTAGTTCACAGCTTCCATCGATGTGTTATATTACCACCGTTGTTCTAGCCGTTATAACCGATTGTGTCAAGAATAAATTTTTGCTAGTCGTTGAATGTAACCATCGATTGCAATATATATAGGGTTAAAATTATTTAAGGAATTATCTTCTTTCCATATTTTAATAACATTCTAAAGATAATTTTACTTATGCATTAATTCTAAACCCTAACCCTATATATCTTTCTCTCAATCAGCTAGTTATTCTTTCAATTCTTACTGACATAATATTATTTTTCATCAAAAGTTTCTATGGCATCTTTAAACTTTGCAGATGAGCACAACCTAGTGGCCTACCTACAAAAGTCTAACGAGAAGAGTGGCCCTGTTTATCATCAGATTGTGGACTTTCTTCATACCACACATATAAGGTATGCTTTGCTTTTAAAACCCACAATCTATATCTCTCAAATCAAACAGTTTTGGACTTACCTTTCACCCATAACACTTGAGATTGAGAGACACATGAAATGATGGATGCTCTACGAGCCACTGTGGATGGGTTAACTATTGATCTTATCGAGGCATCCTTGAGGAGAGTACTCCAATTGGGTGATCTCCATGGTCTCATCACATTACCTATGCCCGAAATTCATGATATTTTATCATCCATGGGGTATGATACCACCGACAAAAAGGCTACTTTCAAAAGAGTGGTTTTGTCCCCAATGGAGATTTTTTATTCATACTCTGTTGCATTGTCTCAGTCCAAAGAAAACATCTTATGAGCAATTTAGTTCAACCATGGCTTATCCTTTGGTTTGTCTAGTCACTGATAAGATTTTTAACTGGTCAAACTATATTTTTGCAAGTATGAAAGGCAATGTACATAGTAAAACAAAATTTTTAATGTATCCAAGGTTTGTGCAAGCAGTGTTAAATGAGTTTCAACTGCAACCTCACACTAATGTTTATCAAATCAGTTGCCTAAAGCCTAAAGTTTTTCAAAATTTGAACAAAGATGGCAATATGATCTTTACACCTCTCCTACCCCTAATGCTTGCTAAAATTTCATCTAAACAAAACACACCCATAATTAATGTTCCAAACATTGATTATACTCCACCAGTTTCAAGAACCTATGAGAGAAGGTCTAAACAATCAACTCCTCTCATGACAACACAACAAGTTTCTGAACCTTACGGTTTAGGAACAAGTAGTGGTGGTTCTAGACTTCAACCTAGTCCAACTAGGGAGGAATCAATCTTTGCTCCATGATTCACCTCTCCCAACAGTAATACAGTTGGAAGTGATGAGGCGGTGGGAACCAATTGGAATTGATGGTTTTGTGTACCAAGTTAGCAAAGGTGTTGAATCTCTGAAGGACTTGGCAAATGTCAAGAAGCAACATGTCAAGGATGTTCAACACTTAAAGACATAGATTCGAGACCTTAAAGGAGGAGATACAAGGGTTGAAAAGCACAAGAAGACTACAAAGTTGGTGATTTCATCTTCATCCTCATCTACCGATGGTGATTCGGTGATCATGATTTGGGAAATTCTTCCAAACAGGGAGGAAAACAGTCTTGACATTGAGGGAGGACAATTGATTTTGAAGATGAAGGAAATACAAGTAAAGGAGGAAAGGAAGTGAAACTCATGGAGAGCAACTTGAAGATCAAGACATTTTCAAACCGCAACCGATTTTACCATCGATTTTATTTCCACCGCAGAGCCAACTTTTGCCACCGCAAGTGAAGAATTTGATAATTTGAAGAAAGACAAGGGTAAAGCAGTTATGGAAGATGTAGAGCAAACTGGAAGCAAAATTTCATTGAAAATACAAACTCAGATTGTTCTTGATAGATATCTTGTGAGAGAAGATAGCAAAAGAACAAGTTGTCGAGAAGAAAAGATTGAAAGAAATGGAAGTTGCAAGCTTTTGGAAGCTAAAAGATTGAATAGAATGGAAGATTTTGTTGATCTACTTTCCACTATTCAACCTACAGTTCTTAGAGAGAAGACTGCGAGTTTAGTTATGTTCCCATCAAGAAGATATTGAATTCTTGATTGCTAATAATGCGTAAATCAAGAAGAAGGCAATTGACCTAGTAGTCGATGCATCCTTAATCGAGGAACAAAGAACTGCTCGGTTGAAGGATTTCATTCAAATGAAGAATAATCAAGCACTTGAAGATGTGATTAGTACGGTAAAAAGGGTCAAAGAAATCAAGACAACCTACCAAGAGACAAATTCTTTCATATATGAAAACTTTTTGTTGTCATGTTGGAGGTTGGAAGATGCATCAATTCAAAGGAATGTCCGATGATCAAGTTGAAAAGGCTTACTACAGAACTCAAAAACAAGATAAAGATTTTATTGCAATAGGCTCTGAAGAAGAAGCAAGAAGATTTCCTAGATTGAAGAGAAAGGCCTAAGTAAGTGATTCTCAAACTGTTAAGAAGACTAAGGTTGATGAAGATCAAGTAATGTCTATTAAGAAGGAAATTCCTACTGAGAAGTTCACTGAAGAACAACTGACTGGAATGATGATGATAATAGAAGAAGATTTTTATCCATATCCACTGCAACATCCTATTATTGATTGGGAAGTTTTCACTGCTAGCAATTTAGCTCCATCATGGAAGATCGCAAGGCTGGGAGGTGAAACTTCATCATTCATGATATTTGAAGATCTTATTAAAGCTTTTGACAGAGATGACCTTAATACACTATGGAGGTTAGTACAAGAAAGGTTTAATGCTCAAGATCTCAAAGATACAAAGGAGATGCAGTTATGGGTGAATCTTAGAAGGCTCTATGAACCAAATGTTGATGATGACTTCTGGAAAACCTTATTCACAAGTTTTGGTACTAAATGGTGTTACTATGATTCATGTGAAGTTCATCATGTCTCTATGACTAATGGAGAAGACTTTTTCATGTTTGCTGAGAAAGAATATCCACTTAGAGCTGGAGCTCTTACAGTGATGTTAACCTTACCAATAAGAGTTAATGAAGACAATGAAAAGGTCAGAGCATTGTTACAAAGACTTCAAGATCAATGTTCAAGAGCTATACAGAAGTTAAGAAAGAAGTGAAGTGTTTGATTGAATTCCCCAAATCCTTGAAGATAATGCATATTGAAGAAACTTATTGATTTGCAGAGAAATCATAAGTTTATGGGAGGATTGTTGGGAATAATCCGTTACCACGGATAGTATGTGGTTTACACTGCTTGGATTAACACTAGCAGTGGAAATGTATTCCCACTGCTGGAACATTATTACCACTGCTATTGTTTATGATAAGGTTAACGCGTCTAGATAAGTATAGAATAGATCTTGTGTATATTCTATTATGTTAGCTTTATACTTATCTTGTAAAGGACTCCTTGTTGTATAAAAGGAGGTCCTAGGTCATTGTCTCAGGTACTTGTTAATTTACCTACGAAAGCTTCAAGGTGTAACCCTAGTGATACTAAGATCACTCGTATTATTTATCAATAATATTGGAGCTTGAGTTTTGTGTTTAATCTGTGTTTACTCTCATACAATACATTATACAATCCATCTTCTAAGTATTACTAAGTAAATTTCGCGTGCTTATTAATATCATACAAAATATCATTGACACAAGGAGTGTGTATAGATCCAACATAAGTGATGTTTAGATCTACGGCGTAAGTATCGGTGACGTGGAACCTCTTTTGACCTAATGTAGTTACGTCAGAACCTCCGGGAGGAGTTACCAGAACCTTCGATAAGTTGGCATCTTGAGTCACGCAATAGTTTACGGCAGTAATGAGAGATGAGTTATGCAGTAATTCTTCAAAATAGCATATTGTGATAAATGTTTAGATATGTTTCCATTTCCGCGTCTCTTTAGCTCCAATGCTCGTAATTTACCCGAAGTGGAAAACAATGGAAAACAAGCGTAAATCCATATAAATGATATAAATAACGAGCATTATCGGGGAAATTGACACTTAATATTCGGGACTATTTGATGTTATCAAATATCCCCCACTTGAACTCTACTTGCCCTCAAGTAGACTTTATTAGATATATTCCTAAAAGATATCTCCCAACCGGAAAATATGAGTTTACAAATCCCTTATGCTAGAATAAAACAAAGCCGAACACCTCACCAAAGGGAACAAACACTCAAATCTCTCAACTATTCTAAGTGTCAATTTCGGGTGATCACTCAATCGCAGGTCATAGCATGTATTCTATCATAAGCTTGGCGGTTACACAAATCTCCACCACTAGAGTTAAGGCTAAACAATTCTCGAATGGAATATGGGTAGACACGACAAAGGTTAAGGAGTGACTCGTCATTACTAACATGTCACAACGAAGTGGACAAAATCAATGATACATGACCAAATCCATGGCCAAGACACCAAAGATTGCTCATTGCATCACTATACACGCTTCATGACTAAAAGGGTAGGATAAGACATGGGATATATAAGCGGTGTAAAATAAAAACAAGGTGTAGTCTAAATCTATAACCAAGTCATCACCACTTACCGTCCGTCCAAAGTTCAAGTTTAGAAGTCAAGAAACCGGATCATGAAATGCAAGGTAGATGTGTCATTAGAGGACGCCGTGATGGACACACTACCTTTTCTCCAACTGCTGGCATAACTACCAACTCCAATCTTCAAATGTGACCGAGGTGGCCTCCTCGATACTAAATTCATAAAGCTCATACTACGATGCTTATAACAACGCACTTTACAATAACATAATCATAACAACTTTTTTTTTCTTTTTTCGAATCATTTTTTTTTCAACATAACAATCAATACTAACATAATATCCCCCCCACTTGAGATGAACAATGGGAATACGGGGGGTCTTCAATGATCTTCAGAAATGTTGTCGATGAAAGCGTGATTTTCGAACCTTTCCACTCGAACCTTGAACTTAGGTAAATGATGACTTCCCAATCACAAATAAAGACTACAGGGTAGGCTAAGGTGTAAAGGTGTATCGAAACAATATATTGGGTGAACGAAATGAAAGGAATGGCTCAGAAGGGTGTATCTAGGGGTATCTTGCACTAAAGATGAGTGCAACAAAAAGGGTTTCACAAGGGGGTCGAAAAGTCGAGGTGACTAATCGATAAACTCACAAAGGTAGGCTGTTTGGGAGATAATCCTATAATATTGCCTTCTAAAACTGAAAAGTCCAAATACATCGAGCTAACTCAACATACCTCGTCTATGGTCTCAAAATGATGCAAAGGCCAAGTTATAAAGTTTACAAGCTACCGGCACACTCATAATTTGGTAGATTTAGGGTAAAATATTGGAAACGGATAAGGCTAATCTCACCATATAATATCAAGTGTTGTATGTGCTCGGCTTAGGTCTAATCTAGTTAGGTAAGGAAAAACATGTCAAAATTAAAAAATGGCATAATTTTTCAAAATAAACTAGAAAATGAGGGTGAAATAAAGTTCAAGAGATAATTCTACTCCCGTCCCCCACTTGAATTGTACAAAGTCCCTTTGTAATAGGCATTAAAATAAATGTGAAGAGAAAAGTAGAATTAGGCGAGAACTTCACGAAATTTGCTCCATAAAGAAGAAGGCCCACGAAAAATAAGCGTGCCTTCAGATAAGCGTCATGAACAAACTTCAATCCACGAAATCGCGATACCGACAAGCATAATACTAAAAGAAAAAAAAATTGAAAAGCGAAAACAAACCTAACTCACTTTCGTAGGAATCACGGTTGCATTTAGCGAATGCAACAAGCCTTTTAAACCACTTGGTGTCCCAGTGGACGAGTGAAGTCTCGTGAGGGTTTCTGAGGAACACACTCACAAAGTTCATTTAAAACTAATACAAGGTTCTTGTGTTTTAAAATGAAAGAATTAAGCGAGAGGAAAGTTACGTCGTAACTCCTTTGAGGGAGTTCTGTAATGGCAAAACCTGGAATGAGTCGCAAAGCGAGTAGTTCGCGTAACCACCGAGATGGTATTACGCCGTAATTGGTAATGCGTTAAGAATTCTGCGCTAAAAGTTTAGTTCGGTGTAATCACCAAGATGAGTTCTGTAGTAACTCTGTTCGAATCAAGAGCTGCAAAGTGACAATTAGTTCCTCGTTTCTGCAAAAATAGTTAGAAAACACAAACCCAAAGAAAAAGAAATAAAACAAAAGAAAGGGATAATTCGGGTTGTCTCCGAAAGAGCATTTTCTTTATTCTGAGTCTTTAAGTTAGACTGGGCACGGGACTTCTATGGGGACCTTAGGATCTGCCCCACTTCTTCCATGTTATCTTTCTTTGAATAAGGTGGTCCCAAACATGTGGCGAAACATACCGAGTCATGGTGTATCTTTTTCTGAGAAAATTAGCTTGCCCATTCAAACAAAACCTAGCCTCTTCTTCCTCGTCAATTTTAACATACCCAAACTTTACTCGTAACCAATTTTGAATGAGATCCTCATATCCTACATTGCTTCTCTTATCTTCGTCAAAACATGCCCATTCCTTGCGTTTGAGCCATTTAGGTTCAGGGTATTCTCCTTCATTGCAGATCTTGCGATTGGGGTTGCATGTAGGCCATGCTATGGTGTAATCATCGTGCATGATAGCTGGTTCGCAAAAATGAATAGTCCAGTCAATATCGGAGAACCATTCGCTAAAAGCACTATGCTTTTGTAACCACTTTTCTCTGATATTCTCTTCTTTCTCCCAGTACCACCAGACTTCTACAGCTTCTTTAATCATACGAATGAGATACTTTCCTCCTCCATTACATCCTTTTTGGAAAGGAGAACACGTGGGAAATATTACTTTGGTCCCTTCAACTAAAGGAACACAACAGTGAACTCTTCCTTTTACAACGTAACTGGGAACAGAGAACGGGATTTCTTCCTCATCTTCATCGTCACTGGATTCGGAGTTCTGCAAATGGCCAAAAGATGAAGGTGGAAACCTATCGGAGTCATCTAATTCTATCCTCGGTGGTTCATTTGTCGTAACAATTTTATCTGGCTCAAGGCTCAAGGTTTTATCCAATTTAAACTCCACTATATCTCTATAGTATCCACCGTAACGTGCCAATGTGTCAAGGAATGGTTTACCAAGAATCAAATGCTCCTTTTTGTCTTTCACATTATCGATTACCACAAATTCGGGGGCTCAAGTAAATTTATCGACCTTTACACACGTACCACCTGTAATTCCTAAAAGGGCAATCTTAGTTTCATTTGCTGATTCAATCACGATATCTGTCTCCTAAAGGTGGATTATCCTTAGTTTTAAGAATATGGATTGAGGCATGATGTTTACACAAGACCCAAAATCTACTACCCTCAAAACATCAACATTACCAACAGAACACGGAATGACTATCCAGCTTGCACTAATATCCTTAACTGAGAATAAACTTGATCCTAACCTGGATACTCCTTCTGGAACATGGTTATGCCGTAACTCCGGGAAGTAGTTACGGCGTAACTTTCCCTGATCGTCGGTATTCGTGACCTCCAACTTGTCGATTGAGGATTTGCATCCCACAATTTCATCCTGAGAATCATTGGTGGAAACAGCATTGCATTCCTCCTTGCTCTTGGCTTTATTAAGTTCAATTCCATCTATCTCGACCGAGTTTTTCAATCATTGCTCCAAGATTTTTAGGGTTTAAATCGTGCTCGAAAGATTTTTATTTGTGTTTTCCGGAAACCCCTAACCAAATATCTTGTTCTTTTTGTTTAAAATTTGAAGTTTCTAGGAATTTATTAATAGTATCTTCTAGGCGGATTTCTTTCTCCATAAGGCCCACGGTTGTAATTTCCACGATAACCATTACTATTTTGATTATCTCCGTAAAATGGTGATTTTCTCCATACTTAGCTTCTTCAATATTCACTTCGTCCACATGAGGACAATTTTTAAATAGATGTCCTCCACCACAGACTTTCACAACCTACTTGGATGGCATGAACGGTTTCTCTGACCTTCACCATATCTCGACTGAGATTTTAAATTTTACTAGCGATTGCTGCAATTCCGTCAAAACTTCCGCCTTGGTTCCTTTTACTTCCTCCGTCGTGCCATTTTTTAGAGTGATCTGCCATTTTTTGAATGGCTTCAATAGCAAGAGTAGGAGTCATGTTCGGGATAGGTCCTTGATAGTCCATCATTTGCCTTGTAGTTACGTTAATTCCTTTGTAGAAAATACTGACCTTCTGCTGGTTATTCAGATCATTGGTAGGTGTAACATATTGTATTTCACAAACACACTAAACCATAAGATCAAATAGGCGTATAATGAGTTATAGAGAGAGAAAGTTAGAGGTTTAGGGAACTTTAGTGAGAGAAAGAAAAATCTTATTATGAGCTCCAACTTACTACCTTGGGAGGTAGAGAGTATTTATAGTCATTACATAAATCGCCACCCATCGGGCATGGATCGGGCATACGGTGGGTAAAGACCGTCAGTCCTCCACGGTGTTACTTAAACTAAATACTACTTAACTTATAATAATCTCGACTACTACGAGCTTTAACGATTACATATACTTGAGGTGGCCGACTCTTTAATATTGGATTTACTAAATCCTAACAATCTCCCAAGGAGGTCACCTCAAACACACATTAAACATACATTGAATACAAATAGATATTATATTAAAAGATTGTTCTTGCATTCTTGATGTAGTACTTTGCTCAAAGCTCGTAGTCATTGATTCTTCTTATTGCATGTTTGGTTAATCAAAGTGGAGGTCTTTCTTGATCCACGTGATAATAATTTTGAGCCGACTTTTGAGATCATCACTAACAAAAATCTCCGAGACATCCATTGTGGTGTTGGTATTATGTGATGTTGTGACAAAGCGGACCGACATGCTCACATTCGGGTCATGATATATTCTCATCGAGTGGCGGAAGCTTTCGTTGATTCATGATATTGGCGGCGTGGCGAAGCATGGAGTGAAAATATCGAGTCATTGATGCACTAATCATGATTTCTTTTGAGATGAATGTGTTGAGTGAGCATGCGGCTATGGATTGACCGCATCATTCGATCATTATGCAAACGTGGGGCGTACCTACATAAAACATTTAGCAATAAAGCGCACGAAAGTGTCTTTGATCACTTCGTTAAATTGAGTACACGCCCACGGTTCCCCGTTGATCGATTACAAATCTTGCCGTGATCGGTATAATTTGAAGAATTTCATAACGAGGTTTCGCGTTGCTCTATTTGTTCTCAAACCGGAACGTCTCAAAGAAGACAACACGGAGTGAGTAAACCGTGAATAGAGATTCACCGATTGATGAAAAGAGATTTGAAAAACAATGGGTGTATCGCTCGATAGAAATAGTTTTGCAATACAACGAAGGTTTTAATGAAAATCAATTATCAATCATAAACACCTTTTGATTTGAAATATTCGAACAATCAAGTGCTAAAGAAAAGAGTTTTAAGCACAACGACCGGTTTTCAAAGGTATCCGTCAATCCATAACTTTGAACTAGGATTGATTCAAAAGATTGAATCGCCCCATTGTTTCATTCGGTTGTCACATGGTTGATCTATAGAATAGATCTCACATGCCACCTACCGGAGCTTGTTTGATGTTGGCTCGAGGCTTTCCATCTTCATTGTGAATATGTTTGCATATCACTCGGATGTTCAGCAATACCACAAGGATAATCGTGGGACTCGAGATATAATCTCTCTTTCCACATTGTGTGAAAGCAGAGTCTTCATTGAAAGTGTCCTAATGAGATTTATTGATGATCTCGTGGCTCTAGACTCAATTTGTGCATATTTGGATCATATATCGGAGACTAGGGAGAGGGTCTCCTTCTTCAATACCAACAATCTCTAGAGAAAGTCGATAGATAATGTTGGTTCCCGTGAGAATGAAACAAGCCCTTTAAGAGGAGCTTGAGTGGTTTGGGAAGTTGAAGTGCGGTCGTCCTTTGGGTCCATGACGTCTTGTCTTCAATACCAATGTTACCTTGGTAACCACCGGTAGCATATGAATTGAACCCGTTATACGCCCTAAGGTTGAATAATTGGAGGGCTATTTGTTTCACCCTTTCTCATTCAATTCTTTTCATTCTTCAACCCTTCGGTGCTTACCGAGACTTCATAGCTAGAACCTTGTTGGGTTTATTCCAAGACTAGCTCAATCTCATCCGCACTCTTCCCATATCTCATTTTTCTCCTTTTTTTCAATATACCTAAGGACTTCTACACTATCTAGTGGATTATCCTCGGTAGATCCCTCCGGTTACGGCGGATCACGGAACAAATACCTAACCTTATCATCCTTATATCACCATACATAAAGTAAAGTTGGTCGGTCTTTTGGTATTGTTCATTTGCCATTGGAACCAATTGAAAACCATTTGAAAATCAATCAAGATACTTGTGATATAGAATCAAAGCATTTTGTATCTTAATTGTTTTGATATTTTAGAAATGCTCTCCTCAACATATGCATAAAATTTACAATTCGTGCACATGGAGGCAAGAGATCTTTGAAATTGTTAGATTAAGAATGAAAGGTCCAATATTTTGATTAACATTTTCTAAAATGATCATCATCACTTCCCAATTAATTTGAGTAGATAAAACATTTTGAGGAAGGATGAGGTTTTCATTAAGTTGCTCCCCCCAATATGTGCCTCGAATTTTGAAAGAGTTTTGCACATATTAGAGGAACGCACTTAGAGACAATTCATCACGCTTCAATAATTTGAGGTTTAAAATAGGTGCTCCCCTCAACATGTGCATGGAAAATTTGAAATCGTTTGTCACATGCGGGAGGAAAACTTGTACATCCTAATAAAACTATTTACCGACTTATCAAGATAAATCTAATTTAAATCACAAATTCTCCCCGATCACAATTATCAAATCATTTGAGATTTGTGATCTCAGAGATTTAAATTGATTTGGAAAGCATTTAAGGAGAATTGTGACTTGATTATGAAAAGCGTTTTAAGCGATAAGGATCGGATTTTAAGACTTTAAACTCCATTGTGTAAACATGCATGATTATCTTTGAAAACAATTGAGTGACAAATAATCTTTTAGTTTAATTGAAATCATTCTCCCTCAATCAATGACATAAGTTGTTGATTGAGAGATAGATATTTATGACAAATGTTAAGTCCGATGATTTCCAAAATAGAGTCCGAGTTATTTTTCAAAGCAACTAGTTTTCATTAGATAGTAAGGATTAGTTTAAAGAATCGAGCATGAGATTTGAAAATCAAGATAAAGCATGGCTCGTTCTTTCTTTGAAAAGATTCTTGCTCGAAATGACAATAAACCATTGTTTCACTTTCTCCCTTTTTTTTTTTTTGATTTTTGATTTTTTGATTTTTTTTAAATTGAACAACATCTAAAGTCCGTGTCATTCTTTGAATGACATCACAAAGACCATAGATATTATCGAACCATGAAAACATGACAAAAATGACAATATTTTTGGAATTTTTCAAGATTTTCTAATTTTTATGGTTTTTTGAAATTTTATAATTTTGTATTTTGCTTTTTTAATAAATATATACAAGAAGATAATTTAGTTTAAGATGATGATGATGAAATGAGTACCGAGATAAAGATATCGTTCAACACGTTGTAGAAGAAAGGTATCAACATCTCTTAAACTTTAGCCACCAAAGCGTTCGAGGCTTCTAAGAAAATCGTCTGAACATGAGCCTTCTCAATTTGAATCTTTGATAGCTTCCCCCCAATCCGACAAACATCGAATAAAGACCATTTACCTAAGAAGTAGAGTTGAATACAAAGCGGTCTCATTGAATGAAGCTCGGCACCAGAAGAACACGAGAACACCGAGTAACAAGTTGAAACATTGATCGTCTCAATGGATATCAAACCGGATTAGCGATTACGACCGATCACATGAACACATTGTGCATCCCCGATGTACACCTTACTCTTCGAGATTGACCAGTTTTCTATTCAGGGGAACAATATATCAACACCTTCATTTCACAAAATGCATTCCAGTTATTTAACATATAACTAATTAGCCCAAAACGTACACATGTACCCAACAAGAGAAGAGACAATGACATCACAATAACATGTTGAATCACTGATCTTCTCTGCGGATGTCAACTCTGTATTAACTGATTAAGCTCGATCATGTGAATATGTTGTGTGACACAGATGTACACATATCTCTCCCTTGATGGTTGCGATCTCATCGAAATCATCATTACATAGTGTACATGAAGCAAGAACTGAAGCACTTTAACATAACCATATCAAGGTGTCGATAAGCAATATCATCTCACGATCCAAATATTCTTCTCATATTTCTTCCCTCTTGAAAGTCGAGTTAACACATACCAAAAGTATCCGAGACCACTTCCTCCCAAATGGTTGGAATAATATATCCTTCCCCCAAATAGTTGGAATAATACATCCTTCCCCAAATAGTTGGAATAACACACCAAAGGCTATGAGTAAACACCGAGTTTTCTACGGTTATGACATTTGTCTTTCCGGGATTGCTTCATAGAGACGAAGTATTAGGTTCATCACTGTACTCGTTGTGTGTTTAGATGTATGTCTCCTTCCCTTTGGTTTTGATACCTCGGAATCGACAACACATCATTCATACCAAATATTCTTGAAATAGAGAAGAACAAAAATTAGCTCAAATGAATCTTGTGAGAATCAAGCTGCTATAGAAACTCTCTCCGACTATCTTTATCAACCCATATGTAGACAATTTGAAGTGACCACCGATGAAGAAAACCCGATATACCAAAATTGAAACCAAGTCGAATTCCCGCATTTGTATCTTAAGCTTGCACTTAATGATGGAAGAACGGTGTCGAGAATCTATGCTTCAAGCAAATCTCAAGTACTCACAACTCAAACAAAGTATGAGACATTAACACCTCTTGAGATTATCCATCATCATATGCATGTGACCTTCGAGTAAAACAACGTAACTCCTAATAGTGATAGTTAACGGTCTTCAACCAACCACCCGAATCTTTGGTAACTAGATAATCCAAGACTTCAACTCAAAATCTTAAGCCCAAGCAAGTTATAAAATAAGAACACACCTTTGTTGAACGTGAACTTCAACCTCAAATAAGTGACAAAAGAGTAACTTCGAAGTAATCAACTTGTGTCAAATGTCCAACACGTGAATAAACATACAATTGGATGTACATTGACCCACTGAATGAACCGAAACAAATGATTCCTCAACATTGATGCATTCTTCCTAAAGGTATACATGTAGAGACTGATATGGAAGATTCACCAATAATGTTTTCGAGCGGATGAGGTAGTCATTTTCCTTAATGTTCATGTGGTTGATTTATAACGTGCACAATGAGAGGAACAATAATTCGTGAAGATTTGGCAAAGGATTACCAAAGAGCGGATCATTATTCAATAGTGCAACTACAACATCATGATAGTCATTATCAACGCCTTGTGAAGTAACTGGAGATAAGGTTTCTAGATTAGTCTGAGTAGTACTTCTTATATGGAGAACCAGTTGAGTCAGAAGTAACCGGAGCAAGAGCTTCAAGAACTAGATGATCAACATTCGTTGAAGGTTGGAAGTATTCATCAAACATAGGTTGAAACACTAAATCCCAAACAATAGATCCCAGTTAACATTAGGCGTTGGAGGAGAGTCCCAGATGACCATAATTCAAGCATCCATCAACATGTAGTATATGCACTTTCTCCCCTCAAAATTGCATCCGAAGTTGCCATTTTGATTTAAACAAGTGAATAAGAATAAACACCAATGAACGAGATCCACTTGAGGGTTGATGAGAGTAGGAAAACATGAAGCTTGTTGATGAAGAATGTCGATGATAATGGTCATAAACATGAAGATTTCTTCTTATGAAGATAAAATGCCAAGCGTACACCTTTCTTTTCTTTGAAGAACGGGGCTGAAGTGTTAACGCAAACGCCATAATGTTGAAGAACGAGGCCTCGAATGTGAGCAGACGTCATTGTTAAGAGCCCATTCATATGTTTAGAGCCACCAATCTAAATACCAAGGGATGATTTGTACGACCGCTTTGGACATGTATTTAAGACGTAGAATTGGAAACATTGGATCCCCACGTCTTGATGGGTTCCTTTTGGTTAGCACAAACAATCTTTGAATCGGCGAAACCCTAGATGCAATGGCATTATCACTAGAGTCGAACTAGTAGAGGCATCGACTTAGTCAAATGACATTTTGAGCTTAATGGGATTATTCTACCGGTTGGCTTCCAAACCTTAACAGCACTATTCTAGGCATAGTGGATCTAGCTAAGGGGTAAGGTTTGCCATCGTTAATATTTGACACGTGCTTCCACCGAAATCCTACATTTGTAAACACATTCACCGTAGGTTTCGTGATTGCTTAACTGCTTTCGATCTCCAAACTTTCTTAATCGGGTTATCAATCTTAGACCTCGAAATAACACATCACATTTATCATGATTACCGAAAATAAACATTTTTACATGTTTTGCAAACAAACATAAGGCCTCGAATTAATTTCGAGTAAGCTTAGAGCTAATACTAGAACTAACACGATTCTTTTTGTTCAAATCAAACTTCTTGTTCCTATGGTGTTCTTTCACTTCCTTATCATGATCACTTTTAGTTTGCGTAATCCTATCCTTTTTGCATTGCTTCAGGTTTTGACCGCTAACTTTAGTCTCAATCTTAACATCCGTAGAAGTAACGATGGGAACAATGCTTGGCTTCACTACTACGCATTTCGTCTAGAAGTCTTTGGATCCGAAATTTAGGAGGCATACCACGGGTTGCTTGCTTGAATTTCGACATGGAACAAGGCATATCAAGGGTCACATGCTTGGCTTTGGGCATAGAACAAGGCACAACTATTCTATCTCGCCTATTGCTAGATTTTGGACTTGTAACAATTACATACTCTAAGAGTTCCCGAGATCGTTTGGCATCCATGCAGCATAGGCTATAGTACTATCAAAAGGTTTTCTAATCTTTCATCTTCAACTATCTCACGGAGACCCTTCAAACTTTCCTTAAGGTATGAGAGATATGCTTTATGTGCAAGTTCATTATTCCTAATGGGCGGTGGAATATATAACATGTCAATAGGATACTTATCACATGCAGGAACCTTAGGAACATAATATTTGCAATTCGGGATTGACAATTTTCCTTTCACCTCACGCTTCAGATTCTCAATATCGTTAAGCAAAGAAGTTATATTTTCAATGTGTTTATCATGATTAACTTTGAATGAATCACATAACTCTTTGTTTTGATCATTAACTTTTGAAATTTCAGCTTTAAAACATGCATTTTCCTTTGCAAATTATCAATAATGTTTTGAAGTTGGAAATTCGAGAATCTAAAGGTGGAGGTATTCAGTAACAAATACATCCTTCTTTTCACCTTTCGGTTGTGAAATTTGGGCTTTCAATCTTTTGATCGTGTTGCAATGAGCTCAATTTGTTCATCACGCTTGTTTATTTCAAAAGCTGCGTCAAACTCAGAGCATCGAGGATGTCTTGATATTTGAGGTTTTAACATTTTCTTTGAGATGTTGATGTTTTAATTGCAAGGCAAGATGTTCAACTTCTAATTTAGAATAATGTTTGACCAAGTTATCATGATCATCTGTTCTATTTTCTCATGCAATTTTGAATTTGTTGTTTCAAGCTCAATGACACGATCATGGAGACTTTCAAAGCAACAGATAATTCATGAAATTGAGATGCAGTAATAGAAGAATTCGTAGCAATGTAAAACACATCTTGAGCAACACATTGAGAAATCAAGTTCTCATTTAAGATATGCAGATTCTTCCTTTCAATTTCATTATATTTAAGTTCTCGTTCATAATCATTGACCTCAACTATCATTGCATCATATTCCTTCTCCATTTCTTTAATATCCGAGTTTATTCCTTTTTTAAGATTCTCAAATTGACCTTTTAATTGTTTAAAGAAAGGCATGACCTCAGTTAAATAACATTCTTTGGTTTGCTCAAAACCCCTTTCCCCCTCTGTTATCCCTGTAGGTGTAATTCTCTTTTTACACGTTTTCTCAAAATCAAGAAACAGCTGATAAACAACATACAGGATGATTAAGGTCTTGCTATTAGTGGCAATAGATCTAGGCACTAAATGCATTGGTGTATTAGGAGGATACACAGTTGCTCTAGGCAATTTCCTACAAGGGGAATTCTTTTCAACTAGATTTTATTTTTGCATTTCCATATCCTTTTTCCAAAAATACATTGCAGGGTTAATTGAGTTTGTGGCTTGAACATGTTTAAGGAGATCCAATTTTCTTTAGTGTAATCATGGGGTCGATTGTTATGTTCTTTTCTTTACATATTGGATTTTCTAGCTTTTATTCATTTTCTCCTAGTGACTTCATCGATTTCTTATCTTTCTCGATTGCACTCGCGTAGAACTAGGTTTATCTAGGCTTAAGGATTTCATTGCCATCATAAATTACCTTATGGGCGACTCACGGCCTTTTAACAACCTCTGATTTGGTTCCTCAAGAGGGAGTACTATGCTTATCACTCAAAACTCGTGCTTAGTGATTAAGTGAGCGATCTGAATGGTATTTCCTTGTACGCATAACTTATTTTCAAGATTGTTTTTCAAGGTTTTAGATTAGAAAAATCATTCAAAAGTTTTGATTCCTTCAAGATCAATTCTTGCTAAAGCATTTAACATTTTCTTGAAGTTCTTGTTTTGCTTAGCGCTTTAGAAAGCTTTTCTTGTAAGGAGTTTAACTCTTGTTTTAATACTTCTTCTCTAAACCTACTTTTTCTAATAGTTATATGCATTTGGTCATCCATTTCCTCGCTCACGGGTGGTTAATTCAAACTTAGCTCGTTGTTCATAAATAGCAACACATTCTTTATAAGCATTAAGTTCGTAAATAATGTAATCATCGAGGGCATGTGCGGTGTATTCGTCAAAAGCATAGTCATCATCGATTGCATAAGATACATCACTTGGTACAATCTCACTTTCACTTTGTTTCACATATTGATTATATGGGACAACATTGATATTACCCATATTTTCAATATCCGACTCAATAATTACGAGTTGATTGTACCGTTATGTATCTTTTGCTCATCAACTTCATCGATAATTTTAATAACTCGAAATGAGTTTGTCTTTGGATGGACCAGCTTGTGGTGATGAAGAGACTTTAGGAGAGACCATTGGAGAAATGCTAGCCATGAAAATGGTTTGTGCGATGGGTTCTTCATCAACATCAGTCGTATGCATCACAATCGGCTACTTGAAAGGCATTCGATGATTATGGCCTATCTCCGAATTGGTTGCTCATCCACATCGCATCATATGTCTTAGCATTTCCTCGACCAAAAACAACAACTCATCTTCATCCAAAGTCGCACCATTATCCCGAGCTTGCACAAGCAACATCTTATCCACAAGTACTACGCATTCTCGAGGCGTTTTGGCGATGTCGCTTCCTTGCAATGTGTCCTCACCTCCACGGTTGTAACATTTGATTGGTTTTGCTTGACCCTAGTTTCCATTCCTTCCCTATTATGATTTGCAAAGATAACCTCTACCGACCCACCTCTTCCTTGTTCGTACTACCTTTCTTGAAGTGCACCATAACCTTCCCATCTCGACACGGTGGCTTGATTGTGTAGATTGGATGCGGTTCGAGATTGTTGTTGGTGTGGAAGAGAGTTCATGTTTGACTAATCGGAGAGCCGGTTGATTAATGAAGTTTCCACGTGTGCATCAAAGACGCCTTGTTTGAACATAGGATCGGGAATGAGTTTGTGATTACCATTACCCATGGGTATAACTTGAGATGCTTTGGTGGTAATTCCAATGTTTGAGTAGAAGGCGGTTGAATCATTTGATGGGCTTGTTTCTCCCTCGTTAGTTTTGAACTGATCAAGAATCATTTTTTCAAACATAGCATGTCTCTCATTCTGAAGAAGGAAGGCATAGAGTTGCTCATAGTTTGTATTCTTTAATCCTTTGGTTAGCTTCACAGAGGTGACAAACTTATGCCATTCGGTAGGGGTGTTCAAAAACCCGAGAAACCGATTTAACCGAGCCGATCCGGTCAATCCGAAACCGCTAAAACCGATAAATCAAGAAATCGAAACGAGAAAACCCGAACCGAAAACCCGCTTATCACGGTTCGGCTGGTTTTACTTTTAGTTATCCGTGGTTACCCGAATCGAACCGTATAATATACATGTAAGTTTTAACAAACCATTCATAAAATGTACAAGTATTAACTATATTATTGCACTACTTTTATCATATAATGCATTTTACTTATCTAATTTGATCATTTACTAACGTCCGTGGATTACATATGATTAATGTGATCGTAATCTATAAACGTCAAATAATTAGTATTAGTTATTTTGTTAGATATGGTAATTTGAATGTTGTTATTGCGACACAACAACATTACTATTATTCTAATATCTTTAATGTTATTTAATTTTACTAAAATGACATATAACGTTCTAATTTATGTTATTGTTCGCCCAATTCGATTCGATTAATTTTTTGAATGGTTAAGTGACTAGAACCGCGGTAATCGCTCATTCGGATACCCGCATGTCCAGGTTACCCGCCTAGTATGGTTCGGTTTTGGATAGTAAAATGAACTACCCGCCCCGTGATGGATAGTTAAAATCTCTAACCGAACCGAGCCGAACCGGCCCGTGAACACCCCTACCATTCGGGATTCATATTGTTCACAAACTTTGAGTTCAGCTGAATGTTTGGCATAGTCATTCTGATGTTCCTCATATCATTAACAAGCTTGTGGAATCTCACGTAATACTCATAGACACTCTCATCTGGTTTCATCTTGAAGTGTTCAAATTCATCATAGAGTTGTGATTCTTTGTCTTCCATAGTTAATTCATAACCTGAGAGAAGCATCTTGACATTATCCCACACCGCCTTGGCTTCGTGTTGTGATTGATCGACTTATAGATATCTTTTGGAAGACCTTGAAGTACGATGTTAGAAGCCACGATATCAACATCGAATCTCTTTTCTCCTTATCATCTAGCTCATCATATGTCTTTGTCCATCTATTCCATAGATCATTGTTCCATCTGCGGTTTGTATCAATTATGTCACTAGTAGTCTCAACCCGATACGGTCCTTCATCAATGGATTTGAGAATGTTGACTCCCTTTTCCTTTCAAGACAAGATAATCTGATTCGTTGAGCCCAAGAGTCGTAGTCGGTTACGTCAAGCATGGGTGGATTTAGTATCCGAACCGGTGCTTGAACATCCTCGACAGCGGTGGAGATGATTGTAGGAGCGTTGGTAGACATGTTAACATTAAGCGAGTTTTATAACTCTATGATTAAACCGGAAATAGATTCTTTCACGGGATTTTACTAAATCAAGAGAAAACCGTATTACATACGAGAATCAACCAAGTCGCTAAGAAACCACAGACTAAGTCGCTAAGCACCAAGTCGCTAGCAAATTTTGACAAGAAGTCGCTAAGCACCAAGTCGCTAATATGTCAAGTCGCTAAATAGCAACTCGCTAAGCACCAAGTCGCTAAGATGTCAAGTCGCTCGTCATGACTCGCTAAGTACCAAATCGCTAATACCAAGTCGCTAACACACTTAAGTACAAGTCGCTAACTTTCACTAAGTCGCACCCGTAGTGGAGAATCCACTAAGTGTACTTGTTTGTCGGCTTGTCTCAATAAACAAGTCGCTAGCTCAACTCGCTAAGACCTTCAACTACAACTCGCTACCAAATTACAAAGCAAGTCGCTACCAAGACAAGTTATCCGTGGCTCAAGTCGCTAGCTAGAAAAACACATAAACGCCACTTTTCAATCCAAAAACAACCCAACCATGATGATTCAAGCTTACCAAATCAAAACCCAAGCACATACAATGATTCTAAACACAAAACTACACCCAAAATTCAAACTTTAACACTAGAAATGATCCAAATGATGCAAAAACCACTAAACGTTTTCAAACTCTAAAACCACCTAAAAGTCACTAGAAATCCAAAGATATGTAAGAGATGATCAAACCTGGCTCTGATACCATTTGTAACATATTGGATTTCACAAACACACTAAACCATAAGATCAAATAGGCGTATAATGAGTTCTAGAGAAAGAAAGTTAGAGGTTTAGGGAACTTTAGTGAGAGAAAGAAAAATCTTATTATGAGCTCCAACTCCCTACCTTGGGAGGTAGAGAGTATTTATAGTCATTACATAAATCGCCACCTATCGGTGTGGATCGTGCATACAGGTGGGTAAAGACCGTCAGTCCTCCACGGTGTTACTTAAACTAAATACTACTTAACTTATAATAATCGGCGACACGAGCTTTAACGATTACATATACTTGAGGCACCGCTCTTTAATAACTGGATTTACTAAATCCTAACGGTGGGACACTTGTAAAGAAGATCGTTGTATCATCCCAAGCTTGATCTGACGTTTCGTCGTCTTCTTGTTTGAAATTATGGATCTCTAAAAATTTGGTTAGAAATTTTTGCGGGCAATATCTTTGAATAAAGTGTTTCTTTAGTAGCGCCCAGTATTAATTGCTCCATGGGCAATATTTCGATCCATCTCTGGCGACTCGAGAAGAGTCATAGGGAATAATGATCGTGTTTTCTTGAACATGTCTTAATATTTATAGTGTCTCGCTATACCTATGGTCTACCCTAGTGCCTTAATCAGGCGGTGTACCGGTCGCGTGTAGTGTAGTAAATGGTAAAGCCGAGGTCGTCCCAAGAGCTATGTGTGTTGGATTACTACTAAGTCTAATTATCACAGAATAATAATGGTTTCGATAGGGATTTAATTAATTAAACTACGAATGCGTAATGAAATAAAAGCGAGATAAATGGGTAAAGGAAATCAATAGAGGAATAGTGGTGCTAACCTGATCAATCCTCCTAGCTAGTTATGTCTACGCTCACCTACTTCCAATTACTTGGTGGGGTCAAATTCGAGAGGACAACATTTGGTTAATTCGCCCTAACCTATCAAACAAAGATGCCACCAGGGAGAAATCAAAGACCGTCATAAGTCCTGTTGTTCCCGGTCCCCAAGCCAAGTCATTAAGTACCGCTACATGTTAGATTCAAAATAGTGAGTGCCGGACGTTAGGAACTTAGACAGTACCCCAATTCTTAAGTTCATCCAAACGATAGGTGATCAGTTGGTCAAATCGCACAAGTAGAAAAGGTCGTCGGTTGGTCATATCTTACCCTTCCCGTCTCGATCCGCTCACCTAGGGTGGGTTGGTCATATCTCCTAGGCAATTGGCCTCTACCGCCATTCAAAACTACCGAATCAAGGGTGACTACCAATGAACTATGCATGCATACACTTAGAAATAATTGTACGGAAGTAAAGGTAAACGAAACAAAACAATTATGGAATCATAACTAGGCTAGCACCAAGGGTGCTTAGCACTCATATTAATCATGCAAATCAATTCAATATTCAAAGGTACGAAATACATGAATTGAAAGTAAAAGAAATATAAACGCTAAAGCTTATCGTAATGGAGTGAGTTCTCCTGGAAACGACTCCGTATGCTCCCTTAGACACGCCTTGAGCTTTTTCCACGTTCTCGAGTGTTTTGTGTGGAATGGGATGATTAGAAATCTTTGGAATTAGTGGGGTATTTATAGGCGGTGCGGGTTACGTGTAACTAATAAAGGAGTTACGCCGTAACCTTCTATTTCTTCGTAAATGCACTAGATCGCTGGTTACGGGCGTAACCATATAAGTGGTTACGCCGTAGTCTTCAATAAACTTCGGTTACGCCGTAAGTGATGCGAGAGTTCTGGCGTAAATAACGTGACGTGGAACCTCATTTGACCTAATGGAGTTACGTCATAACCTTTGGGAAGAGTTACGCCAGTAACCTCTTGATAAGTTGGTATTCGTGGTCACGCAATAGTTACGGCATAATGTGAGAGGAGTTACACCGAACTTCTTCAAAATAACCATATTGTGATAAATCTTTAATAATGTTTCCATTTCCGCGTCTCTTTAGCTCCAATGCTCGTAATTTACCCGAAAGTGGAAAACAATGGAAAACAAGCGTGAAATCCATATAAATGATATAAATAACGAGCATTATCGGGGAAATTGACACTTAATATTCAGGACTATTTGATGTTATCAAATACTCTAAAGCATAACAGCATCATGAGACACGCCTAGGAATGTTGAAAAGGCTTGCAATGTAAAGGACATTTTCAACGTGCTCATATGCATCCTCGTCTCTTTCACGAAAAAGGGTTAGCGAAGCTCCTCATAAATTGGTCTTTGATTTGAAGCGGACATCCGCCCAATCGCCGGTCTTACGAGACCCGGCCCTTGTTCCGCTTCTTGTCAACTCCAAGTATTCCTCAAGAGTGAGGTCATCGATGTCAACAACTTCCATGGTACCGAAAACTTGAAATATGATCGTGAGAAAAGTTTAAAATGAAATTAAAGACTTAATATCAATCCTAATATAACTCCCGGCAGCGGCGCCAAAAACTTGATGCAGGTTTTACTGACCATGTCTTAATATTTATAGTGTCTTGCAATACCTATGGTCTACCCTAGTGCACTAACAGGCAGTGTACCCGGTCGTGTGTAGTGTAGTAAATGGTAAAGCCGAGGTCGTCCCAAGAGCTATGTGTGTTGAATTATTACTAAGTCTAGTCTCATAGAATAATAATTGTTTCAAAGGATTTAATTAATTAAACTACTAATGCGTAATAAAGTAAATCAAAGCGGATAAATGGTAAAGAGAAATCAATAGAGAAGTGGTGCTAACCTAGTTAATCATCCTAGCTAGTTATGTCTACGCTCACTTACTCCGATTACTTGGTGGGGTCAAATTCGAGAGGACAACATTTGGTCAATTCGCCCTAACCTATCGGCAAAGATGCCACCAGAGAAATCAAAGACCGTCATAAGTCTTGTTGTTCCCGGTCCCTAAGCCAAGTCATTAAGTGCGGCTACATGCTAGATTCAAAATAGTGAGTGCAGGCCGTTAGGAACTTAGACACTACACCCGCCAATTCTTAAGTTCATCCAAACGATAGGTGATCGGTTGGTCAAATCGCACAAGTAGAAAGGGTCGTCGGTTGGTCATATCTTACCTTCCGTCTCATTCCGCTCACCTAGAATCGGTTGGTCATATCTCCTAGGCAATTGGCCTCACCGCCATTCAAAACTACCGAACCAAGGGTGACTACCAATGAACTATGCATGCATACACTTAAAAATAATCGACGGAGTAAAGGTAAGCGTAAACAAAACAATTAAAGAATCATAACTAGGCTAGCACCAAAAGGTGCTTAGCGCTTATATTAATCATGCAAATCAATTCAATATTCAAAGGTACGAAATACATGAATTAAAAGTAAAAGAAATATAAAACGCTAAAGCTTATCGTAATGGAGTGACTTCTCACTTGGAAACGACTCCGTATGCTCCTCTAGACACGCCTTGAGCTTTTTCCCACATTCTCGAGTGTTGTGTGTGGAATGGGATGATTAGAAATCTTTGGAATTAGGTGGGGTATTTATAGGCGGATATGAGTTACGGCGTAAACCATCTAGGAGTTATCTGTAACCTTCTATTTTATCGTAAAAGCACTAGATCTGCTGGTTACGGCGTAACCCAATGAATGGTTATGCCGTAGTCTTCAATAAACTCGGTTACGTCGTAAGTGATGCGGCGATTCTGGCGTAAGTATCGATGGCGTGGAACCTCTTTTGACCTAATGTAGTTACGTCGTAACCTGCGGGAGGAGTTACGCCGTAACCTTCTAATAAGTTGGCATACCGAGTCACACAATAGTTACGCGTAATGTGAGAGATGAGTTACGCCGTAACTTCTTCAAAATAACATCTTGTGATAAATCTTTAGATATGTTTCCATTTCGCGTCTCTTTAGCTCCAATGCTCGTAATTTACACGAAAGTGGAAAACAATGGAAAACAAGCGAAATCCATATAAATGATATAAATAACGAGCATTATCTGGGAAATTGACACTTAATATTCAGGACTATTTGATGTTATCAGAGAAACATGCAGTCTTGGGACTTCAGAGCCTGAAGAAATCAGTTCCTATCTCTCCAACTTACAAGAAGCCTCCTGTTCTATATCTGAGAAAGAAAAACAAATCAGCAGCAACCAAGCCCAAAGAAAAATGAGTCACTATCAGAGAAGGAAGAGCTCCACCATCACCAACATCCTCAGCTCCAACAATAGATCCCAAAGACAAGGGCAAAGGTATATTGGTAGAAGTTCCAAAGAAGAAGAAGGAGATTGAAAGATTGAATGAAGAAGCAACAAGGAGAATAGCAGCAGAATGGGAAGAGGAAGAACTGCAGAAAGAAGCTGCAGAAAAAGAAAAGAAAAAAATGGCTAAAATAGATGAAGACTGGCAAACATGGGATGACATGAGAGCCAAGGTAGAAGCAACCCAGGAGGTACAAAAGAAGCTGCAACAAGATAAGAGTACAAGTATTAATAAAGCAGCTCAGCTATTCAGTGAGATCTTGGCCAGAAGACAGAGTCAGTTCAGGCATCAAAGGGAAATTGAAAAGACTTCAAGACCTCCAAACAAAAGTCAGCAAAAGATGTATCTCTGCAAATACATCAAATATCAAGGTGAAGACAGGAGAACCTTGATACAGCTAAATCAATTAGCTTGGGAAACCCTTCAAAGACTTGCAGACAATGTTCAAAGAAGCATTCTTAACTTCAGGCCTATGCATGAAGATGACTTTCAAAGAAAATCACAACCCATTGATCCCATTGGAAGCTACAAGAGACCATCAGAAGAAGGAGCTTCTTCAACTGCACCTAAAAGATTGAAAGCATCTGAAGATGAAGGTGGATTAACTGAAGAAGATCTCAACCAGATGATGCTGATTGAAGCCCCATAAGATGCATTGTATTCAGAGCCCATCAATACCAGATACCCCATTATCAACTAGGATATCTATACTCAAGATGGAAAGAGGCATTGGAGGATAAACAACGCAGGTGGTAGAACTAGTGCTTATTTGTATCTAGTGGATTTGTTTGCATCTATTGACAGGGAGGACCAACTCAAGCTTTGGGAGTTAGTCAAAGAAAGGTTTAAGAACAGAGATCCAGATAATGATAAAGATCTGGAGTTACTTTATGAGCTTCAAAATATATTTGAGCCTGATCCAGCTAGAGAACAATGGAAGTATCAACCTGGAGAGGAAGCACTGACTTGGACATTGCTTGATTCATGTGGACTGCACTTGGTCACAACATGCAATGGAACATATATCTACATGCTGGTTGAAAGAATCTATCCACTTGCATTAGGGACTCTTCTTGAAATGTTGGCAGTTGGGCTAAGGATGGGTAATGCAGTTGACATGGCTAAGGAGTTGCTGATAAAGATATTTGACCAAGCAGGAAGACATAGCAGAAAGTGAGTTTGGAAGAATCCTCAAAGACTGAAGAAAACTTGTGATTCTGAAACCCAATCATAAGTTTATGGGAGGATTGTTGGGAAATACGCTTTTGGGAGTTAATACTTATTTCGATGGAGTTAGTACCGATAGTGTTATTTGATAAGTATTAACTAGTTAGTCTCGATAGTGCAAATATTAGTCTTGATAGTGTTAGAGTTTGTCTTTTCTAAGAAAGGAATGTCGTGTAAGAGTTGTAATAAAGATATCTTCTATTCCAATAGAAGATATGATATACTTAATGCATAGTTATCTCTTCGTAAGGGATCTCCTTAGTGTATAAAAGGAGATCCTAGCTAGGTTAAACACACATCTCATATTCTAGTCGTCTAAAGAAGAGCTTCAAGGTTGTAAACCCTAGTACTAGGAGAGTACTCGTATTATTCTTAATAATATTGAAGTTGTTGATGTTACATTGTGTTTACATTAATCTTCTAAAGTACATTCAAGTAGATTATGCATACTTGTGTGCATCTACAACAAAGTTTCTCATTGTAGTTTTGGAACCATCCAAGGCAACTAACACGTTTACAAGATAAGTGTTCTTGATCCAAGGTTTGGGACTCCACAACCGCCATCAACAAAGTTCAACAAAGAAATGAGAGTCACCAGTTATAAGACTCAGGATAAAAGGGGTAAGGACAATTGACAATGGAAAATATGTACTCGAATTTACAGTTTTTTGAATTTTTTTGTAAAACATCAAATGAATAAAAAAGTGAAGATTAGCTACCTTCATTTTATTTATTTTTTAAAATATTTTCATTTTTATTAAGTGCATAAGACGCGCAAGCACGAAAATCGGGCATGACCCAAATATGTTATTTCCGAATAACAAAGAGTTATCACTAATAACCAACTGGTGAACAACATAAATCACCAAAGTACATAAGAGGTATTGCAAGCCCAGTACTGGGAGGATAGCCCAAAATTATCCAAAGACTATTACAAACGTGCATATCCGTATAACGTTAAAAATAGCACCGCACAAACAAAAAGAGGTATGTGCGCAAAAGACTATTAACTACGTTCATATCCGTATAACGTTAAAAATAGCACCGCACAAACAAAAAGAGGTATGTGCGCAAAAGACTATTAACTATGTTCATATCCGTATAAATGTTAAAATAGCAACACAAAAGTGAAAAATAGCATACACAAAAAGCATCAGGAACTTGCATAAAGAAAAATTTGTAGCATAAGCACAAAGTAAAAGAAAAAGATGCAAAAATAAAAACAAAAAGCCGCACGCAGCTATCAGAAGCATTACAAAGAAGAGCAAGGAAAGACATTGTTCAAAGGACTACAAATCATCCAGAAAAAGCAAGAAAAACTAAGTCCGCATCGCAGCAACCGCACTTGCTTCAAGCTCGGACAGGACAAAAGGGATCTCACTAACCTCTGGGTGCGGATCATTCGCAACTTCAGCAAGAGCACTAGAAACACCAACATCATGATCATCAATAGAAAGGGGCCTATCAGAGGCACTGGCAGGAAGAGACACAAGTGGCAAAGAAGTAGCGCACACCAGGGTTAGCTCACCAGTCGAAGGTGCTTCCACACCCATAACATTACGAACGGACAAAGGATCAATGGAAGAATTATAAACGTCGGCAACAGATAACCAATGAGCACCAAGGCGTTTCCTAACCTGATCAACAACCTCCAAAGAACGAGACAAAGAGCTAGTGCCAACAACGACATTATCATCCTTATCATAAACAGGAACGATAAGTTGCTCAAGGTCCGGCTGTAACCCTGCAATCATAGGAGCATTCGCCGAAGGCCCATCAACACGAAATAGATCCATAACCTCTGCAATACCAGCATCCTTGCTAGACTTAAGCACGGAGAGTAAGGAAAACTCCACATTTTCAAGGGCCCTTACGGCGGAAATATAATGATCTTCCGCAGAAGGGTTATATACAGAAGCTCAACAAGCTCTTTTTCCCTACCATGAATAATACCCGCCGCTAAACCTTCCCGCATACCCTTATCGATAGCACGCTCAATAACTACGCCATAGCCGCAATATATTCCGGAGAATTCAAGCACTTAAACACAAAGAAGGCTCATACCGTTAGTTAACAACCAAATACCGACTAGATAACAACGTGAGGAACCGAGGATAAAACCTCATCAAGGTGACTAGCCAAGGCATACAAATCGCAAGAACAAATTAATCAACCTTTCGCATAAGTATGACCATCTTAGCATCCTGAATCTTACAAAATTCCTCCACCAAGGCAGCAAGGGAAGGAACTTGGCTGCGGAGCTCAGAACATGACTCCTCCAAGGTACGTATCTGCAAATAAAACAAAGTTAGAAGACAGCGGGAAAATAAACAAGCGGAACGACTAGCCAAAAAAGGCACGGACGCACACCTGTCCGGAAAGGTTGGAATTCTGAGACTTGAGAACAAGAACTTCAGCCCTCAAAGTAGACGACTCAGAATCCTTCACATCAAGAGATGATCGAAGTGCCGCTACCTCAGCTCGAAGAGAATTTCGTTCTTCCTCAAGAGTATAATTCTAGTTCTTCAAAGACATAAGTTCCGCAGCAGAAACTGCTAAGGATGCAACAGCGGAAGATGTCCCAGAAGAAGTAGCATCAGCAACCTTAGCCTTAAGAACTGAAATCTCCTTGTCCCTACTCGCCAACAAAGACAATAAGTGTTTTCGCTCCATCACATTATACTCCAAACGCAGACGAACTTCAGAACTAAAGCACAACTGTCGTGCCACAACAACATTAAATTCACCAAGGAGACGCTCATAACCCATTTCACGAACAGAAGAAAAGAAGTTAGGAGGAGCAAACTCATCAACCATAACGTGACATTCATCAACATCATCAAGAAGCGAACTCTTGGTAACATTCCACTTCGGAACGTGAACACCAGCCGAAGAACTGGAGTCTGAATCATCAACAATACGAATGTCCCTCGCCAAGATATCAAAATCCGAAAGGTCATAAAAAATTGGATGAACACTGCGGACATGACAAAAACTGTCAGGAAGAGAGGAAGGAACATCAGCTTGACCTTTCCCCGTCTCAACATGAAGGATGGTAGTAACAACAGCATCTGTTATAACCGGCGCAGGAGAGCTGCAAATAAACAAGGACAACAAGTGAACGGAAGGAAGAAAAAGTAAAGAAATCACGAAAAGACAAAAGCATAAATAACAAACCTAGGGGGCAAACCAAAATCAAATTCAGTAGACGTTCCAGCTTCATGAAGGGGAGTAATTGATAATGAAGGAGAAGAAGAAGAATGAGTGGGCAAAGCATTTAAACAATATTCAAGAGTTTGCGAACTTTGAGCTAACAACTTCTGAATAGATTCTGAAGACTTACCACGAGTAGAAGCCCTACCAGAATCAATGTAGTCACTCCTCACTCTTTTAGGAGGATGGACAAGGTTGTTGCAAGCTTTCCCCCTCCTCCTCCCAGAACCAACCTCAGAAGCCGAATAGTCAGGCCGCACAACAATATCACCATGAGGTTGAGAAGTCCCGACTTCCGAACGAATAACTACATCACCAGAAGTAGGAGGGGCAAGAGAAACAGTATGGCCTTCGGAAAATTTTAGCAAAGGAAGCTCATTTCCCTCCCGCGATCGGGTATCAACAATCAACTTCATAGGGTCTTTCTTCTTAACCAAAGATAGTAAATCCATAGCTGTAGAAAATAGAAGAAGAAACAACAAGTCATGACAAACAAAAATAGATTAACAGAAGAAAAAACACATATATGGTATACCCACCCCGATTGTCCTGATCATAGAACACAGGGTAAGAATCTTCGCCCAAAGTATAATTACGGCTTAACCCAACTAAATAAAGGAAAGGCTCCGGAAACTTGACAAAAGGAGAAACATTAGTAACAAGGGAGGCAACGTGTCCAGCATCAAACTTAATATCCCTAGAAGTGGTGTCCTTAGGAAGATTACCCCTGATGCAGTGTTTTATCGACTGTGTTTTAATATTTATAATTACTCGTTATACCTATGGTTCACCCTAATGCACTAACAGGCGGTGTACCGTCGTGTGTAGTGTAGTAATCGGTAAACTGAGGTCGTCCCAAGAGCTACGTGGGTCGGAAATTAACTTAAGTCTATGTCACGATTTTAATTGGTTTTAAGATTGAAATGATAAATTAACTAATAAAACAACTAAAGCAAGTAAAGGCAAAGGAGGTGATCAAGAGAGGAGAGTGGTGCTACCCTAGTTAATCCTCCTAGCTAGTAATGTCTACGTCTACTTACTTCCAATTACTTCAGGTGGGCTCAAAGTCGAGAGGACAACATTTGGTCAATTTGCCCTAACCTATCAAGAAAGATGCCACCACAGAGAAGTCAGTGTCCCTTTATAAGTCATGTTGTTCCCGGTCCCTAAGCCAAGTCATTACATCCGCCACATGCTAGACTTATAATAGTGAGTGCCGGCCGTTAGAACTTAGACACTCACCCCTAATTCTTAAGTTCATCCAAACAGTAGGTGATCGGTTGGTTAAATCGCACAAGTAGAAAGGGTCGTTAGTTGGTCATATCTTACCCTTCCCGTCTCATCCGCTCACCTAGGTTGGGTTGGTCATATCTCCTAGGCAATTGGCCTCACCGCCATTCAAAACTACCGAACCAAGGGTGGCTACCGATAAACTATGCATGCATACACTTAGAAATAATTGTGCGGAAGTAAAGTAAACGCAACCAAAACAATTAAGGAATCATAACTAGGCCAAGACTGTGGTGCTTAGCCAAACATATAATAAATCATACCAACAAAATGAATAAATCATAAATCGAATTGAACATAATGTTTGATACAAATTACTTGATGAAGAGCTAATAATGATGATGATCATGAGTGAATTCTTCCTTCAAAACCGGCTTGATCGCTAGAAAATGCCCCGAGTGGTGCCCTAATCGACCCTAGAGAGGGGTGAAGAGAGATACTTAAAATGCGATTTAGTCGTCAGATTTATAGGCCTCGACATGGTTATGGCGTAACCTTAAGTGCAAATTACGCCGTAACTAAAGACTGCGTAAAGAAATCTGGATCTCGAATAGTTACGTCATAACTAAAATAAATAGTTACGTTGTAACTAAGTTACGTCGTAACTACAAGTAGTAATTCTCAACTTCGTACTTTTTATGGTCTTTTAATATTTATGAAACTTATTAAGCCTATAGTACGCTTTTGGCCCCTGATCGTTCTTCTTCATTTTTACCTTCTGTCCTTGTGATAAATGACTTAATATTATTTTGACCGCCTTTAGTCCCTGGACTTCAAAACTTTGCGCCCAAGTAATAAATTACGGCGTAACTAATTATTCGAGTTACGCCTTAACCCTTCGTCCACACATGATTATCCATTCCGAAATTATCTCTACGACGTAACTAAATTGCGACGTTACGCCGTAACCTTCACAAAAATAATTACGACGTAACCATAAGAATTGGTTACCGTATCATTCAAAAGTCGATATTTACCGTAACCTTATTAGCTAGTTACGGCGTAATATTCACATAAAATCCAAAGGCCCTCGAATTCATCTTTAGAACATATATTTGACATTTTCTCACACCTTTTCCGCTCCAACGCCTCATTTATCCTGAAATGTAAATATGAATGAATTAAGTACCATATTAATACAAATGAGGCCATAAACACGGGAATTTGATATATAACATACTAGGCTAATTTGATGTTATCAAATATCCCCCCACTTGAATTCTACTTAGTAGACCCTTTAAATAATTCTTAAAAAGATATCTCCCAGGATTAATTGGAAGTTATGAGTTTAAAAATCACCTAAGCTAGAAAATCCAAACCGAGCACCTCACGAAAAGGGAATTGAAATCACACTCTTTCTCTCTCATAATTCACATGTTTATTTTTGGGTGATTACTCAACTGCTCAGTCATGGCGAGTATTCTATCATAGGCTTGGCAAAGATACTAATCTCCACCACTAGAGTCTATAGATGCAGCTATTCTAAAAGGCAATGGGTTGACACAACATAAAGGCTTAGGGGGTTATTTTGTCATTACTAACGAGCTACGGCGAAGGGGACAAAACCAATGATATATGACCAAATCCATGGTCAAGACACCAATGATTGCTCGCTTCCTCACCTAAACTCGATTCACGACTAAGGGTAGGATAAGGCATGGGGAAATTTTAATGGGTGTAAATAAAAAGACACGAAACAAATAGATTCCTAAGTCCATAGTCGCCCCACCACTAGTCGCATTCAATCCCATAGCAAAAATCGATGGTCAAGAGTCAAAGGGTCTTCAATACACGAATACACGGGTTAATGCATAAGACATATAATGTGGTGCCTCATAAACTCCATAATCTAGGCAAATAAGATGCATTAACTCGACCTTCATCATCAATGAAAAAAAAGAATGTGCTATATAAAAAGATTTAAAATTTGGGTCAATTTAGCACATATTTCAATCAAAATCGACCATTTCTATCTCCCATCCCCCCACTTGAAATGTACAATGTCCCGATTGTACGAATATTGATTAAAATTTGAAAGGTGAGATAGAAATGTTTGGGTTCTAATTTTATCTGTAAGACAAAACGGAATTCTAAAAATTTGCGCCAGTTGAACAAGGCGAAAACACTAATTATAGACAAAACACTTGCTCGCATGTTTTTCTTTTTTTTTTTTTTTTTTTTTTTTTTTTTTTTATGCAAGACAAGGTATACATGGATATAAACGATACGAACATAAAAAGTATCCCCCCACTTGAGATCAACTATCATCTAAAACCGATTTTATTCTAAAACCCTTTATTCAAAACCCGCGACTTTCACTAGTGGAACCAAAATTAACCAACAACGCCCGAACCATGGACATAAGGAAACTACAGGGTAGGCTAGGCGATAGGTGTAACGAAACAACATATATTGGGTGAACAAAATGAAAGGGATGGCTCTGAAGGGTGTATCTAGGGGTATCTGCACTAATGGTGAGTGCAACAAAAAGGGTTTCACAAGGGGATTGACTAATCGATGTAAAAAGTCAATAGACACAATACATATATGGGCTATTTGGGTTTAATCCTAAAATTGTCTTATATCCTAGCTGCACCGATCACACCAAGTTACCTCAGTGTAATGCTCATGATAATGGTCTCGAAAAGATATACAAGGCTGATAAGGTTTTAAAATGTACCTTTTTGAGGGGTCGTTTAAGCCCTTATTTGATCACTTTTGTATCCGTTATTACTTAATATCGTTCATTTTCACTTTGGACGAAAAGGCGCGGATATACGAAGAAAATGGCCAAAGTCAAGAATCGAGACGCTCAAGTCGCTGAAAACACAAGGGTGGCGTCCATCGCTTGCCGCGACGCCGTCGGAGGATTTTGTGACGGGACGAAGCCAAAACTCTTATTTTCAAGTGACGACGTCAAGTTATAAAAGAGTAGGCCGTCGCAACTCGGACGGCTAGATTCAATCCGACGGCCGGAAGTCGAAGAGGACGTCGTCACAAGCACAAGGTGACGCCGTCGCAAGTCTAACGTGGCCAAGACGAAACCCTAATGATGGCGATCCGACGCGCCACAAAACATAAGGTGGCGCCGTCGCATGTGTAATCTTATATATAGAATCCGAATTTTCAAGATTAGTGTGTAGTCTTTTGGAGTAAAACCTAAACCGAACCAAGGTCTGTCTTTGTACAGTATTTTAGGGTTCCAAACCCTATCTTACATCAAGATAAGTGCTTTACTTCATTAATACAATTATGTCTTTGATTATTTGTGTGTATGCTTGCATGTTCTCCATGTCCGGCTAATTTACTTGTGTGCTTGCTTAGGAATATGAAACTTAATTATTGAATATTGATTGGTTGTCTCTTATCTTAGTTGATTAATGATCTAGTAATGCGATAGGTCATTCGTTGTGTACTTAATGCTTGATTAATCTTTGTGAACCTTAGGTTATAGCACCTTGAGCGGTTGTAAGCTAGACTATCCAAAGAGGCCTTAGAGTTAGAGTTTATGATCCCTAGTGGTATTTTGTAGGCGAGACCCTTTGGTAACTTCAAAGAGTTAGGGAGAAACGCATACCCTACAACTTTAGACACACAACGCAATTAAGAATAAGGACGTGACAATTCAACCACCAATAGGAGATAATTAAGGAGTAGTAAAACCTAAGTAAACACATCTTTAAACTATCATACGAGCACACAATAATTAGACATAGACTACATACACCTTAGATTAGATAATTAGATAAGTAGAATAATCGGTAGCAATACCAACCCCAAATCCAAACCCGAGATTCGTACTTTTCCATTTCATAAAAACATAAAAAAAGATAAAAATAATATTCCTCAACCCCAACCTTAGCGTAGTAACTTCTCACTAGCATTCCTATTCCCTAGAGAACGATATCAATACCCGTGGCTTACCCTAATACTACACTACAACGATTAGGTTCACGCCTAGGGTGTTATAAAACTTGCTCAAGAAAAGGAAGTTCCTTTGACCCCGAACGACGCGTGTAGCGTTATCAAGTTTTGGCGCGGCTGCGGGGAATAGAATAGCTAGTTAGTAGTCCACCTCGTTTAGGTTTCTTTGCTTGATTCCTATCAAGTAAAATTTTCTCATTCATAGCTTTCTCGTAGTCTATCCCCCTTCTTCGTGACCTTTTTCGTAATCCCATCACTTTTCATCATGGAAGGTGATAACCCACCACCATTCATCAACCTACCACCAAATGACCCGCCAAGAGCCCGTACTCTTGGTGAATACTCGAGACCAAGCCACATAGGCTATAGAAACACCATTGAGCTTCCCGACCAAGCCCAAACTACGGCCTGCGATCCGACACCATCCGGTTGGTGCAAACGGATGTGCATTTCATGGACTTCGTTAGAAGATCCAAATCGACATCTAAGGATTTCCTTAAAATTGTCGATTCCATCAACCTTGATGCTACTACTCGGGAGACCACGCGCCTGCGTCTCTTCCAATTCTCTTTAAGAAAACAAGATAGTAAATGGCTTTTTCATCTTCCCACGGGATCTATTTCAAGTTGGGAAGATCTCACTACCCGTTTTCTTGCTAAGTTTTGCTCACCAAGCCCAAGTCCACCACTCAACCATCAGTCCTTCAACTCTCTTCGCAACCAAATCATTGATGAAATCAAAGACTATAGTGAGTTGCATAGGATAGACGTTAGTAAGGAAGATAGTGCTTATTTTAATCTTTACCCCACTAAGGAAGAGGTTGCCTACTATCAATACATAATCGATAATCCCCGATCACCCATCATTAGGATATGCCCAAAGATTAGGAGAGGAAATCCTTGGAACCTAAAAATCCCTTGTATGATCGGATATAGAAGTGTCGACCATGCTTACATAGATACGGAATCTCCCATTAATGTGATGTCATCTGCTGTTTACAATGACATTATGAATGAGCGACTTAATATTAGGAGAGACCCTAAGTATCCAGGTGGAGTTTGCAACTTTGTGGGAAGAGTCAAGGATGTGCATGTCTTTATAGGAAATTTCACCTATCTAGTTGATTTTGTAGTCCTAGAAGATATAGGGTGTGTCATTGACTATAGCTTATCCCAAGTAGTGCTAGGAAAACCGTTTGTTGAAACATCTAAAATGAGCCATAACAAGTATGATAGAACGGTTAGTTTTAAGGAAGGAACCGATGAAATCACTTATAGGATGCCTTGGAAAACAAATGAATATGGCCATCTACCCATTTTTGAACGAGACAACATCAAAGCTTTTGAGGACAAAAGCAAGGAAGATGTTGAAAAAGGTTATAAATTTATGTGGGAAAGAAGGAGGCTTTATTATAAGGATTTCTTGACCCTCGGGCCTAAATATAGAGTCGATGAAAATTTTGTCAATATGATAAAATTCTCATTGAGAATGCAAAACGAAAAAACGTGAGGGGCACGACTACGAGTCTAGCTACAAGACTCTTAAATAAAGAAAAGCGCTTCGTGGGAGGCAACCCATGCTTAATTGTTTGCTTGTTAGTGTCATATATCTTTTGTTAATTGTTTATTCTCATGTTTAAATTTGTAAAAATGCTTTATTTTGTTTTTAACCTCGTCTTAATTGCATATAAAGGTATTTTACATAAAGGATAAGTGTAGGGAGGATTACACACGTTTTCAAAAGAAACGTAAACATGAGAATAACAATTCATTAAAAGATATATTTGTGTGTTTGTTCGAGTCAAATGCTTGTATCGAGTCATAATGGATGTTTAGCGAAATTTTCCGATTCTAAAGATATAAATTTTCCGAATTTTTCCGGAAAATCGCAGACCGCTTTTTGTCGGGATAACTGACGGTGTCGAGATTGCAACCGACGGCGTCGGGAAGGAGTAAAACATCGATTACTTTTTCTCGTTTTCGAGCTACTTATAAATTTTGGAATTTTCCGGTCTTAATTTTCCATAAATTATGTAAACATCCATTCCACAAGCATTATATCCTAGCTTAATAGAGTCTTATATATATTATTACCGCCGATTTTATGCGAAGGTTTTGTTTGTTTTCTTCAAATGTGCAGGTTTCATTTATCAAGAAGAAGAAACAAAAGATTGGAAGGAGCTTTTCACGCACACATTCTTCTTGGAAAGGATTTAACCACTACTTCACACGGATCCTACCGAGCTAATCGGGGAGTACTAGTTTCTTTCGTTTTAATTACCTTCCATTATCATAACTTTGATACTTTCGGGAACATTGGGGACAATGTTCGGTTTAAGTGTAGGAGGAAAATAAAACGGAACTTTGAAACTATGCTTATCCTTGATTATTTGCTTTGTCCAATTGTATTTGTGTAATAAACCATGAGAAAATGTCGGTTAGGGTAATTTTGGCACCAAATTTAAAATTTTTCATGATATATAGGAGTGGGCCATTAGTCTTAACAAAAGCGTCTCACGGATAGGAAGTTGCATGACTAGCACAAAAACCCTTTACCACCTAAATTCCACCCAAAATGTGAGGATCGCCCTTAGATTAGTAGGAATTAAAAGCATTCATCTTTAATGCTTAGAGTGTAAACCGGTAGTATATTAGATTCTAGAACTTGTTTTGTGACGCATCCCGAGATCGCTAGTAAGACTACACTTGTGTAGTTAGGAATAACTAAATGATAAGAGGCATTAGGATAACCCTTGTTTGATACCCGTAATATAATTACTTCTTCCACATCGGTTGAGTAATTCCCCACACCCTTTGCGTTGTACTCATCTTTAGTACATGATACCCTAGTTAACCCCTCGAGCCTATCCTTTTCGCGGTTCTCATGATGTTTCGGTTTTTCCGAATATCAATGAAGAGCATTGTTTACACCCCACCCCAAATATACACCAAAATCACCTTAGCCTACCCTGTATGCACTCACTTTTAGTGCGTTATTGTTATCACCCTAAACCCCTAGTTCAATTATCTAGTTGCTTGCACGAGTTGCTAAGTCGAGTCATATCCTTTGTACACAGTTTTGGGACGATTGAGACTCATGGGAAAAAGTTAAAGTTTATAAAATGATTGAAAAGGAACGTTAAATTCCCTAATTTGCGTAATAACATACCCCAAGTGTTTTGATCTTTTCAATTCGGGTCAAATTAGTGTTAGAGTAATAAAAACTCAAGTGTAGGGATGTGCCTTTAAATCCCTATCATTTTGATGTTACCGTAGAGGATAGTAGAGTAAAAGTGTATGGAAAAAAAATCGAAAAAAATAGCAAAAAAAAAGAAAAGAAAAAAAAAATAGAGTGAAAAAAAAACATACGGGCTACCATCCTACATCTATCCTTTAAATTTATGTTTGTTTATTTCAGTTAGCTAGAGTCTAGAGTGTCGAGTCTTGGCTTAGCAACGCCATTCTTCGTATGCTTGTAACATAAGAGATTTTTGACTTGCCACCACTAAATAGCCTATCCCACCAAACCCTTTATTTCCCTACCGTAATCCTAACATTACAACCCTTTAAAGACCTCTTTGATAGTCTTTCCTAGGTGCTTACGCCAAAGCGATGGAGGTTTGATCTATTCTCAAGCCTATGGTAATCTATGTACTAGGACCGGTTAATGAGTGTTTATCTTCCATTTCCAACTTGTTATATTTCATATACACCCGAGAGAGATGTGAGTATCCAAACACCCCATGTGAGGTGCTAGTATGTAATTTCCGTGCTTGTTATGACTTTTATGGGGCTTATATGTGTTGTGGACTATTTTAAACCAATGCTTCATGACCCTTAACTTATAAATTAATTGGCTAAAAGCACATTTGCTTGAGGACAAGCAAATACCAAGTGTAGGGATATTTGATAATATTTTAAAATGTACCTTTTTGAGGGTCGTTTAAGCCCTTATTTGATCACTTTTGTATCCGTTATTACTTAATATCGTTCCTTTTCACTTTTAGGTCTCTTGAAGGCAAATTCTGTAATGGCACTTATTTGGACGAAAAGGCGGATATCTGAAGAAAATGGCCAAAGTCAATAATCGAGACGCTCAAGATGCCGAAAACACAAGGTGGCGTCATCGCTTAAGCTATGACGCCGTCGGAGGATTTTGTGACGGACGAAGCCAAAACTCTTATTTTCAAGTGACGACGTCAAGTTATAAAGAGTAGGCCGTCGCAACTCATACGACCTAGATTCAATCCGCACGGCGCCGAAGTCAAGAGGACGGCGTCACAAGCACAAGGTAACGCCGTCGCAAGTCTAACGTGGCCAAGACGAAACCCTAATGACGGTATCCCGGCGCCACAAAACATAAGGTGGCGCGTCGCATGTGTAATCTTATATATAGAATCCAAATTTTTCAAGATTAGTGTGTAGTCTTTTGGAGTAAAACCTAAACCGAACCAAGGGCTGTCTTGTACAAGATTTTAGGGTTCCAAACCCTATCTTACATCAAGATAAGTGCTTTACTTCATTAATACAATTATGTCTTTGATTATTTGTGTGTATGCTTGCATGTTCTCCATGTCCGGCTAATTTACTTGTGTGTTTGCTTAGGGAATATGAAACTTAATTATTGAATATTGATTGGTTGTCTCTTATCTTAGTTGATTAATGATCTAGTAATGCGATAGGTCATTCGTTATGTACTTAATGCTTGATTAATCTTTGTGAACCTTAGGTTATAGCACCTTGAGCGGTTGTAAGCTAAACTATCCAAAGAGGCCTTAGAGTTAGAGTTTATGATCCCTAGTGGTATTTTGTAGACGAGACCCTTTGGTAACTTCAAAGAGTTAGGGAGAAACGCATACCCTACAACTTTAGACACACAACGCAATTAAGAATAAGGACGTGACAATTCAACCACCAATAGGAGATAATTAAGGAGTAGTAAAACCTAAGTAAACACATCTTTAAACTATCATACGAGCACACAATAATTAGACATAGACTACATACACCTTAGATTAGATAATTAGATAAGTAGAATAATCGGTAGCAATACCAACCCCCAAATCCAAACCCCGAGATTCGTACTTTTCCATTTCCTAAAAAACATAAAAAAAAGATAAAAAATAATATTCCTCAACCCCAACCTTAGCGTAGTAACTTCTCACTAGCATTCCTATTCCCCTAGAGAACGATATCAATACCCGTGGCTTACCCTAATACTACACTACAACGATTAGGTTCACTGCCTAGGGTGTTATAAAACTTGCTCGAAGAAAGGGAAGTTCCTTTGACCCCGAACGACGCGTGTAGCGTTATCAAAGGCCAAGTTCTAAAGTCTACTACAGCCACTGGCACACTTATTTTTGTGGTATTATGTATAAAGGGGAAAACGGAAAGGCTTATCCTCACACAATGGAAATATAGGTTAGGTGTGCTCAGTCTAGATTAATCCAGTTAAGTAATGAAAAACATGTCAAATTTTTACTAATGAAACACTTTTCATCAAAACTAGAAAAATAAAGGCAAGTAAAATCAAGTGGGTGTCTATGTCTAATCCCTTCCCCCCACTTGGGTCATACTTAAGCATATAAATGAAATATAAGAAGGGTTAGAATTGAAACAGAAAACTCCCCTGGATTTGCTCGGCATGATCGAAGACTCACGAGTAAACGTGTCCCGCTTTGAGATCTATGAGCAAACTTTAATAACCCGAATTCACTTAAGACAACCAAATGCATCATACCAGAAAAACAACAAGTAATAAAAGAAAATGAAAAACCTAACTCACTTTCGTAGGAATCACGGTCGCATTTAGCGTATGCAATAAGCCTTTTAAACCACTTGGTGTCCCAAGTGGACGAGTGAAGTCTCGTGAGGGTTTACATGGAACATACCCACAAAGTTCATTTAAAACTAATACAAGGTTATTGTGTTATTATAGAAAGAATTTGAACTGGAGGATAATTACGTCGTAACTCTTTGAAGCAGTTACGCCGTAGGAGGGTAGCTACAGCGTAACCATAGCATGGGATTACGCCGTAATTGGTAATGCTTTGGAGAGAATCGCTTCGTGTGATGTGTTACGGCGTAATCATTGAGATGAGTTACGCCGTAACTGATAGACAGATCAGGTCCCCGTTTAAGTTACTGATGCAATCTTCTCCGATTCCTGCAAAAATGGTTAAAAACACAAAACCCAACTATACTAATAAAATGAAAAAGAAAAAATAGGCATGTGGTGCCTCCCACGAAGCGCTTGTTTTTGTTCGAGTCACGAGCTTGACTCCACCCTTATTTACTACGTAAAGGGTGTTCATCCCCTCACTTAAAATCAAGTGTGGGTGAAAATAGCAATAAACACCATGAGGGTGTGAATTTGCTATGGGATGGGGAAATGATAAATTATGATCATACCTGAAAGGAGATGTCATTTCTCTCCATACCTTTCCTGTTTTAGTTGATGGCATTGATGATTTGTTCACCTCGTGATGTGGCTGATTAATTGGCTCATATGTCTCCTTGTTAATCACTGAGGTGTCCAAGATTTTGTCTTCTAATTCCTTTGCAAGATCAACTAGAATTGGTTTAGTAGCCGAAGCTTCATAACCATTATCGGGTGATGTGATGGGTTGCATGATTTCATCCATAATTTCAGCAACCTGTATAGGAAAACTAGCAAGATTGTTAGTAATAAAAGAAGAGTTAGAAGTGTTACCATTTTGCGTTGCAGTTGATTCCACATTAGCATGTGGCATTGCTTCATCATCCTGTAAGCTCCATGCTTCCATCTTCTTCAATTGATCATTGCTTGTTTCTTCATCTCTCACAACCTTCAAACGTCCTGGAAATGGGATAGGTGGTACATAAGGTCTAATATAAGGAACCGGCTCGTTGTTGACTTCTTTCATCTTTCCCACCGTTTCCTTGATAGTTCCAACCGCATTCTTTTTACTTTCCAGGACTTTTTGGTTTAATTATTCAAGCCTAGCTTCCAAACTTTTCCTCTTAGCTTCAAGATTTTTTAAATTTAAGTTCGCGCCCTCCTTGAATTTCCTAATTCATTCGTCATTCGAGTCGTGCATCCCTTTTAAATTATCCGAGAATTTCTTGACGGCTTCCTCCAATAATTCCACATACCTGACTTGCTCATATTCTTTGCTTTCTTCTTTGAGAGAATGCTCTTGTATAACATGAATGTCTTCCTTAACCATATTCATATCACATCCAAGTCTATCAAGCTGCTTGGTGATGTCGCCAATGTCATCCAAGCTGTTGCTATTTATGGCCCAAGTGGTTGCTCCATCATACCAATTTCGTGAATGGTCAGGCATCATTTCAATTGATCTAAGGGCTTGTGCAGGTGGCATTGTAGGGATAGGACCTTGAGAGTCGAGCATTTGGCAGAATGAGATGTTTAATCCTTTGTAGAAAATAAGTACCATCTGATGGTTGCTGATATCATGCGTTGGGCATCTATAAAAATGTCATTATATCTTTCCCAAGCTTCATCTAGCGTTTCATCCATCTTCTGTCTGAAGCTCCTTATTTCTTCCATCATCTTGGCAATCTTTGAAGGAGGACAATATCTCCGAATGAATGCTTTCTTAAAAAAATTCCACGTATTGATTGACCCAGCAGGAAGCATCTTCATCCATCTTCTGGGTGCACCAGTGAGTGTAATTGGGAACACTCTAAGCATTAATGCATCTTGAGTGACTCCTGGAGTGTGGAAAAGATCTGCGATCTCCAATACTCTTCGCACATGCAGGTAGGCATCTTCATCGTTAGTTCCCGTGAAAAGCTTTTGTCTAAGTTCCCTCATGAACTGGCAGCTGATCTCAAAGTTGATATCATCATTAAACTCGGGATATACGATGCCCGTTATGTGGTTACTTTGAGTCAAAGCAATATATTATTCCATAGTGAGCATGTCAAAATCAATCTTCCATATCCCAAATCTCAAAACAAACAAAAGCAGTAAAAGAAGAGAAAAGAAAACTAAAACAAAAATAAAAGAAAATAAAAGAAAAATTAAATTAAAATCCTAAATAGCTCCCAAGCGTGCGCAAAAACTTGATGCGAGTTTTCTTGACTGTGTTTTAATATTTATAATTACTCGTTATACCTATGGTTGGGGTGAGCAAAACAAACCGGAAAAACCAAACCGAACCGAAACCGAAAAAACCAACCCGAAAAACCGATCGAAACTAAAACCGATGGTTCGGTTTTACTTTTTCGAAACCGAAAAATACGGTTCGGTTTCGGTTTTAAATCAAAAACAAACCGCAAAACCGAACCGAACCGAACCGGTTTTATTATATAATAATATCTAATATCTAATTAATATAATATGATTAAATAAGTAAATAAATCAAATTTATAAATTAATATTCATTTTGTAAGTGGATTTATAATATATTTATCTTTAATGTTTATATTTATATGTGTGTTTGTCGTGTCGCGTGTTTTGTGTGAATAAATCAACAAGTATTCGAATGATTACGTGTATGTTCACTTGTATGTGTATGTCTCATTTATATGTTTGTAATTGTAGAATTATGCGATAAACATTATTATGCTTAGATTGAAAAAAAGTAAAGAATAATAACTAATTTTGTACGTAAACCAAGTTTGTTGGTATAATTTGGCCATACCCAAATATTAACGGTTTGAAACCGAAAAACCGAACCGAAACCGATAACAAACCGAAAAAACCGAACCCGCCAAAAACCGAACGGTTTCGGTTTTAGGTTTTACAAAAACCGAACATTGTGGTTCGGTTTCGGTTTTAGCCAAAAACCGACCCAAACCGAACCATGCACACCCCTACCTATGGTCTACCCTAATGCACTAACGGGCAGTGTACCCGGTCGTGTGTAGTGTAGTAATCGGTAAAACCGAGGTTGTCCCAAGAGCTACGTGGATCGGAAATTAACTTAAGTCTATGTCACGATTTTAATTGGTTTTAAGATTGAAATGATAAATTAACTAATAAAACAACTAAAGCAAGTAAAGGCAAATGAGGTGATCAAGAGAGGAGAGTGGTGCTACCCTAGTTAATCCTCCTAGCTAGTAATGTCTACGTCTACTTACTTCCAATTACTTGGTGGGGTCGAGTCGAGAGGACAACATTTGGTCAATTCGCCTAACCTATCGCAAAGATGCCACCACGGGAGAAGTCGGTGTCCTTCATAAGTCATGTTGTTCCCGGTCCCCTAAGCCAAGTCATTAAAATCGCTACATGCTAGACTTATAATAGTGAGTGCCCGACCGTTAGAACTTAGACACTCACCCCTAATTCTTAAGTTCATCCAAACGGTAGGTGATCGGTTGGTCAAATCGCACAAGTAGAAAGGGTCGTCGGTTGGTCATATCTTACCCTTCTGTCTCGATTCGCTCACCTAGGGTTAGTTGGTCATATCTCCTAGGAAATTGGCCTCACCGCCATTCAAAACTACCGAACCAAGGGTGGCTACCAATAAACTATGCATGCATACACTTAGAAATAATTGTACGGAAGTAAAGTAAACGCAAACAAAACAATTAAGGAATCATAACTAGGCCAACACTGTGGTGCTTAGCCAAACATAAAATAAATCATACCAACAAAATTAATAAATCATAAATTGAATTGAACATAATGTTTGATACAAATTACTTGATGAAGAGCTAATAATGATGATGATTGCGGTGAATTCTTCCTTCAAAATGGCTTTGATTCTTGGAAATTTCCACGAGTGGTGCCCTAATCGACCCATAGGAGAAGGGTGAAGAGAGATACTTAAAATGCAGTTTAGGGTCAGATTTATAGGCCTCGACATGGTTACGGCGAACCTTAGTGCAAATTACCAGTAACTAAAGACTGCGTTAAGAAATATGGATCTCGAATAGTTACGTCGTAACTAAAATAAATAGTTACGTCGTAACTAAGTTACGCCGTAACTACAAGTAGTAATTCTCAACTTCGTACTTTTTATGGTCCTTTAATATTTATGAAACTTATTAAGCCTAGAGTACGCTTTTGGCCCCTGATCGTTCTTCTTCGTTTTTTCCTTCGGTCCTTGTGATTAATGACTTAATATTATTTTGACCGCCTTTAGTCCTTGGACTTCAAAACTTTGCGCCCAAGTAATAAAATACGGCGTAACTAATTATCCGAGTTACGCCGTAACCCTTCGTCCACACATGATTATCCATTCCGAAATTATCTCTACGGCGTAACTAAATTGCGACGTTACGCCGTAACCTTCACAAAAATAATTACGACGTAACCATAAGAATTGGTTACGCCGTATCCTTCAAAGCTAATATTTACGTCGTAACCTTATTAGCTAGTTACGGCGTAATCTTCACATAAAATCCAAAGGCCCTCGTAAATTCATCTTTAGAACATATATTTGACCTTTTCTCACACCTTTTCCGCTCCAACGCCTCATTTATCCTGAAATGTAAATATGAATGAATTAAGTACCATATTAATACAATGAGGCCATAAACACGGGAATTTGATATATAAAATACCAGGCTAATTTGATGTTATCAACCCCCAACAAAGAAAGGATGAATAGTGGGACAAGCAAATGAGTCAACCCATAAAAAGTGATCGTTCCAACTTTTAAGACAATCAAGGGGTTTGGTATAGCAAACTCCAAAGCTATCAACGCGTTTACTAAAAGAAAGCCAGCCATGTTTTTGAGACAAAATATAAAAACACCTAAACAAACCAACTGAGGGTTCAATACCAAGAGAGAAACAAAGAATCTCAAACTGAGAAACTTTTGCAGCACCAATGACAGAAAGATGCGATATATGAATATGGTAGTAGTCAAGAATTGAAACAAGAAAAGAAGACAAGGGGAGATGAAAATTAGCATACTCGAAAAAACGAGTATATACACCGATCTTCCCATTCGGTGCTTCCCGAATACTTTGGTCAGGATCATGCAATTTAGGATGAACAAATTGCGGATTTGAATAATCAATACAGAAACGGTCAAGCGCCTTTTGCGATAGTTTATATTTGGTAGATGAAAAAGTACCCATAACGGAATAAGAAAAGAGAATCAAGAACCTAACCTGAATGAGGAACTTGGAGGGCAAATATGACCAAAGGTAAATCGGATCGAAAAGGAGTGTTTGCAACAAAAGAACAGTAAAAAGAAAAAATGGGCTAAGGCAAAAATAAAGGGTATTTATACAAGCGGAACGGTGACTCCCTAAGAAAAACCCTAAAAGAGGACACGCGTCCAAAAGCAATCTAATCCAACGACCCAAATCAAAAACACGGGAATAAGGATAGTGGAAGACCAATGGCCCACAGAGTCAAATCAACCAGAACATAAAAAGTCGTTAACCGTCCAAGTTGTAAAAAAAACACCTTCCAAGAAAAGGGAGCGTCAAGAAAACGCTTCAAGAGTGCGGAAGAGGAAACGATTAGCAGAAAATAGTCTAAGTAAATCCACCGCACGCGACAATATCCGCACGCAGTGCACATACTAGACTCGGGGGAGTGGATGACGTAGCAGCGCCTAAAGGTAAAGAAGCATTTCAAAAAGAAAAAAAGCACGGAATAGAAAAGTGTTTAGTCATCTCAAGTCTAGTAGCATCCACCGCACGCGACAATATCCGCACGCAGTGCACATACTAGGCGGGGACTTGATGACGATAGTATGTATAACAGCCTACTAGGCCCAATACGCATTATACACATACCGGGCTCAGCCCAATAACTATAAAATAACCATAAGACTGGCATACAATAAGCCAAATGACGAAATTGGCTAAGGTCCGGACTCAAGACGTATGTAAGATACACGTGGCCGAGCCTTCACCGCCAGGCATCTTACGCTCACATCTGCGCTTAACACGGAACCTTGTCCGCCAAGGGTCCGACTCCCGCTACTAACCACTTGTCACGAGAATCTAGGAAACCCTAGCGGTAAACCTTGCCTATAAAGGGGCTCATCCCCATACAAGGTACAACTTTCTCTCATAATTACACACACATACTCTTATTTCCCTCTCAGGAATGCGTACTTACTCTCACGCCGGAGTCTAATCGTGGGGTCCGTCCCCATGGTAAGACCAATAGTTTACCTTTCTTGTACAGGGATATCATTCAAACTACTTGGATTAGTACAAGATCAACCCATTAGAAGCTTGTTGGCCTAACCCGACAGGCTGTATTCATACCCATTACAACCCGTCACACAGTTTGTACTAACATCAGCTAAACACGTTTTCTATATTTTCAAGTGTTTTGCGGAGATAAATTTCTCTTCCAAATTTTTACAAAACTAGAGAAAGAAAACAAGATAATTTTTTCTCCAACTAAACGCACCCTTAGGGTACCGAAACGCGCGTTACAACAGCAGATATCTGTGTAACTAAATTTTTTGACAAACAAATATTTACATTTTCAAGCACCGAATAATTTGATCATGTTTAAATTTAATATAATATCAACCTTATAATTAGCATGTTGTTACAATGTGGTTAATTATGGCTTTTACAAATTGATTGAATGTTACAAATTCGGTTGTTACCATCAAGATGATTGTTAAAAATTTAAAAATGTTACAAGTTAATTGATAGTCACGTGCTTCCCAAACAACAATACACATTATCTAAGTAACTAGAAAAAAAATAATAAAAGAAAAATACAAAATTTGTAAAGCTAATTATTGTTGATGTTTATTTGATATACATATCCGCACCATGGTAGCAACTAATGGTAGTAGACTAATTACTTTCTTAATCATAATATTTTGGTAATATATTACGATTCGATCTGATTAATAATCTTATTCTAAACAACAAGGAAAACTATACATTTAATTTTTAGACTAAAATACATTGTTGGTCCTTAAATTTGGCCAAAACGTCGTCTTGAACCAAAATATGTCATTTTCATTTGCCGATGTCCTTTTCTAAGTTTTGAGGCTAAACCGGTCCTTGACCGCTTTTCGTTAATCAACCCGTTATTCGGTGTTTGCTTTGTCTTTAGTCCAAGGCACAAATGTCTTTTTACCACTTTCCATTATTTAATATTACCGTGTCAGGTCCACTAGTTTATTATGGGCGCTACAGTAAAACTTTGCTAATAAAATCGAAAGTTTATCACCACTCATCCCTAACCTTTCCTATCCCCTTAAATCCTATCTTCTTCACTTAGACTGTAATCTAATTGGGAAAATGGTGTGTAGTTCATGCAATCGAAGGGATGTGGTTCGAACATGTTGGAACAACACGAACCTTGGACGGAGGTTCTATGTTTGTCCAAGACAGGTTGTGACACTTTATTTTATTTCATTTTAAAGTTGGCTTGTGATGGTTTAGCTTAAATGTGTTGATTATAGTAATGTTTGTTTAATTATAATTGTGATTCTAGTTAAAATTTAATTTTTTTTAGTTTAAACAGTAACACAAGTGGGTTTAGTATCAGTTTATGCTGCAAAGAGATGCTAATATTTTGATTATCGGTTTTAGCCTACTACTTGTCCATTCAATGGGTGGTACGATCCACCCATGTCAAGGAGAGCAAGGGAGGTGATTATTTACTTGCAGAGAAACATCTGCTGGAATGAGGCGGCATTACAAGAATGCCAAGCCGACCTCATTGCTCAGGCAATGCAAGCTGTCAACTCGGCCAACAAGGCTAACGAGCAAGAGGTTGCTCACCAATCAACCCTGGTTGATCTCCTTCTTGAAAAGGAGAAAGTTTGTCGTCTGAGGAACTTTTGTGTTTTCTCTTAGATAGTCATCATCTTGGTTTTTGTATGGTTTAGAAAAACATATAAAAAAATGGATATATTTTCAAATGCATACAATTTTGTAGTCTACAAATTTCAGAAACATACATTGTTTAAAGACAACAAATAATGTTTAGGGAAATACATATTCGATGAAAAACATTGGCTTTCAAATGCTTAACCCACATTTTTTTGTGGTGAAGACAACTTTGTTGCTATAATCTTGTTCCTAGTCCAAAATTATTTTGGAGACCCACCAGAAGCAACATCAACTTGACTTCTAGATTGATATTGGACCACACTTGGTTGAAAATCACCTTGAGATTGAGCATCACTTTGACACCGAGGTTTTTCATTTGCTTCAAAGTTGTGACATGTAACATTTGCCTTATTCTTTGATGTAACTTTTGGCTGGGATGAACCTGTTTTTTGAGACTGTTGTGTATTGCCTTGACTTCCTGTTACACCTCCTTGCCCAAGACATGTTTTCTTGTTGTGTCCAGCATTGCCACATATACCACAAACTACACTCCTACTAGACTGTGACAACTTACTGGTTTTTTCATTATCATCATTTTCAGTAAAAGCCATAGTTCTTTTCTTTCGTGGCCTACCTAATGGTTTATGATGTTTAGGTGGAAGAATGATTGTAGGCACTTGTGACTTTTTCCAATATTGATAACCATTTATTGGTTGGATGTGGTGTCTGTAAGTTTCTTCCCAAGTCTTAAGCAAGTAACATGGATGAACCCATGATTCAACAGATCCTACTTGCATTCCATTGAAGAACATATACCGATTGGTAGCAACAACATGTTTACATGGCATACCTGTAAGCTCCCATCTTCTACATGTACAAGCCCTATCTTCAACATTCACAAAACACTTATCTCCCCATCCACTGACCTGGTACTTATCTCCTTCAACCCGTAAAATGGTGTACTTATAAGCCTCTTTCTTTATCAAGTCTAACATGAGTGTTGCCTTTGGTGTTAATGGTCTGACACACTTGTCAATTACATTCACAACATTTACTATTCTTTTAATACAATATTCTTTAATGTATTCCAAAGCAGTAATGATGGGTTGGTGCCTACCTCCTACTAGTTTCCCATTGAACACCTCACACATGTTATTAAGTAACACATCAGAATGAGCCATCCCTACACATTTATAGAACATTTTTGAGTTATACAAACAACAGTGTTGAACAATGTCGTAGAACAAAAGATGTACACTTAGACATAGATTTGGTTAGTACACGAAAATGCGACCTTGACCAATGGGTTCGTGGTATCTTACTTAACCAAGCATGGGCGTGTTCGCTAAAACTCTTGAATGCCCGCATGGTCGCCTCAAATTGTTGGACGGTTGTTGCTGCTGCATATCTCCACAAATGTTCCTTGTATGCTTTAGCATTCCATTGCAATTTCATAGTATCATGGATGTGCCTCAAACAATATATGTGTTCAGCACTAGGGAATATTGTTGCTAATGTTGGAATGATATCCTACATAAAGGAACATCAATTCATTACTAATATAAGTAGTATTTATCGAAAATACAAGTGAATATAATCAACTAAAAGGTAACATCACCTTTTGCCTGTCGTTGATAAAAGTGTAGTTTGAGTTTGGTTGCAAGTCAAGGTCATCTCCTAGACATTCAAGAAACCAAATCCATGAGTCTTTGCTTTCAGCTTCTGCAACATCATAGGCTAAAGGGTATATTCCATTGTTGCTATCTATCCGATCTTGTAAGAAGTCGACCAGAAAGGACCATTCATAAAAGCACCATCTAACCCCAACAACTCTCTTTGACAAGCTTTATATCCTTCCTTCAAAGCACCTAAGCATACATACACTATCTTGAAAACTCTGGTTGGACTTGTTGGATCTGTTGCAGTTTGTACACTTATCCTAACTGTTGTATTTGGGTTTGTTTTCTTCAACTCTTTAACATAGTCTCTTAAAATGGTGTATTGTTGCTTATGATCACCCTTAATCTCAATTTCTGCCTTGTTTTTTTTTCCCTTAATGCCTTTTGTATAAACACTTGAACTTAAAACTATTTAGTGAGTTGATCTTGAACAACCATGATTGGAATATCTGGACTGACTCGAACTTGGTTAACTATTTGCTTTGAAAGAAACTTATAGTCACGAGTTTTAATCTTTTTTGATTGCAAACATTGGTGTTCATCCCTGAAAGTTATAACACTCCATAAATCTTCACCTATATTTTTTGCTACATACAACAACCATGGGCAAACTTTTTCTTGCTTCTTCACTGATCTCAAATATACATCCCTTCCGCGGCCTCTAGTTAATGGACCTGTTTTCCTCTTTGGGGTTGTTCCCAGGCCAACACCTTCACTTGTACCACAAACAGGTATTGTTCTAACACACCTAACCCTAATCATCTGTTTGTCATTCTTAATGAATTGCAATTTCCTCCTAATTTGTATTGAAAGCATGTTGATTTTATCTTTCACTTCTTTTGCAGTTACAAAAGTTTGACCACCGAAAAAGTATACTTCGTCCTATACTTATTATGCCTCACTTAACTTTTGTTTCTTGTATGCCCTCATTTCTTTTCTTCCTAATAACATACTCATCCTCATTCCCATAACCACTTTCAAACTTATTATCATCTAACAGATCTAACTCACTTTAAAAAAAAATCATATGGTATCTGGATGGAGCTACCTATATATGGTAACTCTGTAGTCTCAGTCACTTTGAACATATTAACAGCAACATCAGGCTCCTCAAAAGTATTTGCCTCATCAACAACTGTGTTTCCATCTCGATTGTTCTCAATATCATCATCATCACTCACATAACTATTTGTTTCACTCACATTGTCATCACGTAAAGCTTCATCAATTTCATATACATGTACAGATTTACCTTTTTGGATATGCTCAACAAGATTACATATTTCATCCTCTTGATGACCTAACTCTTGATCATTTTGACATACCTCTTAAAGATTATCTATTTGGATATGCTCAACAGGTTTATCTATTTGCTGGTTGACATCACCTACAACATCTTCAGTTTGACAGACCTCTACAGATGAAAACAAGGGTTCTGTTTGTGGCATCTGACTAGATTGTACCAAAGTATTGAATTCCAAAGGTTGATGTGTAACCTGACATAAATCCTTTACCACAAACTTATTAACAATGTTTTCTAAGAATAATTTGTTTGAGCAATATGAACACTAACAAGGGTTGCCTTTTTCTTTGTTGCATCCACATCAGCATTAACTGTCCTAATTAACTTTGGTGACATTTCATCAACATCCAATGTTGTCTTACCATTTTCAACATAAACTTCTATCATCTTATGGTCATCAACAAGATCTTTCAATGTTTCTAAATTTGCACTCACTTAAGCTATACAAACCATCATCTAAATTACTACTAGGCTTAACAAAGTAATAGTAATTTTTTGAACCAAGCTCGTAACCCAATTCATACATAAGAACATCCAACTCTTCAACTGACACACTATCAACATCAACCAAATCAACTAAAGTTTTCATACCTCCAACGTATATTCTACCAAGCTAGTATTTAAAGACACCATTGTGATGAACTCTCATGCTAAACATATTAGATCTACCACCTGAAAACATGTCAATATATGTTTAGGACATTCTCAAAAGTTAATTGCTAAAAAATAAATACCCCAATTAGAAATTATAATGTTTATAATCAAAATAAAAACCGTACCGTATTTCTTCTTAGCAGAGTTGTACATAACGATATCATCAACTGGATAACCTGGATGTCTTCTTACTTTCCACAGAGTAAAATATATGTTTTGGTTTTTTGAATAATAAAAATGGGTTTTGTGACATGCAATTAGGGTTTGCGAATTGTGATAATTCTTGTAACGAAAGTTGTGGGATGAAAAATAATACAGTCTATGTGTTTATGGGGCGGGAAGAGGGAGAGGACATGTAAAAATAATACAAACATTTTTAATCAAAATAAGGAAATGAAAGTGTTGCCCTTGGACTAAAGACAAAGCAAACGCCGACTAACGGGGTTGACTAACGAAAAACTGATCAAGGGATCAATTTAGCCTCAAAAACTTGGAAAAAAAATACCTTTAACGACGAAAATGCCATGTTTTGGTTAAGTACGACGTTTTTGGCCAAGTTTAAGGACCAACAGTGTATTTTAATCATTTTTTTAGTTGTATTTTTTCATGATTGGCCATGAATTTAAATGTTCAGGATATCAGTTACTAAGGCCCAGTTAAAAACAATCAATTATATTATGGCATTATCCATTATCTTTTGCATTAAAATTACTACTGTTGTTAAAAAAAATAAAAAAAAATAAAATTACAAGACCGATTAATCGTCGTCAGTGTGCTACTGAGTCACCAACCTTGTTTATTTGTGAAAATCGGTCAACAAACCGGTCAAACATGGTCAACTGCGGTCAATGACTGTCAGGGTGGTCAAATTTATCAGAAACTTGCAAACCTTGCTGGAAATACTCAAAACTCGTTGTAAACTAGTTTTAATTACTTATAATAACTGTTTTTATTTATTACAATATGTTTTTAAGGAAAATCTTGCCAATAATACACAAAACTCGCCGGAAATACCGAAACTTGCCAAAATGGCCGATCCGATTAATCCCGCCTAAACCGATTACCGATTCGCTATTTTTGCAATTTTGAAATTACTATTACAAGTTTATTTACAATACACTTAAAATTAGTGTTACAAGTTTATTTACAATGCACTTAATATTATAAGTTTAAATATTATGCCATTAAAAGAAAGTGTGCAACGTAATAATTTTAAGTCTTTTACAAAAAGAATGTCTCAAATGATTTAGATAGTAGTATAGATATAGATATAAATAGTGTTTCAGATTTGAACGGTTTTAGAGGTTGTTTATTAAATTAAATGATTTAGAGACATATTTAGTTTTGCCTCTTAACTAAGAGAGAGAAGATTTTGTGGACATCCCAAATAAAAGAAAACAAATATTTGAGCTCACTCATTAAGTGAAAAAGAAACACCCTCTTAGTATGGGATTGTTAGTTTTGTTTTATTTTTCAACTGTTTTATGTCTTACATGTAATGTAAAAACATGCATGTAATATAAGAGATGGATTTGAAGTCTTTCAGATATAAGAAAGCGATAATCAGACAAAAACATGTCATGTGTTTGACGATAAGTAGCAGCTTCAGGGATATCACTAACATATCACAATGCTTATTAACAACTACTTGTTATTATGTTGGGCTGATATTATTTCAAGTTAAAACGTATGACGCGTGACTATTAATTTTATTTTATTTATTTTTTTTTCTTTTTCGAATGACTTATAGTTGCATACTCAGATGACCAACACCAACATGTTCTGTTGCGTAATGTATGTGTACATCTCACCTCGTGAATAGGGCGTGCCGATGGGGTTTACGCCTTTACGGGGTGCATGAAAACAAAACCCATTAACCTAACAACTTTATTGGCAATAAAAGTCATTCCATCACGACCATACCCTCGAAACAAATACACCATAAGTTTTCGAAAATTTATAGTTAGCTACTTAGCTTAACTAAATGTTAACTTACTTAAAAGAGTAAATTGCATTTTTGGTCCATGTGGTTTGGACAAATTGCATGTTTGGTCAAATCTTTTTGAATATGCATCGAACGTCTCTATTTTGAACTTTTGATTGCAAATATAGTCCCCAATCGATGTGAAATGACCAAATTACTCCAATATAAAAGGAAGAAGACAAGGGTAATTTGGTTGTTTCACATCGATCGGAGGACTGTATTTGCAATCCAAAGTTCAAAATGGGGAAGTTTGCTACACTTTTAAAAGATAGGGTTCAAACATGAAATTTGGCCAAACCACATAGACCAAAAATGCAATTTACTCTCTTAAAATAAGTATCCAATAGACTTAAAAAACATAAAACAAAATGGAAAATACTACAAGTTAGGGGTGTTTATGGGTCGGGTAATAACCGAATAAACCGAAAACCGAACCCGAGCCGAACCGAAAAAAATCGAACCGAACATATAACCAAACCGAATTTGTCAAAACCTAATCAAACCAAACTAAAAATTCGGTTTTCGGTTTAAATATGGTTTTGGCTATCTAAACCGAAAACTGAATTTATATAAATATATATATATTTTGAGAAATGATTGGGACGCTAAATATAGCTTAATTTTGTCTTAAAAGCGGGTGGCAAAGATTCTATTGGTTGCAGACGGGACCCACGCCTTTACAAACCAATAAGTAAATGTCACCCGCTTTTAGCACAAAATAGCCTATATTTAGACATCCCAATCATTTCTCATATATTTTTATATATTTATATATATAATACACTTTATATATTTAATATATATATTTGTATATATAATTAAAATTTTATTCTAATATAAAAACACTTTTATGCTTGAAATAAACTTTCTTTTGCCAAAATATATAAATTCGGTTTCGGTTCGGTTTGATTACAAATATTTTCGATTTAGTTCGATTTTCGTTATGTAAAAAAAAAACCAACCAAATAAACCGATTAACTCGATAACCTAACCGATAAACACCCTTACTACAAGTTAGTGAAACTAGACGGGCCAACACTCTAGACCAGCCCATTACAAACAAAGCCCACAAAAAGCAAAGGCCAGAAAGCACTATTAATAACCTGTTATAACATAACTAGGGTTTCCAGCAGCTTTCTTGACAACCCTAACATCCATACCAGTGCGGCTGTACCAAATAATCTCAAGGTACCTTCTTCATAGTTTTATAATTTTTTTAGTAAAAAAAATAATGGGTTTGTGATGTTGTATTGACATGTTATAGGTTTTGTAGAGAAAATGAAGGTTGTAGCAGCATACTTGTTGGCTTTGTTGGGAGGTAACACCACTCCTTCTGCTGAGGATTTGAAAACCATCCTTGGTTCAGGTAAAAAGAAAAACTTAGTTTGTTACAGTATTATTTTTAGGTTGGTGTTAAGAATACTTTTGTTTATATATGTGTAAGTTATAAGTTCTGTTAAGGTGATGGATTTATATTCTTAGTGTTGTGTATAGATGTTAGTGATTTTGGGTCTAAAACCTTTGCTTATAGGGTGTTTGTTTTGGCTTATATAGCTGGCGTATGGCTTATTTGGTTTTGGGCTTATGTTTCATAAGCTCACTTTTTTAGACTTATTTTGAAACTTTTTTTTAGATGAAGTTTATTATGTCTTAATAAATTTATAGAAGCTGAAAAGTTATCAAATAAGCCACAAAAAGTTAGCTTATGAAACATAAGCCCAAAACCAAATAAGCCATAAGCCGGCTATATAAGCTGAAACAAACACCCCCTTAATGTATATGTTTTGTTTAAAGCTTGTTTAAATTGAAAATGCCAAGTTTGCGATTAAGCACATATATTGGTTTGGTTACATGATTAGGTAGTTTGGCTCAAAATGTCTGGTAGTTTGCATTTACTCAAATTGATATGTAAATTTCAGACTTTTATTTTAATAGTAATTGAATGTTTTGGCGATTAACGGAGATTTGCGGACCTGATAATGGAATGCGAGTTATTTAGCTGCTTAGTTTATTTAGTTATCATGTTAATGATATGTTATGATACTTACAAGCGATTCCACTACGTTAACAACATAAAGGGTTTATCCTGTTTTGTTGAAAAATGACCCATTTAAACACGGCTTAGTATTTTGTGGTCTTTTATTTGTGTGCTGTTTGTTTTGTGTTGCTTTATCACTCTTAATCTGGGATATGTAAATTATTTATTTTTGGCTGATGTGTTTATTAGAGTTGTGAATAGCCAATGATATAACTTGTACTGAAAAAAGTAATGATGACATTTAAAATTTTGATATTTGATGGTGAATGAAATGGTAGGCATTTGTTGTTTACAAGTTTGAAACTGATTTATGTGCAGTTGGAGCTGATGCTGATGAAGGCAGAATTGAATTGCTTTTGAAAGAAGTCAAGGGTAAAGACATTACCGAGTTGATTGCATCTGGAAGGGAAAAGCTAGCTTCAGTTCCATCTGGTGGCGGTGGTGTTGCAGTCGCTGCTTCAGCTGGTGGTGGTGCTGCACCTGCAGCAGCAGCTGCCGAGTCAAAGAAGGAAGAGAAGGTTGAAGAGAAAGAGGAATCCGATGATGTAAGCTATTCTTTGGTTTACTAAATCATCACTATGTTTCAATGTTGGTATATCAATTTTAACGTGTTAAATTTGTTTTTGCAGGACATGGGTTTCAGTTTATTTGACTAGAAGAAAGGGCGTCTGTTTCTTCTTTTGAAGCATACTAAGGTTTTATTGTTTGTTTTTAGTTTTGCCGTAAAAGTGTTGAATTTTGTAAGACCATTGGAAAGTCTTGAATGTATGGTTTAGTTGAAGATCAGATATTTTTAATCAAAGCGGTCTTGATTTGATACTTCTGCTTATTGTTTTCCATTTGCTTTATATTGTTATTATCTGTAGTCTTGTTGTTTGGTTGGTTTTAGCGCTCGGTGTTAATGTTTGGCTTGAGATAAAAAAGTCGAGTAGAAATTAATAAGATTTTGCTGCAGTAAATACACAAACACTACACGTTATGGCTTTTGGTTTAAGTCCTGCATTGTTTTCTACTTCTGGTTTAAATTTCACCTTCAATGGAAAATTGCAAATTACACGGTCATTATAAAGATTTGTAAACTGCACAAATGTGAACACCTTTTACAAGATTGGTGAGCATGTTAGCGCACTGCCATAGCAAAATTTGACTAATGAAACCACTTAGGGTTGGCGCTTAATGGTCTTGTGTATGCGATCTGAGATTGTTGCCTAGCGTAAGGTGTGCGCTTTTGTTGTTGTGACTTGTGAGATGGTTTTCCACACAAAAGATTAAACATGATTGGGTTGATTAGACAATTTATCTATCAACGTTGCTGGTTATATAATCAACATTAGCATGCAAATTGGAGATATGGAACGCATTATTTAAGTGCTTATCGGCTGTATTTGCTTATGTTATGACTTATGAGAACTAATAACTCTAATGTATTGGCATATGTTATGACATGTGAGAACTAATAACTCTTAACATAACCACACGAGGCCACGAGGGGGTGTTTATTCGCGGTAAGTTTCAGCTTAAACATGATATCTCAGACACCCATAAGATAACTCTGTTGAAGAGTGTGAACAAAATTTGTATAAGGAATTTACCGAACATGTAAATTATAGTTGCGGGTAGAAAAAGTCACTTCGATGTGAAAGATTTGCCCCGTTTATGTGGAAGGGGGCTTCTGTAAGCTTCGTGAATTAGTGACGCGCAAAAGTATAATCATTATAAGTCTACAAAACAAACACCCTACATCTAAAATGAACTCGAGACAAACATTCTGTGTGGTAAAGAGCGAAACGTTTTTCTAAAATACAACAACTTAGCATGCTAAACACGAGCGATAAACCAAAAGAGACGGCCTATATCTTTCAGTTCACTTTAACACCAACTTTAAAACCATTTTACAAAAGTCAGTTAAATCATGAGATATCTTTGTGTTCATACAAAACCAATGCCCAAATAGTCAGGACCTTTTCTCTGCTGAAGTCAAAAGACTGTTACTTCTGCATATTAATGCCCTTTAATTTTGAAATTCTTGGCAACCTTAAAATGTAATCAGGAATGAGTAGTTCAAGTCAAAAAGTTTAAACTTCAGTGCCAGATTTGAAATCTTGGATTTGACCAAATGCCACAAGCACGTTACAGATTATCAGCTTCCGATATACATTCATCACTCATGACTTGGGAACCGTCACATTCAAGATCTTTACATCTTGGTATGGTTTATCTCCCTTGTCCGTCTTCACTTTCTCAATTGCCTGAAAACAAAGGTTTGTTTCAGAAAAATTTCACCCAACCCGCTTTACAAAAATAGTAGAGTTTCAAAATTATTGTTTGGCGTGTAAGCAATTACCTGAACAACGTCCATCCCTTAATAACTCTGCCAAAACAGTATGCTTATTATCCAGCCATGGCGTAGCAACAGTCGTGATAAAGAACTGAGACCCATTAGTGTTTGGGCCCGCATTTGCCATCGACAATGTGAAAGGCCTGTCATGTCTTAAACTGCAAAAAGAACAAAAGTTGTCAAGTTTTAGCTAAAATAAGTACATTCTATTCACTTAAAGACTCAAGTGCAGATTAGTTATACAACTGAACTACATTATTGTCCTCCATTGCTAGGACCATTGTCATAATTTTAGTTTCTACCATTTTATATGAGATACAATTTTAAAAATAAGCTGTTACGGACCTTTGTGAAATTCATCTTCAAACTCCCTTCCCAAATAGATTGTCCACCTGTCCCATCTCCCAAGGGGTCTCCGGTCTGTATCATAAAACCTTTGATAACCCGATGAAATATCAGATTATCATAGTATCCATTTTTACAGTGAGTTGTGAAATTCTCCACGGTTTTAGGACACTCTTCTGGGTACAGCTTCATGTGGATATCACCAAGTGTTGTGTGCATAATCTGGTACAACAATATCATCAAGGTAATGATTAGCAAGATAATATAAGTATTAATAAAGCATAGTTGAATATTAATACAATAAGTAAGAGTACTTGCCACATTCTCTGGAAGTGATGTTGTAACAGATTTCCCTATATCTGACGCTGCCATAAGTTCATCAGGAGGAGGCTTCTCATTGAAGACATCCGACCCTTAGTTGCATCCTCAGGTTCCTCTGGTTCTCTTCGACTGCAACAACATAAACCGTAAGCACCATCTCATGTGACCAAACTTACAAAGGGGTAACTGCTAAAATGCATTCGGCAGATCTTAATGCAAAAAGTAATCAGCTGCTATACCTGAACATATATATTCGTGCTTCTTGAAAGCACAGCATAATAGAGTAGGGTCTGTGAGGGTTCTTTGCTTTCATTGACATTCACAGCAGCAGCTGGAATTTTATGCACTTTTTGCTGCTCTGATCACCTTGGTACAAAGCAATTCTTAAGAATCTGTCATTATTTTCCACCTTTCCTAGAATTCTGGCAACTGTATTTGTGTGCAGATTTACGATCTACCATAAAAAGAAGAGAATACAATATTTAAATTCCTTTATAACTTGAGAAAACGAAATAGTTTAATGAATGTTACAGGAATGGAAAGAGGAATCTCTTACTTTTATACCAAGAAGGGTTGGATAAATAATGAAATTGCCGCTTTCATCAAAAACGGCATTTGGCTGTGGTACATTTTCTGTGTTTTCAATTTCCTTTTCAACTGCCATTCTTCGACCAAAATCAATAGATTCTAGCCGGTATAAAGGAACATCGCTTTTTTGAAGTTCTCCAGCATTCTACACAAAGCAGATACAGATATCTTAGAAATAGTTGATAATAAATATACATATGCAATATAACCGACTGCAATAAGTAAATTACCTCAAGTGATTCATCATAGACCCGTCTTAGCTTACCAGTTCTGTACCAAAATATACGTATTCTACGATCAGGCGACGTGACTGCAAATTGCTTGCCGTCATTGCTTACCTAAAGACAGGTACCAAAAAAGTTAATATTGTTGGTACGTGATAATGCAAATATAGCATATCTTATTAGAGGCGGTTACTATGCACATGCATACATTCCAAGTACAATTGCACATGGTAATCTTGAACTCAGTACTAGCATTTAATAGCAATCTGATTGATGTCACTTATACCAAATTTATTGCAAGAGAATATATTGCTTTGTGTGAGCAGTAGAATTATTTACTAGTATAACATTTACAAAGGCCAAATCAATTCCTTACCTCGATAGCAGAAACAGCCGTTTTACATTTGACAATTGCGAACAGATCAGTATCACTTTTATATTTAAATTTGACCCTGTTAAAGCCAAAACAGAAGACTCGTCAATATCAGTAGCCAAGAGAGGAGGATAAGGACGGATAAACTTGTAGAAATTTTCAAAACATACTCGCTGTCAGGGAACTGAAGTGTATTAGGGTCCCAATACTCAATGATTCCCATGGCATCTGCGGATATCATAGTATCAAAAGCATGATTGTACTTCATTACTTTAATAGGACTGCCATGTATCTGAAAAAAACAAGAAAGTCCAATTTAGTTTCGGTTCATGTTAGATGGTGACAATTCAACGGAATTAAGAAAGCAAAAATGAATGGAGGTCAAAGTCAACCTACCTCTTTAGAAATGATGGGTTCATTTGTTCCAGCTCGAGCATCATATATATGCACAAATGAGGAGTTACGATCACTAATAGCAAGCTTGGCTTTGACGTTCCCTTTGTAAACCCATTGAACAGCACCAGGTATATATGGAAGTTTTAACATGACCATCATGTCATAGTTGGGCACATCATATATTTTGACAAACACATCATTAGAAATCGTACAGCAAAGTAAACCGTCTTCACTGACCTGCAGTTGATGTGCAAAAGACATAACCTTAACATGATGGCAAGTATATATATTGAGATCAGGAAATAAAGATACATAAAACAAAATTATTATTGTTATAAAACTAAAATATATATAGATACTGTATAAAGAATACATGCACAACTCACCGCCAGCCCTTCAATTGGCCCAATGTGGGATCTGTAATGCTTAGCGAACTCAATGCCAAGACCTTTTTTCTTCCAAAATTTTAAGTGTCCTGAGAGAACATGGAAATAACGGATTGGATGTCAAACTGGTATCTTTTAGTAATATTCTTATATTGCCAATTTACGAAGGTATTGCTCAATTCAAATCTTTTGGTTTGATCAATAACACCAGTATTATAATATATGCTTTATAACAATTCTAATGCAGGTTACATGTAAAAGTAACACTTACCATCCTGACTCCCAGTAATGAAAAATCAGCTGCGAAACAGCAACATGAGTTACCACATCTCGATGCATGTAACTTTTCTCATACCTGTATAGAAAAGATGTTACCAATCAACGATAAGATTTAAGGTTTGTTATATGTGAAACATTCACTCAATCACAATACAGTGTAACCACTAAAAGCTATCCCTGAGACTTAAAAGTGCTGTAACTTAACAACAGTTTATACTACAGCTTACATGAATTTATGTGAGATGCACAGTGATTATAGGTAACCAAAATGACAAGTCTCAGAAATTGCTATTATTCTGTCACTTTGAATCATATCATAAGAGTGTTTCCTAAGCATTAATCAATTTAAAAATTATATACTGGCCTACTGTGTTAGCTTACAAGTAAGGCTAATTAAAGGGTTAATGCTTTTTCTTCCTCTATCCAGAAGCTAGCGTAACTGAACTAATGGAGATATAAAGCCAGTACAAACAATAAGTTGGAGTTGGGGATGTCAGAAACATAGATACAAAAAATCTCTTATCAACTTCAACAGCTTTAAGAGGGCGGGTTTGAGTACGCAAATTCAGTGAGAACATACCAGTGTCAATCTCAATATTTACTAGCAAGAAAAGCTATGATCTCCGAGATAGTGGCATATATGCATCATTATAGAATTTCAAATCTATACCCCCCTTTATAACTGTCACATTCAAAGGTTATTTCCAAGATTTTCACCTTACTAACTTTTTGTTCTAACTTTAAATGTCTTCTTTTGACTTTGAATGCAAACGCTTGGAACATAAGCATTTCACGTTAAAACGTACCTTATGTGTTTTATCTTTTCAAAAGTACCTAAACTCTCAATAAATATGTTTGGAAAAAACTAGCTGCTACAAGCTGTATCATTTATTCTGTAAAAACCCTTAGCAATGAGCTGTAGGGCCTAGTGGTGGAAGGCTTGTGACTATCATCCTTAAAATGTGAAGAGGTCAATTTCTACTAGGTGCAAACAACCCTGATTCTGCCACACCAACCTTCCCAAAAAAAGGGGAGGGCTTTACCCGGTTTGCGTCTATGAGGCAGTGGGCTCAAATCACGTGGATTATTCGGCCAAAAGGTCGGAAACCATAGTCACCAAAAAAAAAGAAAAAGAAGCCAAATGCTAATAGCTTGTTGCCAAACAAACTTTCAATTCTAAAAAAGCTACATTCTCCTTACTAAGCATAGCCTCAATCCAACAACACCACCATGACTCCGGTCCCGGAACAACAAAAGCAATAGACATTGGGTTTGCTAGGCGAAACTAACAGTAGATGTATGAGTAAATGTTTGATTTAGAAAGTGTTTGGTAGTGTAGTTGTAGCTAAAATCATAATGTGTAAATGGAAGTAGAAGTAGCGTTAAAACTTAAATGCTTCTTTGAGTAGTGTTGGAAAAATTATTGCTTAAAAAATCTGTAAACGCTAAGGTTGCGTTTAGTTTATTAAAAATTCCACAGTTTAATAATTTTCAGTTTTAACACTAAAAAGGAGGGGTTTTAATTTTCCACAAAACATAGAAAACGTGTTCATATAATAATGTTTCCTATTTTGAAGAAAAAGAAGAAGAGGGGGGTACAAGGAAATGCAAATTTTCCTTGTTTTGTACAAAACATTTTGTGGAAAACAAGTGTTTTCCTTCTAACTAAACACAATGTTACTCCTTCAAGCCAAACATGCTTTGTATCCTAAACATTCCAAATCGGTTCACGCCAACACACCCATTCTCTTGAACCACTAAGCAGAAGATTACCTTACTAGTTAGTTAGCAATAGCATTAGTTGTTTTAATAAAGTGTTTGGTATCGTAACTGTATATATTATGTTTGGCAGCGAGCGTTAAGGAGCGTTTTGAAGCAACTAGCATTCCTAATTTTACTTGAAGGAGCATTTACTAGAAAGTAGCGTTTACACTTAATCATTACAAACATACACTTATGTTACCAAACTCTTTATGCTATTGCTATTTTCGCCAAACATACCTAAGTGTAAAACGACAAAAAAGCTAAACGATAACACTATATACTTCTTCAAGCATCATTTAAAAAGTGGCATCTAGAAAAGATAAACTCTCGTTGCCAAACAACCTTTCAATTATATAACGCTAAACGCTCTAAAACTAACTAAATCCATCTTTTAACCTAACAATAACACTTAATCAAATAGTATCAATTAAGCATAAAATAAGCACAAATATATATATATAAAGTATAATATAAACCCTAACTATAAATAATAACATACATGTTAGCTGAAGGAAGTGAATCTAGATAAGCTTGTTCGAACTGAAGAGGACGCTTTGGTTTCCGAGCCGGTGGCGGTGTGGGTCCCACCATCGGCTCGTCGTCCTCCTCCGCAACGGCTTCCAGGACTATCGGTGCGGAAGGGGGTTCTTCGTTGTTACGAGCGTGCTCCATTGTTTGTTTGTTGTTGTTTAGTGTGAGTGTGAATTTTCGAAAGGTTTATAAAAACACCGTTAACTGTGTGCGTGCGTTTATGTTATTGTGTCAGTGTGGATCATTTGGCCCGTCAAAGCCCGGCCCATGGTGAAAAAATAGTTTAAACTTGTGTGTTACTTTTGAGCACGGCAGGTTCTAAAATCTAAAGTACTTGAAACCAAATCTTTTATATAATAAAGCAAAATTCAACATTCTTTATTCAATAATATTTTATTTATTTATTATTATTTTATTTTAAAATATTTACTAAAAAACTCAAATATTTGGATTTGACAATAGTTAAAAAAACGTTCTTATATATATTCAAGAAAAGAAAATAAACATAAAAGTTTAATTGTAAAAATATAAAGAAAAAACTTAGTAAAAGAGGGAGTGATTTTAAAAATATTTGTGTATAATGTAAAAATAAAAAATCTCCCACATACATACACCTTCCAACCCATGCAGAATTTAAGATTAAAAGTCTGCCCACCTATTGCCCTACATCAACACACACGGAACCCCGCCTCTAATTAATATAATTAAATTAAGAGAAAATTAGCAAAAGAGGCCAAATATCAAAGGTTGGTCCATTTTCTGTACACTTTTATCCAAGGTTGTAAAATCATAGGCGGTTGGGTAGGCCAATGATTAATCGTTACAGGCGTGATTAATCTGATTGAAATTTTATGCATAATAATGTAATTTTAGATATTATATTATTTTATATGTATGGGATAAGTGTATTGCATCAAATTTCAAATATTTCAGTGTTTAAATATAGGCATAATCATAATTGTTCAAAGTTCAAATCAAACATAAATATTACTTTCGGTTTATTGATAATTTTTAGCGACCTTTGGTGATTTTTACCCCATTAATCGGTTTGTTGACCGATTTTTAAGTGATTTTGTCCGATTTTAAGCGATTTTGTTGACCAATTTTAAGAGCTTTTGTCCAATTAATCCAATTTTGTCCGATTAATCGGTTTGTTGACCGATTTTTAGCGATTTTGACCAAAACGATTAAATAGGCCGATTATGATAAATCAAGGCGCTTAGTTAGCGATCACCGATTATCACGGGGATTAATCGGCGCCTGGGCGATTTTACAATGACCTTTATCATCTCTTTCCTTTAGGTCACGCTCAACCGCCGACTCCACCCAAATTTTGACACGTGTTATTCCTTCGATCGCTCAAATGCTCGATTTTGATCGTTAATCGCTCGATTTCACCATTTTGACACGTGTCATTCTTTTGTACTTTTTCAAAAAAGTACGAATGAATGACACGTGTAAAAATTTGGTGGCGTCGAGCAGTTGAGCGTGACCTAAATGGGAAAGAGATGATAAAAGTGTCTAGAAAATAGAATAACCTTGAATATTTGGCCTCTTTTGGTAATTTTCTCTTAAATTAATTATAAGGTTTATATATCAACAATTTAAAAGTCTATATAAAATAAATAAATTAGTAATCGATTCTTAAAAAACACAATATATAAAAACTCACGCGTGCGCGAGTATTATAACTAGTTTTGTGAAAAGCAGAAACTGTTAACCGAATCGAATGTAGTTTTCGTTTCCGGTTCTTCCAGTCTTCCCAGCTAGGACCCTTTTTTGAAAATTAAATAAAAAACCTCATGCACTACATTAAACAAATAAAAAGCATAAAAAAAAATTGGATTTTTTTTAATCGTTTTCAACCTTTTACGTTTAAACCAATAACATTTAACAACTAAAGCATAAACTCAACAAATAACATTGTTCGATTTTAACAAAACAATAATGAATAACAATTGAAAAACAAAAAATTACTTCAAACTTTGTACAACCAAATAAAAAACACCGCTTTGTGGTTTCACCGCTTGTTTTCTTTTATTTCTTCCGCTTACTTTCCCTAATTGTTCTTTCATATCTTTCACAATCTCATCATCTTTGATATGGATGAGCTAAAGAACTAGAGAACCGGACCGTAACAAAGATGCGGTTTTGTTAAATTCAACCAAGAAGTGTCACTTGCTTATGCTTTTAAACAAACGAGTGTTGGAAAACCCGCGATGACGCAATGGGATTCTAAAGGACTTACTTTGCAATGACACTTAAATCTCGGGGTTGTTTTTGCCAAGTTGCGAAAGATTATTAATGCTAAAAGACTTACTTCTGAACGACACTGAACCTCAAAATTGTTTTGCCAAGTTAGCAACTTGGCATTTAATGCGCGTGTGTTGCAAGTTTGGGTCCTCCCTTTTAGTATATATACTAATGTATCCTATGAAATGTTTTGAGTATAGAAGTAAAGAAAATTACATGTTTTTAAGATTAGTGGGTATTCGTTTCCGCAACCGAGAACCATTGGACTCGAACCAGACCAATCCAAGAAACAAGAAATCTCAAACTCAAGAACCGGATCCGGTTCGGTTTTTTTCGGTTTCGATCCAGTTCCCTGATTCTTTTGCTCATCCCTAATTTACATATACAACTACGTTATCAAATATATTTATAAAATCAAATGATTGCTAACTGCTACTCCTAATTTTGTCGAACATACCCTAACCTCAGAGCTCGTAAAATACAAAATTACCACCACCATGTAAACATGAAAGTTATTATATTGATACTTGTGTATAAAAAAGCAAGTTTATTAAACAAGAAACATTGAGCCTGTGTTTATATTTTATTGGATTTTGTTTTCAACAAGAAGCTTTTAGCTATTAGATTTTATTTTAAACGCTTATTGATGCTAGTCTTTCAAAATTTTATACTTGTTTTAAACATACTTAACGATTTTACTTGGCATCTTTATTTAGTTGACTATGGCAAGCATATAGATGAAAAAACCTGAATTGCCATAAACATTTGTTAACAGACGTATTTATATTGATAAATGGCCTGAATCCTATCAATTTCTAACGAATTGCCATAAACATTTGTTAACAGACGTATTTCTATTGTTAACAGACGTATTTCTGTCTTAAAACAATTTGTAACGGGTTATCTCTAACGAAGATCATAACTCATCACAAATGGTTGAACTTCAAAAAATAATGCAGTTTTAAGGTTATATACACAGTACGATATGCAACCCGGCCCAAAGTATTATGCTCCTAAACCGAATTCAAAATTTGGTTGCACCAACATACATACAAATTAATAGTTTATGCTAATAATAATCAACCGGAGTATTAGGACAACCATCGTCTGCTATAACCTCCTGGTGCTTAAACGGTGGTGGGATGAAAGGTGGTGTTGCACATCTCAAAAGTGCCCAATTGACCCCCTGAAAAAACTGATGGTGCTTGATCGCTGATGCACCCATTGTAGACCCCATTCGTCGATCAGGGTCCTTGACCAACAACTGAGATATTAAGTCTTTAGCCATGGTTGGAATCACAGGCTCTTTAGGGAACTCAAGGGCCCGAGCTACAATGTTAGCTAACGTCATCTCATTATCAATCCCCTTAAAAGGCGTTACACCATAAAACAGTTCAAAGATAAATATTCCTAAGGTCCACCAATCAACAGCACTACTATGTCCCTCACCAGATACAATCTCTGGTGCTAGATACCGTGGGTCCCAACGAATGACATTGACCTGATGTCCACTGGCTCAGCCACAAACTCTGGCCCGTTATGGCTCACGGGCTTCTTCTTGCGCTTAAATTTTGGGTTGAAGCAAGAGACCGAGGGACAATGCAGTTAGGAAGAATGCATGAAGCTGCAGTGAACTTAGGCGGGTCAAGGGGACGTAGATTAGTCATTAGCGCCAGGTTTTGGCCATTTTGATTAGGGAAAACTTGGGCTGGAGTCGACATGGATAAGTCACATTTCAAGGAAAGGTCAAAATCTGTCAACATAATGTGACCGTCTGCTCGGACCAAAACATTTTCAGGTTTGAGGTCGCGGTATACTATTCCCAACATGTGAAGGTATTCAAGAGCTACAACCACCTCAGATGCATAAAACCTGAGTACAAAACATAACATGTTAGATTAGCATATGCTTAGAAGATAATGTGTAGTTTTGGTAGGGGACCAAAGTGATGGCAGTTAGTAAAATCTAGTAATTGAGGTCTTTTGGTTATTTTGTCTTTTACAAGGACAAATTTTTCTTCTTTGGGCTTTCCCTTTTATCATTACTCAAAGAAAACCAATTATTTCATGCACCATTTTGGCAATTCTTCCCCCACATGCCACTTACCTAATATCATTATTTCCCTACCAACAATATTTATTTTAACTTGTCATAAGTTTATAAAAATACCATACAAGGAAATGATACAATAAAAAGTTAGATCGGGTGTAATAAACACCCTTTCGTGACCCTTTTCTTCTCTGTCACTTTAACTTTCTCTATCCTAAATTACTTCATGACCAACTTGATGTAATAAGTCAAACTACAATATAAAAACATACCTCACAAAAATACATTTTTATTAAATACTCACATACACAAAGAAACACATAGGTCAGTCGGGAAACTGACCCATTTCTCTCATTTTGGCATAGGGGACTTGTCACTTGGTTTCTAGTGTAATAAGGGGACTCGGTCATTTGAAGGTGCCACGGGCGGGGACTTTGTCGCCCAAAGCCCTATTACGCATAACCTTATAATAACATCATCTCTACTATGAAACTTTTAAACCGGATGTCGATATGTCACTTAGAACTAAGTGAACGAAGGAGTAAATGACAATGAATGAATCAAATGAAGCTATAACTTTAGTGTTGCATCATTCGTTATGGGTGATACCACCCTATTTTTGACGACGATCGCGATTTGTCATTCTGATTATGCGGTACAAACCGTAATGCACAAATCATGCGTACGATCAAATAATGCGTGAGTATCAATTCCTTACGTTATACTTCTTCGAAATTAATGTGTGTATTCATGACCATCAGAGCATTGCTCTAATGATATCACCTTATGTAAAACATTAGGTAAATTCCCACATCGATTATGGTTTGGAGAGATATTGAGTTAATTAGATAACATTCATCATACAATGATGCAACACGTTTTGTGGTTTAGTCGCGGTGGAGTTTCTAGTAATTATGCAGATAAGCGTCTTTCGCGAAAGATTACTACTGGATAGAAAATCTTCACATGAAGATCACAAAAGTAAAATCGTAAGCCCGGGAAGGATCTAGCTAGTAAATGCGAGGCGTACGCCTCCAGGTGTGAACTTGACCATTATTTGGGGCGAATTTATTTTGGGGATGAATCAAGATTGTTTAGAACCTCAACTAAATTACCTTTAAAACCTATAATATTTACACCAGGCCAGAATTTTTGTAGTGAACCTCCCCGCCTCTAAAAAGATCCGCCCTGGCCCTCTCATACTAAATTTAAAATTTTGATATTTTAGACATTTTTATTTAATTTTGACATTCTTTCAAAAGTGACCCTTACCAAAAACTCAAATTGACCCATTTACATACTAAAATCAAACATTTAACTCTTTTAAAGTCTTATAAATTCTTCATATACTAAGACAAATACTCAATTTATCATTACGTTTTAATTTTTTACGACTTTGTTTCATATCGTAAAAAAATTTGTCTCGCATTTTATTTTTTGAATCCGTCACTGGATAAGCTTGTGAACAAAACGAATAATATTGTGTTCTGATGTTAGTATCAACATTACTGCACCCTATCCTCTAGCTCTAAAGATCTTTAAAGACAAAGAATCATTGAAACATAGCTGTCTAACTTCCCTATCTCATTTAATTTGAACTTTTATGGAACCTAGCATCTTGTGGACATTGTAAGCCCAAGACCCACGTGCCATTAATGATAGTTTGACTTCTAATATTACTCACGTGGACTCGGATGTAGTTTCATGTCCCACGAACCATTATTCGACTTAACTCCTAACTCCCTAAGCTCATGTGTTCCACTAGTTTACTAGACAAAACAATCAAGCATGCATCTCTGAGGTCCACTAATCCTCAAGTCCTCAACTAATGCTCGTGAGCCCATTTATTTGTCGACCTATAATTGCCGAAGGAAATGCACAAACGATAGCATATTTTGAGATAGTAAATCACCGACACAGATATTGTAATTTGAAAAGTGCAAGCCAAATTTCGGTAGATAAGTTTCACTTTTGTTTTTGCCAAAGTAAAAACGATCGAAAATACCTTCATCGGGATAAAAGGTTGAACTCGAGTATTTAAATCATTTCAACTTTACCAATGATTAAATATGAATCGAGATTTTCTACAAAAGTTGCGTTTGCATTTTGAAGTTATAAAAATTCATCATCAAATTTGAACGATCCACACGGACGGTAATGTAAAATAAAACATAGCTTTGAGAATAAGGTAACATTAACCCTAAACATAGTGAACCTCAAACCCACAATCGGGTTTGGGGTTATAATTTAACATTCTAATCGTCTAACATGAAGGAGAAAGTGGGCAATATTTATAAGTTTATGAATGTTTGACACCTGAGTGGTAGGAAGATAAGTAGGAGGATGCGAAGAAGGAAATAGGATTCCTCGGTTCACATTAACCCGAAAGAATGTAACTCATTTTAAAAGGGTGGTGATTTGCACACTCCCTTGATTGATTGAGACACTCAAATTTACAGTGTATTCACACTTATACCCTCACATGATTTTTACTCATTTTCACCTTATAAGAGTATAATTGTCAAGACACTCTAAATTAAAGTGTCCCAATCAATTTGAGAAATGTGCAAATCAACTCTTATTTTAAAATGCTAAGGCCAATGCTAATGGTATAGTTGTCCTCCAACCAATCGCATAGATGACAGAGTTCTCCCCATTAGCTCAACCGAATTGGTAACCGATCACCTCTAACCTTTTCAAAGTTATGGTTGCAATCACAAAGTTCATTCTCTTTTGTGTGTGTATTGTTTTTATTAGTTTTTATGGGTATGTTTTTGTTGTGGTTGCATGGCCGCCTTATTATTAATTGTGATTGAGTATTGTCTTAGAGAAAGAAAGCTGATGTAGCATTAATGTGACAAATTATAACTACAATATTTATGATTGATATTAGCATTGACTTAACAAAAGATCATTTTGACTTTAAGAATAGTACCGTACTCATAAATGTTTTCCATAAAAAGTACTTACATTTATCCGAATCAAAAGAATACACAAGAATTAAGAATTCTGTTATTACCAAAAATGTCATAATTTTGTAGACAAAACTATTTTCCAAGGATTTAAAAGGGTTGAGTTATTACCACCCCTATTTGGTTATTAAGAACCCCCTTTTTTGTTTTTTATTTTTTTATTTTATTTTTTTTATTTTTATAATTTTGTTTATATCAAAAGCTATAAACCCGAAAATACTTGAATCAGAATATAAAGTTTAATAAATCAAACGCTTAAACCGCTGTAAATACTAACAGAACCGACAAAAACGTGTTGTCTTGGAAAAACAGGGACAAAGGGGGACAAGGTGGCGGTAGGGGAGGAGGGTTGGAATAGTATGACCCAAAAAAAAAAGTTTGTTACTGGTTTCAAGAAAAAAGTGAAAAAAATGAGCAAAAGTAAAGTGTGTAGTACGTTATCTTCTGAATTTTTTGGTGATTCTATGTCTAAAACAATAATACGTAGTACAAAGGAACCCAATTATCATCTTGAGGTCCTTGTACAAAGGCATTTAAAACTTGTACTAATTTGGCCTGCCAAACAGTAAAAATCTGACTTTAAACCGGTAAATTACAAAAGGAACAAGGGTAATTGGCTTCTCCATTCGGTAGTGTTTTTTGTCTTGGTTTTTCTAACTTGTGTCCTATCGCACAAGTTAACCACATCTAAAGACACGGGGGCCTATCGAAAAGATACTGATGGATCACGTAAAAGTGCAGACATGTGTCTTTTATGCGGCTCACGCATTTTAGCCAGATCTTTCAGACGCCTAACTTGTGATCGTGACTCAGAGCATAAGTTAGAAAACACAAGTTAAGTTTTAACATTTTGTTCCAAGTGTAAAATGGAAATGAATGGAAAGGGTAAAGAAGAGAGGACAAAAAATTAGATGTAAAAATTTGATTTTAGTTTTGTATTTTAAGTCAGAAAAATGAAAAGAATAAAACCAAATTAAGCATAAATTTCATTTCTTTCAAAATCATCCTAATTTAAAAAGAGTAGAAAATAGAATTTGCTATAATTTCCTTCCCTATTGTCCTCTGTTCCCTCTCAAAATTCTCGAAAATATAATTATTTTATAATTTTCTCTCTACTTCTCATCTTTTCTTTTCAAATAAAAACTCGGAAACAAAGTATGATGAACATTAATAAGTTCCAATCTAGTAACCTTTAAAACATATTGACTAATTTGTGAGTTTAATGATAGTATAATTAACCAATTGAGTAGTATAAATGAGTGAGTTCCAATCTAAGTAACCCTTAAAACATAAAGAGTAGTTTGTGCGTTTAATTATGGTATAATAACCAACTGGGCAGTATAAACGAGTACGGTTAAGACCGAGAACAACTCTTTAACTTAGAAAACTCAAGCTCGTTTGACTTGTTTTGAACCTTTTCAGAAAGCACAAACTTAGCTCTTGAGCTATTTTTTAGTTCAACATATTTGGCAAAAGTAGCATTGACTACTAGTAAGAATAAATAAGTAGAATGACCAGTGGTTGTACAATTGTCTGCGAGCTATGAAGCGAATGCTTTTATAAAACCGTTTGGTAATGAATCGTAAGTGTAATCATAATATGTAAACAACTCCCAATTGCTCAACGCTTATAAATGTTACTTCAAGTAGCGTTGGAAAAGGAGCATCGTAAAAAAGAAGATAAAACTACTTGTTGTTTGACATGCAAACGTTTAAATTTACAACGCCGACGCTCACCGTTCCTAAATAATCTTAAACGCATGCCAAACACACTTTTAGTTTGTTAGAGAACTTTCAAGTTAAACCCAAGCTTGTTTAATTTAAGTTTTTGACAAGCCAAACTCGAGTAACTCTGAATTTACAACTCTACTCCTAAACTTGTTATACAAAACTAATCAGAATCGTAAGTGAAGAAGCTTAAACAACAAACACCCCTTCATACCACAAAACAACATGTAGTTTCGTCTTTTGTATTTTGTACGTTCTCTTATTTGAATTTAAGTAACTAAATTAGTACTATTGTATTTTTTTTTGACAGCGACTTTCCAACTTAGGTTTCACCACCTCCCGTAAGAGGCCCTAACCCCACATCGACCAGCCTATGTTATGCCTTAACCGGCCCACGCAGTGACGATATGTGCTTCGGTCTTGGCGAGGAAACTGCGTCTGCCCACACAAGTTTCTTCACGGAGTAACGTCCGGACGAAAACCCCGACTGCTTCAGACTAACCCGTGAGCTTAGTACAGGGGCGCAATCCTCATTCAAATATCAGAAAGATGCGACCACAAGTGGTGACTTCCCGACAGGTCACCCACCCTAAGATCTACTTTTCACTAGCGACTCGCTTAACAACCTAAGCACTTACCACTAGGCCACATGCCTGTTGATTAGTACTATTGTATTTAGTTAACCAACGTCAAATTAACTTTTCTGAACCCCACCAACCACATGCAAACATCAAATGTTGCCAATGAATTAGCTGGACCAAATATGACATGATACGACGATCATTATCACACGATAAGACATTTACATACAAAAAGGCATGCACATAAATACACATAACACTTTCAAACTGCTAATGTCTTGTAGTAACTTTCTAATACATGTGCACTTTAATATCTTATTTTAATTTGTTTTGAAACAAACGTTTAGTTACAAGTTTTGAGTAAGTATCGAATAAGAAATAAAAATAAAACGGAAGGATGAAATAATAGGTCAGACATTTCGACGATCCACAAAAAGAGACGATCTTCTATGAAATTCTTCTTCTTCATTCAAATGTGTACGAAAACATTTTCATTCTTCTTATTTTTATTTTTCTTCTTAATGATCCATTCCCACAAGTTTTAACTAATCAAAAGTTATAAATTTTGAAAATTCAATATCATATTTGTTGACAACGATTGTTTCAAACTGTAAAAGTTTATAAATTTATAAAATTTGATATTCACTGATTGTTTTAAAAAGTGTATATATTGCATAACTTTCGAAAATCATTGGTAGTTTTTTTTGTGAGAAAATTGTTAGTTTAATACAAAGTGCGCACCTCTTTAAATTTGATGAACACCTTGTTTCAAAACTGTAAAAGTTTATAAATTTATAAAATTTGATATTCACTGATTGTTTTAAAAAGTGTATATATTGCATAACTTTCGAAAATCATTGGTAGTTTTTTTGTGAGAAAATTGTTAGTTTAATACAAAGTGCGCACCTCTTTAAATTTGATGAACACCTTGCTTAAAAATTAGTGTACACCCAACTTAAATATCGACGAACTAATAAATCATGTAGTCCGCTACTGACAGTGAACACTTATTATAAAACGATAATTAATTTAATAGTGCCTATGGTGAAGACTTTGGTTTGAGGGTGTTTGTTTCCGCTTATATAGCTGGCTTACGACTTATTTAATTTTGAACTTATGTTTCATAAGCTCACTTTTTATGCTTTATTTTAAATTTTTTCTGCTTATGTAAATTTCTTATGTTATAATAAGCTAAAAAGTTTCAAAATAAGCCACAAAAAGTGAGCTTACAAAATATAAGCCCAAAACCAAATAAGTCATAAGCCGAAACAAACAGTAAAATGCTTACCTTACCACAGACTCTGAAAACCTTTTGAGCGGCTGCCTTTGCCGGAGCACATGCAAATCACCACCAGGACAAAACTCAGTCAGCAAACACGACCATTTCATCGAGTCTAAGCACGCAAACAGCTTCGGCAAAAAAGGATGATCCAGCATCTCCAATATCTCCTTCTCCATTCTTGCTCTCCCTTCTTTATTCCTTATAGCCACTTCCTTTTTATCCATCACCTTTGCAGCAAACAAGCTGCCAGAGGTCACGGCACTGGAAATGGAGACTGGGTTTGGTTTAAGTTTGGCTAAGTAAACTGAGCCTATGTCGCCGGAGCCTAGTTTGCGGAGGAAGTGGATGTCTTGTAGAGTTAGGGTTAGGGTTTGTGTGGAAGGTACTGTGTGACTGTGAGTGTCTTTTGTGGTGGTTGAGGAGGAGGTGGAGGTTGTGGTGGTGGTGGTGGTGGAGTTGAAGCTGATGGAATGGAGGTCATCTGAGAGGGTGTCTAGTGATGGTGGTGGTTCTTGTGGTGGTTCCATTGATGGTGTGTGAAGTGAAGGTGTGTGAGGGAGGGAGGGAGGGAGTCTGCCTTTTGAAGAGGGTGAAATTGAGAAGACAACTTGGTATAAGTAGGCCCAATGATGGTATATACATTAAACTTGAAGTAAATTACATGGATTGTCCTTATCATTTTTATTGACTTGCACATATCTTCTTTGGAGTTATAGTCTCTAACTCCAAAACCTTTAAATATGATTAAGTTGTCTTGTAAGCTAGCTTTTCTTTAGTAGAAAAATATTAAGATAAAATGATTATTATATCTTTATGTGCAAGCTAGATGAGAAGTTTTGGCGGTCAAATTTAATGTTTGGTTTGTTAAAGAACTTTGAGTGTTAAGGGTTTTCAAGTTAAGGGCTAATCAAAAGACCATATATGCTAAGTCAACGCAAACCAAAATGACAAATCATGTAATTAAATTTGAGAACTAAACACAATAAAGAAAAGTAATGCTAGCTCCACAAAAGTTTTACAAAACAAAATTCACAATATCAAAGAGAAAACATCATACAACATCATTGATCTAATTCAATTGACACGTTATCGTGCGATAATTTTGGTAAAATTTTAGTAGATGTACCATTTCTCATAAAAGAATAATAATAGTTATACTTTTTATTAGACCTGAAATTTGAATAAACATGATTAAGTTATATTGTCTCATGTAATAAAGAGCGAGTTTTTGTCTCATGTAACAAGAGTAGTAGTCTTAGTAATTCATATAGAGTTTTCTTTTTTTTTTCATCATTTTTTAGGGTAATTATAAACTTATTATCGCTATCTCGCCTTCATATCAAGATTTACTTTTTAATCAAAACCATCAAACATTATAGTACTATAGTAGTAATCACCAAACCACCACACAAACATAACTCACTTAAACACAAAATACACCACATTACCACTCACACGCACACCACCTCAAAAAATCTGTCCAGTCATCCCGATGACCAAACCACCTCCAAAATTGCCCTCAACGCGTGAAAGGAAAGTGGGGTGTAATAGGGTTGACGCGTGAAAGTAGGGGTTGACGCGTGAAGCATGCCTTAATACGGCTAGTCTCACAGAAGACAATATAATTAGTCATGTTAATCTTAATATGAGAAAATCCGATTTCAATTTTATCAAAAGTTATCTACAAGACACGAAAGATTTTGAATTTACTAAAATACTAATTTTATGCATGTACTCGAGTTATTTTTACCAAACTTGTAAGAATTTTAGTAACAATTTTAACAATAGTAAGTGTGAGATAGTTGCACTGACGCGAGAAGAGATAGTTGCACTTAACCGTGAGCAAGAGTTAGTGACAAGTTTCATATCTTGCGATATTTTTAAAAGGTATATGCTACGAGTATTAAATAAAAAGGCATTTTTTCTAACGTCGTTAGAGTATGCGAACTAAAAGTTGTTTCACTAATCGCTACTATAAAATTTCAAACGATGTTATACGATGCACGTGTTGGGGTGTTGGTAGTGTTGGTAAGTGTTATAACCTTAAATGTGACAATGTCATTGCTTTTTATGTGATATGTTATCAAAATGTGCCTATTGTAATACTTTTTGAAAGTTCTCGTGGGACTCTTTTTTAGTTCATGCACTTAAACAAGATTGTGAAGAAATTTAGTTGTTATTTAATGGCCAAATTTTAATTTTTCTTTGTAGGGGTGGAAACGAGCCGAGCCCGAGCATGTCAGAGCTCAAGATCGACTCGCTTATATATATAAAGCTCGAGCTGCTTAGAGCCTCACACTGAGCTCGAGCTCGCTCGTGAAAGTAAGTCTTGTACACTTAGGAGAAGCATGTGCTTGTTTCCTTATTTGTTTCAACTTCCTCTTTCTTAACCTATATAGTTCATTCTCCTCATCCAAGCACTCTCAAAGTAGTCATTATTAAAAACTTTTGTATCATCTTCTATTTCTTCCTCATCGGTTGTCTCATCCTCGTTTACAACCCATGAACTCAATACTATCATCAATATTCGCGAAGTCGTCATGTCAACCTCAACCTCCTCAACATAATTTCATCATCCATAATGTAATCACTATCCTAGCTATCATCGTCACTAGAATCAATGTCCTCATTACCTTCACTGAGCTCAGTATCATCCCCATTACCTTCACTAAGCTCAGTGTCATCCCCATGACCTTCACTAAGCTGAGTATAATCCTTATCAGCAACTAAGTCATTCTTATCAGCAACTAAGTCATCCTTCTCACCAACATTATTTTCTGCTTGTTGAGTGTCATTTGTTGGTAATATGAAATCTAAATCAGCAAAAGGATCAAAGTTTGGGTCTTGGGATTCTACATAAGGGTCATAAGAAGAGTAAAATTCATTAACAAAGGCACGATTGCCCTGACTAGACACATCCATAGTAGGGACGCTACTTTGACCTTCATCTACGCTTACTACATATGGTTCTACATTTTTAGCAACACCACTACTTTGCCCTGCATTCACATCAACCACCATTTTCCTAGCCACTGGTGTGATCCCTGCTCTAGATTGTGGGTGTTCATCATCTTCTATCTGTTCTATAACTACTCTTTTGTTTTTAGTGGTGAGGTAAAATAAAGGCCAAAGTTGGGTTTTTCATGCTCAACATATATATATCAATTAGTTTGTGACCTTTACAAAATATTTAACCATGAAAAGAACATTTTGGTCACTTAAAGGTTGTAGGCCATAATCTAAATCAATATCAGTTTGAAAAAATGGTAAAGTATTATATTATGGCCATCATTACCTAACTCTTCTACAATTGAGTCTATCTTATAAACTGAGAACTCATCACTGTCTAACTCATCAACAATGTTCATCCGACCATTAATGTACAACCTATCAGGTGATGAAGTGAAAGTACCTTCATTATGAACCCTAATTGAAAACAGAGTACGAAGACGTGCTGAAAAAAAATGAAAAAAATTAGGGTTTATTAATTAACAATAAACTAAACTATTTTTCATCAACATAAAAAGGGTTTACAACATTATTAATAAGTAAACACATAAAAAAACGGTTAGCATTATAAGAAAAAAAAGGGATTACCATAAACCACATTAGGATCAAATTCAACCTCATGCCGTTCTCGTATTCTATACAATGGTACCACCATTTTATGCGTCTTAAGTATAAATTATTGCCAGATGTTAAGGTTTTAATTATTGATTGGATTTGTTAAGAAAATGAAAAGTTTTAGTGTGAGAAAATATGGGGGAGTGTGAGTGAAATAACTGGGGTAGATGAAGATTTAAATGCTAGTGTGGTTAAAAGACTAGAATACCCTAAGTGGATGGGTGACTAACACCAGTTAGTGTAGCCCGTTTGAGTGGAGGACTAACGCTACATAACGTTTGCCACTTAAGGATGGACGGTAAACATTTTTTGGTCAAATGACGTAACTTGTCGGTCAACGTAAACCACAAGGACGAACAGCGTAATTTACTATATTTTTAATAATATAAAGTGACGAAAATGTTGAGTGAGAGGGAAAAAAATGTTCCTAAGAGTTTTTTGTGATAATAAATAAAGGCGAAACAGAAAAGATGACTTTGATTTTGTGTAGATGCGGAAAAGAACTCTAATGTTTTACAATGAGGTTGTGATGAGTGATTTTCCTTAGCCACATCATTTACACGTCACCGTGAGGTGCGGTGTTTGCAATGTTCCCACAGAGCATCAGGGGTGCGGCCCCTTCCACAACGCACACCCTTTTCACTTGTTTTAGAGTTTCCATAGAATACGAAGTAAATACGAATTTTGAGGAGTGAAATAGTAAAAGATTTTTTAGGTCCAAAAACATCGTATTCGTATTAAATTTGTATTAAAGACGGTGAATACGAGTGGACCAATAATATGGACTTGTTTGAATTAAAGCTGAACATGTTATAGAAATAACGTGGGAACCAACGTACCACTAAAGCTTAAAACCTATAGGCAACTAATATTAAAAAGTTTACAATTTGGATGTTATTCCTTCTCATCATTCATGTAACTTGTCACTATCTATTTTAAGTGCATATTATGAGGCTAGTCACAGTAGTGACCTGGATCGACCTTGCTACATCAGTTTTTTTTTCTCGACGATTTGATGATATTTACAAGATTAAATTGATGATTCCTGATTTATTATTTTTATTTTTTAAACAAAATTAAACTTCATTAATAAAAATACTTAAACACTACAACAATAATTAAAACTTAAACTAATAAAACGTAAACATTGTAAAGACTAATTAAAACCGAAACATCACAAAAATCTTCATCGCCGCCACGTCTTTCGCCACTTTCGCCTTCAATCTCTTGATTGCTCAGATTTTCACGGCTTCTCCAAACGTGTTCGACCAAATCGATTTTAAGTTTAGATGAGTTGATCGGTCCATTATCTCCCGAGTAACTACTAAGGATTTCAGATGGGATCTTACCGATCATGATCACGGTGGGCCTCTCAGTAAAACCACGTAGACATATCGCCATCGCTATGCCTGATGATCATATTATGTAATATGATACATGTATACACAATATCTTGGAGATCCCGCTTATATGACCTCGAGGAACTTTAAGCATTTTCACTTCTTCAACACACCGAAAGCTCGCTTCACATCTTTCCTGTCAAGCTGCTTCTCTTGTACAATATTTTTTCATCACCGTAGGAGGATTTGAAATGGACGTAATAAGAATGCACTATTCCGGATATATCCCGTCAAGAAGATAATATCCCTTTGGTAAGCAACATCGTTAGCCTCGAATTCAAGTTCGGTGTTTCGCGGATTTGATATCATTGAAAACGGGTAACGATGTAAAACGTTTATATCGTTATTCATCCCGGAGATACCAAAGAACGCTTGCCAAATCCATAAATCTTGGGAGGCGACCGCTTCCAATAAAATGAATGGATGTGGCCCGTGATCACCCCTAGCATATTGACCTCTCAAACTATTTGGGCAATTCTCCCACTCCCAACTTGTACAATCAATGCTTCCCATCATCACAGGAAACCCATGCTTTTGCTCGTGATGAGCATATATTCTTTCAAAGTCAGAATACGTGGGCTTTCACAAATACTCAACACCATATAACTCTATAATAACCCTACAAAAGTTACGGAGACAATCACGTGCTGTTGTTGCACCCAATTGCAGATACTCATCAAGAGAATCAGGAACGACCACGTATCCCAATTGGCGAATTGCCACAGTACACTTGACAAATGAGGAAATACCAAGTACGCCCCTACAATCAAGAGTTTGTTGAAAATAAGGAGAATAATTGGTTACCTCTTGAAAAATTCGGGTGAATAGGTCTCGACGCATCCGGAACTGCCGACATAATGTTTTTTCGTCATACAACGTTTCTTCGGAGAAGTAAGCGTCAACTAAACGATTATGAGCACCTCATGATCCCTAGGCGTGTAGTTTCGTTGAACTTTGGCGTTGACGCTGGTAATCGCCCCAAGCTAATCTGCAGAAATTTCATAAACTCAGAACTCGCTTCATAACTTCTTCGTTTCAAGACGAAGAATTAAAAAATATCTCGAAGACATAATTATCAAAATGTGTTTGAAAGTGTTTATGAAAAGTTGTTTGAATTGTGTTTAAAAATGTGTTTGAGGTTGGTATTTATAATGTTGTAAAAGTGGTAAAGTTTTTAATTTTTAACTTTTTATTTTTTTAAAAACCAAAGCGCACAAATATTTGTCCACATGTGACATACCAATTCGGTCGATAAGTAAACCAGTCATTCAAAACACCTCAACCGACCGAAGCACAACCTTGTTGCCAATAATGGGCAACCGTTGACAACCGAACACAACCCATCCCACGACCTTCCCATTATCGACAAGCTTAAATATGCGCAATTAGTTTGTTAAGGCCATATAATACTATTAACAATTAAAAAGAGATATATCACATGTAATATATGTGGTTGAAGCTAAATGAAAACACTCCACGAATCTTGATCTTTTACTTAGAGGTCGGGTGGGTATAATAAATCGGTTTTAATTGGGTGCGGGTTGAAGTAATAAGATCGAAATAAACTGGTTGGTACTATATTTTTACATTGATAACTTATAAAAAATATACAAAAACAGACTAACCGACTCCAAATGACCTAAACATATTTAATTTGACACCACCCAATTTAGCATCGTGGTCAATCGGGTCAACACAAACAAGATTTCTAACATGTTAAATTAACTCGGTCCAAATAGTCTTAATCAGTTCGAGTCAAGCAGGTCGGCTTTTTTTTGACACGCCTATGTAGGGATCCAAGATTGGGCCCGTTTGGTTTATTTACAGGAATGACAATGGGTATCGGATTGGAATGAGATGGAACGATAATGGGTATGAGAAAATGTATGATTACGATTGTTTATGTTTGGTTGATAAAATATGGTATGAAAAGTCAGATAGATATTTGAATTTTGTAGTGGTAAAAGATTACCTACCGATTTTAACGGGATTTCATAGACACCAAATCAACACAGAATGAATCTACGATTACGATATACCCATTTCATTACTGCGCCCATAAACAAACACCTACTACGACTTTGAAAGTCATAGTTTCATTCCCATTTATGGAACCAAACGGACCCTAAATCTAAGAGTTTGGGATCTTAAAAATGAGTTTAAATGATTCAAAAACAGGTACCAGCAGATATGATTAAGTTCATCAAACAAAAATCAATTTGTCATGATTACAAAAACAAAGATGATATTTGTGGGGCATGAATATGGAAGGTGCAGAAAGTACTTGTACCTTATTTTATGCATGATGGATGATGACCCATCACTTACACTACCAATCTTCATTGATTTCTTTAGCCAAAGTGGTGATAAATCATACAACTATGCAGGTTCATTTGTACCATTCAATTCTTTTTCAGTTTTGCGTTAAATATATCTACTACTACTACATTCAAAAACTCCTTTAAGACCGGATGTAGTATTAGGTGGTGGTGGCTGCATTTAGGTTAGCACTACATCATTCCCACTCTTATCATTCTCACCTTCGTAAAGTCGTAAAATAGTCACCACATTTCATAAGATTCATGTATAACTCACTTAAACACAAACATGGCCATAATATAGTGTCACCTTTGACCAATACTTTCACCTTCACGAGTGAAGCAAGTGAAGGTGCATGTAGTAATGGTCGCGCCACGATTGTCGGTGCCACATAGGATGATCACGCGTCGCATCATGCATTGTTACGGGTGGTCTAAGATATTTTGATTTTGTAGTTATTTTTCTTAGTTTTACTAATCATAAAGTTATGGTTTGAACTTTAGCATTATTATAAGAAAAATACTTGGTGAACTTGATGTGAAACAATGAAAAGTCGGCACAACTTTATTCTTTCTGAATAAATATAACACTTACAAAAATATACAGTGATTGATTAGTGATTCTGATTTCCATATCAATATGTTTTATGAAAGATTCATGTGGACCCTATTCTGTAAGATGCAAAGATTTACACAGAAAGACATTATTTCATAGTATCATTTTACAGTATATAGTTGTCTAAAGTGCTCAATATATATATGTACATGCATACAACTACATATAAAGATCTATTAATTCCCCTCATCCACCTTGTTACAGGATAAACATACGCAAATACACTCGTTAGATAAAAATGCGCTGTAAGTTTAAAGTTCAGCACTATAATTCAAGCCAAATGGTAGCCGTTTTAAGTATATTGGACCCAAGTGAAAGTTTAGATAATAAAGCTCTGATTGATACTTTATGTGGTCGTTTTCTCTTTGGATTGGTACTAAGCATGCAAGAAAAAGCATTAAGGAGTTCTGTATCCTCGATGTTCACTAAGATTTTGGCAGCTTCTGGATTGGCGAGTAGTTGTTTTGCGACCACATAACCTGCAATAGACCATGTTTGAAAGAGGCGTGCTTGTTTTCCGATGAATCTTGCACTTTTGGTATCATAATACTCGGGCCATTTGTCTCTTGCTAAGCGTCTTTCAGCAACTTTCACGGCGTTTGCAGCTATTTCAGGTCTTCCCATCTTTATGCTTGCCACTGTGAGCTGAATTAAAGCGCGAAGAAAGAAGTTACCAATGCATTTAATATTAGAATAAAGGCCACAATTTCAAGTCATTTATATGAACCCAGGTTAATTCAGGTTGCAATTTTATGATAATTGATTAATTGGTAAAGCGATTAAACAATTTACTATAAAGAAGGTTGAAGTAGCCTAACGAGCATGTAGATGCTTAGAACCTTCTAGATTGTTTCAATTAGTGTGCAGGGTGCACCACGGGAAACACCCAAAAGAAAATAAGTTAGGACCACTTTTTCCACCCCTCCCTTGCAAGAAACCAGCGGGAAAAGACCAAAAAGTATACTTTGCGGGAGTGCAGTCCCGATGAAAGAAAAGAGAGATAAAAGATTATAGGAGAGAGAATATATATTTTATTGTGATGTGAGTGGGTATTTGTATTTTGAGAGTATTTTTAAATGATAAAAAATAGAAAAAAATTAATAAAAAAGAGAGAAGGTGTTGCAATGGTTCAAGGAAAGTTGAGGGAAAAGATAAAAGAAGTTTTTTTTGATGATGTGGTGCTGATGTGGCGAGGGAAAATATTCAACCACACCCTCCACCCTTAAGGCTGGACACAGTCGTGACCCGGGTCATCCCTTGCCACATCAACTATCTCTCTCCGATGACCAGACACGACCAAATTGACACAGTTGGTGACCAAGTTAAAAAAAAAGTATGTAATAATCGGTCGAATTTTAGACCGATTGTTTTTTTTTCTGCCCTCGACCGATATTTGACCAAGATCCCACAGTGGGGGTGACCGACTTCAAAGTCGGTTGAGCTAAGCTCAAGACCGACTTTTTCCATCCCACTGCTACCAGCCTAATAGAAAATTTGACCAGTCAATCCACCCGTCATGATCCATTATGACTCATTACTCAATCCGTTTAACCGCATAGCCCCCCTCTATAAGGAAACAATAAATTTATATGGTGGTTCAAAAATACTTCCACAATCTATTAAAGACACCAAACTAGTATATATGTCCATATCATCATACCAAACTAGTATATCTATCCATATCATCATAGCAAACAGACAGATAGTACTGATTTGTATCTACCAGATTCATTTATTACTCTATTAAAACGTTTGTTAAACCATCAGCATATAGTCAAACAATCTAATAAATGATGTGACATTTCAAACATTGCATTCTGTTATGGGTAGGATAGAGGTAAAAAGGTGAAAAGTTCATGCAAGATTTCACGGGCATGTGTTTCACAATTCATACTATATAGTAAATGATCTTATCATTTGGGATGCCAATATCAAATCAAAAGATTTTATTTTTTTCTGATCAATATAGATGCTTCATGATTTGGACAAAAACCGAAAGGCAGTCTTTTTTTTTTGTTTTTTTTGCATTTAGTATTTAGCGGTTCAAAACATCCTTTACTCTCACATAAACTAAATGGTGAACAAGTATATACACTCTGGCTGCTAATGCCTAACGGTTTATCGATAAGAATTATGCAAAGTTGAAAGAATACAAGTTAAACATGAAACTAACCTGCCAGAGTAAAGTTGGCCACGAGCCTCCATTGTGGTAAGACCAAGGCCTACATAATAAAACCAACGGCATCAAAACATATAACAGATTTTTAAAATCAATGAAATCATAACTAACATCAAGTCAAGTTCCTTACGTGTTTTTGGGATCACTGCCTGTAATAATTTTCCATTCTTGACCTTCAAGAGCAGGATAACATATCTTTAACGGCATATCACCAACAAGATCCGCCCATTTAGCTTCATAAAGATCCAATATAGCATGTGATTGGTGATCTGTTGCAAGACTGCTTACTATTGACCACAAGTTTCCGAGGGAAAAGAAACGGAAATCCATATGAGCTGGCTGCAAGTTCCCGATCATATAACCTCCTTTATTCGGCATCCATTGCACTAACCATGGGGGGATTTGATCAGGATATATGTTGAATTTATTAACTGCATCATATGAATATTCCTCCGTCTTGTAACGGTAGATTTCATTAAGTTTTCTCATATCAACCCAGTAATATTCTCTCACATGGAACGACAATGCAACAAGACGGTTATTAAGGGCTGTAGTAAGATCAGATGATGCCTCTTCACGGGTAAGCATATCCCTGGCAGAAAGTAAGGCGGAATAGAATAATGCCTGAATTTCTAAAGGATGTCCATGTATTCCCATGCGTCTATCTATCATGCAAGAACCATCAGTTACCAGTAACGTTGGAAACATGTCAAAACCATCAGCAAGACATAGTTTTAGAATCATCTTAATTCCAGTTTGCACGTCCACTCTCTCTTGAACAGAAAGGTCCCCAGTACATTTCCCATATGCCCGCAACAATATGATCCACCATAACCCTGATATAATAATTGTTTAACGTCAAGCAATCACAGAGTGACTACAAGGGATGCACACTAATACACTATGCAGGTAATTAACAAAAAGAGGTGATAAATGGAGGGTGGGGAAGTTGGTCGGGTCAAAATGGTAAGTTTACCCTTCTTTAAAACAAGCGATTTAGGAGGTTTTACGCATTTAAAAACACTTCGTATGACTTTCGACCGATTTGACCTGTTAAAGATGACCCCTTTATAGCTAAAAGGGTAGAAATATGTAACTATATAAATAAGTTTAGTTTACTCACCAGAGTCAACTGGTGCCACCCGACCAATGGCAGCCTCACCAAAGTCGGGATCCAATATATCTTCAGTTGCACCATCATCACCATCAAGCGGAACAGTACGCACCTTAAAGCTTGCAGGCATCAATCCTTGACCAGGACTATGGCAATCCATGGTTTTCTCCCAACTCTATTTGTACAAAGAGTCATACATTAATAAGGTTATTTTAAATGTACGATAACAAGCATTTAGTATAGTTTAAGTGTACTAAATCACCTGCAACTGAAGGTGTGTAAGATGAAGTTGCGTCACGATATCATACTCTCCTTTCAAAAGAAAAGCTATCCCAGATGGTATGAAATCACGAATAAAAACTTGATCGTAGTTAAGAATGCTAGAGTCATTTGGATCATTAGCAGCAATGGTTCCAACTGGATTATCACAATAATACACCATGGATGCTCGTAACAAGTCCCATGCTTCCTCCTCTAAGGAATCTATATCACCACTTTGCAATTTACTGCTATATGCTCCATTACCATTCAAAGACAAATCGCCTTCAAGAAAAGGAACCCTCTTTTCATTAACCGGATCAGCAACAGTGTCACTTTGTCGACATTTACAGCTCAAAGAGCTAAAACGATCATTATGAAATGCAGAGATCTTCTTGTAATTTTTGTGCTTTAAAGTTTTTACTTGTGTGGATTTATACCCTTTATCGCTTCTATAACCCAAACCATGTTTAGATACAACCAAGAAATTTGACTTGTTGGGGCATAAAACGGGATGAGACATGCTAGTCCCTGCACTATATGTGACTTGAAACCCGACTTCTGTAGTACAAGCCATCGAGTTTACGTAGGCTGAATCAGACAATATTTTGTCAATTCAATCTATTTCCTGCACCAACCAGAAAATTAACCATTAATATGAAAATCGGGGATAAACGAAATATTGAAAACAAAGTAGTAGCGCTTAAAGTACATGTTGCAAAAATATAATGCACCACTTAGTAGACATCAAATTAACAATAACTCATTTAACCTAAAAGACTTATGATCGTAGCAAGTTGTGGTACTTTTTACTTCTGATTCAAAACAATGTCACTTTGGGGCATAAAGCACTATGATCACTGTCGGTCCTTTATAGTCTTTTTTTCTAAAGGAAGTGATTGATAAACATCCTTGAAGAAAAGAGCTAATTAAGATAACACCTAAATGGAAGTGCACATGCCTACGGAACGTGCAAATAGTACATACTCATACTATACTATCAAAAGTGCAACAGCATACATATCCATTTTGCACTCGAACACGAAACAAACCTTCTTTAATCTGAATTCCACAGGAACTAATTTAAAATTGTTTAGCCAGTAACTGTAAGTTTATCCTCCGCACTTAGTATGAGTTGTATATAAGTCAGTGAATACATAAAAGGGATTCTCGAATAGATAAGTTACAGCTCTAAAATATATGTAGTAGTAGTTAGTTATAAAGTGAAAGTGTTTTAACCTGTGAGCATGGCCCTATAGCATAAAGGGGAGAAATCACCCTAACTACATCTTCTCTGTGTTCTATGAGCTGATTGTTTGTATACTAGCCAATGAGTTTCCGCATTACACTAAAATACAAATATAACTTGTGATTTGCCGATTTCACAGCATTATCTGCTATTTAACATATACATAGGCTGTTTGGGGTTGTATATTTTGGCTTATGCTTATTTGACAGTGCTAATTTCCTCATAATATAAGCAGATAAGCCATAAGCACTTTAAAATATGCAAATCCTTTGACGGTGTTTGGCATTGCTTTTTATTTTGCTCGCCTGCTTATATTTCAAACTGCTTATCAAAACGGGTAAGCATATGAGGTTTTCCTATTTAGGTAACCTGGGGTGGGCGAGTCTTTGACTCAGATGTACACGGCCTAACCGAGGTATCCCCTTGACCATTTCTGACCCTTTCCCTGGCCACCTCCAATATGTGTACTAGTTGAGGCTTGAACCTGAGACCTTTTGTAATGATATCGGGATGTCTCTGACCACTAGGCCACCTTAGTGGTGGTTATCAGAGACGAACCTAAATCACCTTTTTACCCTCATGTCCAACCTCCTAACAGATTACTACTTTTTCCCCCATTCTTATTGCATTTATTTTACAGCATAAGCAAATTCAAAAACTATTTTTTAACTTCTGTTCCCACTCTTATCTGTAACGCCCAGGACTACCGGGTATCCTTCCGGTTCAACTAAAAACTAGTTGGCCACTACTTCAAGCTTATAAATGACTGAAATAACTTCCATCGTACTGATGTGGGACAGGTTGTTACATTATCCACAGCGCAGAACAAATAACAAATCCCAAACACCCTCTCAGCAAGGGCTTTTCAAACGATATAATGAAATTTATCATAGTAAGTCAACACCATACATTTCACACTATAATTTTGTAACTAGTAACCTTTAATTAGTATTAATATCATCATATATATATATTTCTTATACATAAAAAAAATGAAAAATGATAAGAACAAGCATACTAAAATCAACCTACAGCAACCTTAAATGAAACAAACAAACCATAATTCAGAACACAATAACATGATTTATCTAAGTAAAAAAAAAAACAATCAACAAGTTTAAAAAACAATATTGATATGAAATTATAATGAAGAGAATTGACTACCTTTTGAAAGAATCAAGAAAGTGCGAATTTGTAGGGGATATTCAAGTACCTAATTGTGATAATGGAGTACTAATTATCATATAATAATACCATTTTGTTAAGTTTTATGATGATTGATTGATTGATTTTATATTTTTATGAAAAAGATAACGAGGGTAAAAATGTCATTGGGTTAAAAAAGACATTTGTTTAATTTGAATTAGGGTGAAGAAACCGATTGACGATCGAAAATCGACACAAACCGATCAAACCGACCGATCGATACAAACCGACTTATACTCGGGTCGGGTTTGGGATGGTTTTCCATGATGTCGAGACTCGGACAGACAAAACCGAAAAACAAACCAATATCCGACTCAACCGATCAACTCGATCAATCAAAACCGAACCGAGTAATTCGGTTCGGTTTCGGTTTCGGTTTTCCGATGTCGATTTCGGGATGAGTCGGGTCGGTCGGGATTATGCTCGATGCTCACCCCTAATTTGAATAAACTAGCATTGTATTTATGGGTTGCTACGGTGATACATTGTGATTAAAGTTTACACAAACAAAATAATAATGACGAAATGATTAACTTGAAAATACAAAAAAAATGATCTCGATCCGGCTTGTTTCAATTGTTTTATCGGTTCGGCGATCTTCTCGCGTTTGTTTTCGAGACGGATTTTATTCTTCAGCCGAACCGGTTGTGACTCGGCTTCCGGTTGAACCCGATGGTCAGGTCTTGTTTTTAAACCATATGTACCCAACTTGTTTGCATATAAATTGCACGCATTTTTTTTTTAAGTTTGTACAATATGTATAATAATATAAATTTTCATTTAAACGTGTTTTAAATATAATATTTATTAGAATAGTTGAAAAGTAAATAGGTAGTTATGGTTATAGGCGGTTTTTTCTTTTCATTATACTAAATTACATTGTATTTTTGGAATTAATTTTTTAAACATGTACAAAAAGTGTTTTAAAATGTTGTAACTAATGTTATTATAGTTATATTCATTAAAATTTGCATTTATTTATGATAGTATGTTGCAAGCTATTGATTTCATAGCAAAACCAATACAAATTCATAATAAGTAATTGTGGTGGCGGAATATTTTAAAACTTACTTTTTTAGCAGATCTCAAATACATTATTCTCCATTACTTCAAATATGTTCTACACTACGACAAAATTCCTCTGATGTTTTTACACTTATCTTTTTTGAAGCAAATAGTTCACAATGCTCATTCTATCGATAATGAGAAATAAAAAAAGTACTTCGTAGTATAATTAACTCTCACATCAAACGTTTAGTTGACCAGTAAAGAAGTGCTTTTGAAAAAAAAAAGTTTTTGTACTCAATCCTGAATTTTGGCTAAATGTCACTGAAATAAATGCTATTTTTTGAGCTCATTCGGCACTCAAAAAATGTATAAAATAAGCATTTTTTTGGTCAATTTAAACCTTTTAGAGAGAAATCGAAAACAAGGGCAAAAGTTACGATATATATACAAATAATTTTGGTAAGTTTTATGCTTAATTTATATTTAATTTAAAAATAGAAGGGTAAAATTGTCATTAAGTTAAAAGACTTGTTTAATAATTTCAAGAAGATAACAGGGGTAAAAATGTCATGTAAAAAAGGTTGGAAATGAAACCCGTGCCGAAAGAAAATATGTGTTGGGTCATTTTAGGCCATGTTAATTTCTTTTATTTAAAAATTGTTTTATTCATCTTTGGTTCTTGTTGATTTGGGTTTGAAAGGGACGGTGCTATCCTTTTGTAAGTCGACTAGTGTTACTTCAACGGGTACAAGTTCTTTTCATAAAAATGTAAATGAAGAAGGATTTTATTTCATGGTTACCCGTAAGGTCCCGGGACCATTTTTAGACTTTTTTCATTATCTTTATCAACAATTTATTATAACCCAATCTTTTATTAAAATATTATTTTTTTATTTCTTCACTTATACAACCAATACATACAACCAATCTCAACTTTTTCATCATTTATCAACAACCCAACCTAACATATAATAAGATTTATTTTATATTTAATTTAATTACAAAGAAAATATGTATATATTTTATATCGACGCGTGTAGAGTTGGGTTAGAAAAATGAAAGTCACCAAGTGACCAGGTTGGTGACCGGTTGTAGCATTCTTTTCCAACTTTGTACAAACTTAATATTATATCGAGTGTTTATTTGATTTTGTACTTCAGCCGATTGGTGACCCTCACCAATAAACAAAGTCTAACTAGTGGGTTTTCGTAGGGTCTCGGGACATTAATGGATTTTTGTGTCGTAGTGTTAATTTTGTTACAAACCTCAAATTTTTATAAATGCATCCAGTTTTAAAAAATTATGTATGTAGTCTTGTTTGATTTTCCCTAAATTTACCCGGTGATTTTGTATTCCGGTTCCGTTCATACATAATTTTTGGGACCATAGACATTTATAAAGAATCTTTTATAAAGAAGCAAGGAAAAGAAAAAAAAAAACCGTAGATGTACTCATGTACCATGCACATTGATCGTTCTTGAGGTTCATTGACAACATGATACATTGATTAAAAGAACAAATAAGATTTGAAGCACTAATTGTTCAAGTTCAAGACATGGGGTGTGTTTGGGGAGGGGCTTATGGGGGGCTTATGAGGCTTGGGCTTCTAAAAGGCGGATGGCGTCGAATGCATCAATGAGGTGTTTAGAATATGGGATCTCCCTTCGTCTACAACTTAATTTCAACTCTATTACAAATTGTTCATATTGGTTTGGTTGTACATTAATCTATGGCGGGGTAATATATACGTTTTGGCATTCTTACTTGCGTAGTAACATGTAGTTTGTTTGCAGCATACGCCTAAAGATGAATGGCCACCAGAAGCAAAAACCACAAAAGATATCCAAAGAGGGTATTCAAACCAAACATAGCGAAGATCATTTGCTTCTGATTTCTAACAAGCAGTAAAAAAGCTACGCGCAAAACATTATAACTGTAAACATCAAAAAGCAGAGTATTTATAGAAGATCTACTTGTTCAGCTTCTTGGATTTGCGCTAATTTTGCACCTGACTCCTCCAAAAAAATTAAATCCAGTTTCTATCAATAAATTGTTCACCTTTTGTACTTCTGTCATCACAAATATATTTCTTAGTCCAGCTGACCATGAAAACTCGAGATCCGCATACTCGATTATCCTGCTTCTTGGACTACTGTTTGGATATTAACATGAGGATGAATGGAAGTGTTATAAACATGTATGTAGAAATAGTTGATAAAAAAGGCAAATACTGCACCTTTTTCCCTTTTAAAGGTGATTCCGCATATTAGCTGATCAAGAGATAATGCTTTCAACACTGAAGTTAGGTCACTGAAGAAGCGTTGTTTGCCTTCGCAAGAGTAAGACAACACAAACTGAATACGAGTATTAGTGTGGCCCCCATCTTCTTGTTGAAGTAGTGCCTCATATGTATTCTGAAGAAATGGCAACATAAAATACAAATACCCCTACTAAAATCTTGCATACAAAAAAAATTAATTTATACCATCTTGAAGTGCAGTAATAATCTCTTTTGCATTCCTATAGTACATCATATAAAAAGATAATGAACATTTTATCACAGTAAACACATATAAATCTTACCTGGGCAGCATGGCACTTGTCAGCATACGTAGATAGATCTAAAGTTAGAGACTGAGGCCGACAACACCAAAGTACAGCCAAAATAAGTGGAGAAATCGATGATTTGCCTATGGGGTGCACATATAGTTCAATGTGCTTGAGTTCATAAGGTGGCAACTTGATTCTCTTTAGTTCCTCAACATCAATGGGACCCTGTAAGTTGTAACACAATTGGTAACCACAACTTTGTGCTAGAAATATCTTATAATATCGCTTGGTACTAATTAAAACATAGAAACTACTTCAATAGCACCAGTGAATTAGAGGAAGTACCTGTTTGAGAACCAACTTCAAAACTTTGAATATGTTACTTCTGTCCAAAAATCTCCTCAACTTCTGGAACCAGAGAGTGTGAACAGAACAATTTGGTGAATGCCATACCATACATCCATTCGACTGGGATGGATTTTTCATCTGGAAAGGTAAGTGACTGAAGCGATTGAATTTGCCATGATACTCGAACGAAAGTAAATTGGGTGTATTGATATCAAGTTCTTCCAGATCACCATCTGAACATAGTTCAAATCTCCTCAACGAATGATTTGACAACTTCATGTGGCTGCAAGGAGACGTTAGCCCTAAAGACAAATTCTCCATGAAGGGGAAGTTGGATAAAAAGTTGGTAAAACTTTTCAATGGAGCTCCCTCGTAACAAAATGTTGATAGCTTGTTGCATGAAGCCATGTTCATAGATGGTGCTTTGTCTTTTTTATTCGTTAGATGAAAATAACGTAGATTTGGAGCTTCGATATCTATTCTCTCAAGCATATCTATTCTCTCAAACGTACTCTTACATAAAATCTGAACTTTTTGAAGAGTAGGATGCCTATAGACACAAAATGTTGTAAAGCCATAGCAATATTTGAGATAAATTTCTTCAAGAAGAGGGCAACTAGTGGTCAGATACTCGATCGCTCCCTCATATATTGGGACACGTGACAGGGACAACAACTTCAGTGACTTGAACTTCAGAACATCAACCATCAAGGACGAAGGCAACTCACATACAGCTATCGTCAATGAACTTAACGCAGAGGCAGATAAGAGTATGTTAGGCAAACGTAACATTGACATAATTTCAGCATATTCAGTTCGGATCTCTAATACACGCAAGCCTTTCTTGAGAACTGATTCAAGGCAATCTTTAAGAATTTCTACTTCTGCAGGCACCAAGGTGCCTGTAACGATGGTGAGTGTGTGTGCACTGACATTTTGCTTGCAAAATCTGGACGTGGTATAAGCAACATACTTCAAAAGGGTGTCCCTATTATAAACCGGTTTATAAATTTTCCTTCTAATTATAGCTGACCAAATCTTATGTATACGGAAATCCAACATGGGGAAAGAAGCCGTTAAAGCAAGCCAGTCCTTAGACAATACACTCATTCGAACAAGCGCTTCTATATGAGAATCCAAAAGATTTGACAATATTTGGTGAACAATAAATTCGGGAAGCAATGAAATACGGTCCACTGTATCAATCGTGTTCTCCATCTTATTGCTTGACTCTAATGAAAGTAAAAGCCATGAATCAAACTATTGAATAAGTAAAAAAAGAATCCTACGCATTATACTATCAAAAGAAAGTTTAAGTAAATTCTTCTACATGTACATGTGTGTCATTGGCTTACTACATTTACAATGAAACCAACTACAAGGTGGCCTAGTGATAAGGTGTCCTCAAAGTCTTAGAAGAGACCAGGGTTCAAACCTCGTTGCTTGAACATCTTGGAATGGCAAGGAAAAGGTACGGAAATGGCCACGGGAATACCAGTTAGGCCGCGTACATCAGAGCCAAAAAGGCCCGACTTCCCCGGCTAATGTGAACAGAGGTTTTTCCATTTTAATGGAACCTACACTAGTAGTCGAGCAAAAGCAAGTCAAAGTCAAGGTTACAGCGTTTGCCAAACACAAATAATCGGAAAATAGTGTTTGGCAAATCAGTTGAAAAAGCGACTATCCAATCATCCAATCAATAACCAAAAAGAATGTATCTAACAGAATCTATGTATGTATACTTCCTATTGTTTATTGAAAAATTTCATCGAATAGTTGGCGTGCATACAATAATAACATATGATATCAGAATAAACATCACAGATTAATAATCTCAATACAACCAATAGAACATTAGTCCAATGGTTAGAAAGACATCTTGAGTCAATTGACCCAAGTTCAAGTCCCTGGCATTTGCTTCATATAGTACCCACCTCCGCAAAACCTATAAGGGCACTGGAGGCTTTGTAAAATAAGAGCTCGAGTTAGAGTCTTGGCTCGTCTTTCACTCTGGTTGGTGCCCCACTAGAGAGAGTTGCTGGAGCTATTCCTTGGGGTGGACAATGACTTGTGCCAAAAGACACCCGGGTCAGGGTGTTCCGCCAATTTACACTTTGTGGAATAATCTCAATACATACAATTCAACTAATGGGTGAAAAATGTAAAGTTTACATAAGTGAGCCATTTTATCAAACAGTTGGTATGCATTTCCTTAATATTTGTTCCAAGTTAGATACAAAAGTAAAGTTTTCAACAAATGGTAAGTGAGTGTTAAAACAGTAAATAAATAAGAATACCTGTTAAATTGCTCGGTTTAAAATCTGTCACATGCCATAGGCGAGAGTGGGTGACTGTGAGATGGTGAGATGGTGTTGGTTTTGGGGAAGTTTTATATATCTCCAATCACAAAAGGGTAAATAATGGTTTAATTTTGAGTAAATTGCATTTTTGGTCTCTAAGGTATGTGGTCAAATTGCAGGTTTCGTCTCTAATGTTTTGAAAGTGCATTGCTAGTCCTTATTTTGAAGTTTGAAGTTTATGTTGCATGTTTGGTCCTCAAATTGCAGATTATGGACCTAACATGCAACAAAACTTTTAAAATGAGGACTATCGTTGCGCTTTCGAAACATTAAGAATGAAAACTGCAATTTTAACCATACCTTAAGGACCAAAATGCAATTACTTTTTAACCCACAACTTTTGATTCAACTTCTTTAACTAGCTAACTATATTTGACAATATTTTAATCTTCAATTTTGTTTGAGGTATTAAGCAAGGGTTGTCGGGATCGGGATCTCACCAGGATCGTTTTCGGTTTTGCAAGATCGTAATCGTAGGATCGGATCGGATCGTAAGATCCTATGAAAATGTATATATTTTTGTATAGGGGTTATAGTTTTATATTTCATATAATATTTATATGATAAACAAATCTAAATGGATGATAAAGAAAAAATTATATGTTCAAGTATCGTAGTCTTAGAATATTAGATATATTCGAATGCGTATTCGCACTGAGATTACTACGTATGTATGCGGTCATCTACTTCTTGTTTTAATATTTTTTATTATAGGTTTTTCGTGATAACATTATGAAAAGATAGTGTTAATTTATTAAGCGTGATTACGTAACGTTTTGTTCTGATATAGATTAATGCAAAACGATAAAATGATTGTATCCGAAAATGAAACGAAATAATTTATAATAGAGGCAACACAATTTTTTTTCTTGATGACCAAATAAATTAAATTATAATATTATGATAATATTACTAATTTTTTTCTTGATGACCAAATAAATTAAATTAGAATATTAATGCTTTTATATGTAACATAAAATAAAATATGAACAAAATTAGGTTGATATGTAGATAATTTCTTGAAAATGAAACACGACATTTTCAAAGACAAAATCGTTTTTCATAATAAACTTTAAAAGACACATCTAAACTATTTCTAAATAGTCAATAAAATATAATGATTTTATACTCATTAATCTTGAAGAGACTAATCAAGACAAAATAATAATTTTTGAAAAATTCTTAGTCGTTGGGCTTTAAGACATGAGCTTATACTTCATTAGTTAATATACAAAAAAAAAGAAAAAAAAAAAAACTAATAATAGGCGATCCTATACGATCCGGTCCGATCCTACGATCTTACGAGCGATCCCACGATCCTGCTGCGATCCTACCGGGATTACGATCTTATTAAGATCCCGATCGTTTTGTGTGTGGGATCGTAGGATCGCACGATCCCTACGGCGAGGATCGCGATTTTGACAACCTTGGTATTAACATTATTATTGTTGCTGGTGTGTTCTATTTTTATGGGTTCACCTAATAGCCTTCTAGGCCATTGGATCTTGCAACTTTCAATATTAGCCACTTTAATTCAACTTTTAATATTAACCATAGATCTTGCATAAATGAATATCAACTACAAGAATTAAAAAATAATTGCTATGAAATTGAATCAACTTTAAGCCTATTACTTAAAATGTGACACATGCATATTTGTACATATTTAATAGAGTAAATTACAGATTCGTCCCTTGTGGTTTCGTTGTGCATGAGGTTTAGTCACTGACCAAAAAAATTGCACCGTCGTCCTTAAGTGTGAAACGTTATGCACTGTTCGTCCTCCGCCCATCCGGGCCCACCAATTCCACTAACGTCCGTTAACTAAGATTTTTAAAGGGTATATCCGTCATTTCACTAGCAACTAGCATTTATACCAATTTTAAAATAAAAATTACATAAATCGAAAAAACTCTCTCTACAACCTAAACTACGCCTCTACATCCTTGAAGCCTTGCCATTACTCTCTAAACCGCTGGCTACTACCATGCGTCCCACCACCGCCACCTCCATAATATTCATCTCATCTCCCTCGTCATTTTGACGTTCCCCACTCGCCATTTTGATTAGTGTTTGGTTCACGATAGTGGAATCTGGCCGGCTCCTGCGCCGCCACTTCCTCTTCTGGCCACCACCTCTGCCGCCGGTGTCTCCCTCCTCTCCAACCGCCATCACCTTGTCGCAGTTGGGGTGACACCATCGTGGGAACACCAAGGGTATACCTTTGGTCTGGTACATATTCGATTTGGGAAGTGACTGATTGGAGGGTTTTCGTGGTGTTAAGGGTGTTCTTTGATACCATTTGCAGCCACCACACTTAGATATCAAGAGGACTCGTGGGTGACGTTTTTAATTTAAAGGCTTCAAGGTCTTGAATATCAAGGTCTAAGGTAGGTTTGGTTGTAGTTAAATTGAATTTGTGTGTATATTAAACAAAAAAAAGTAAGATAATAACACTATTGTTATAAATCTTTCTTTAATTTCGGATATCATCAAAGAAAATGTAAATCTTCTCATGGATCTGTGATGACTTTATCTTTTTTGGTTTATGTCTTTGGACAAGTATGATTACCAAAAAAATAATCTGAGATCAACTTGTTGTTTCTATCCCTTATTTTTTGTGTGTATAACCGAATAAAAGATTGAATGAAACAGTTGTTTTGTTCATTCTTTAAAGATTCAGATATTTAATTGAAGCATTGCTTCAAAAAATAATAGATCGATGATGTTAAGGTGACACATAAAAGAAATAGTTAACAATTATAACCAATGGTGCATGTTGAGATCTTGAGTTGTTTTCCGTTTATGTTTGAGTCTTGTAATAGTTTTACTTTTAATTTCAAGATTTGTGGAAGTGATGGTGAGTAGAGGATAATGGGAGATAGGTTAGATTGGATGAACCGAACAAGAAAAACTCAATTAGCACACGAATCCTTTGAATTTGATACGCTTGGAACTCAAATTACGCCTCTAACACCTCGATTAACAAAACCCTCTCTTAATTTTGAAAACCATTAATCTTTGAAAACCCTAATTTTTGGTGATTGTGTGTGAGATGTGAATGAACCTGGGTCAAAACTCGATTCCATTTATAGATGTACATTTGACCTTCAAAAAGGAGGAAGAAACATCTACTTTGATGTTTCTGTGTGTGATTCAAAGAGAGAGAGGGGGAAAGACAGATAGAAGAAAACGATGGAACATGTGGGTAACACCTCAATTAACTATGTTGCTAGGGAAATGACGGATATACCCCTTTAAAAACCTTAGTTAACTGACGTTATCTTGAGTTGGTGGGCCCAGATGGACGGAGGGACGAACGGTGCATAACGTTTCACACTTAAGGGCGTATGGTGCAATTTTTTTGGTCAAAGGACTAAACCCTGCGGTCAACGCAAACCACAGGGACGAACGGTGTAATTTACTCTATTTAATATGAAAGTGCAATGCAGAGGATTATTTTCCACACAAATTACACGATTTCCGAGAGTTTTATTTGTATAACTTCTCATCCGTCCCTTTCACATATATAATAGGGTAAACTGCAAAAAATGTCACCGTGGTTTCTCATTTTTGCGAAAAGTGTCCCTAAATACTATTAATTGCGAAAAATGTCTTTGTGGTTTCTACTTTGTTGCGAATAATCTCTTTTGACTAATGATCGTTAAAAATCCCCCTTAGTGTCCATGTGAAATGACTAATTTACCCTCCTTATCTTCAACAATTTCTATTACCCTCGTTTGTACGTTTCCAGCCAAAATGAAAAATGACTGATTTACCCTCCAATCATTTAGGGAGAAAATTTGCGAAAAAACTTTTATATCAAAGCGCTTCACGTGAGGCAATTTCATCACCTAACGTAACACAAACATAAACAATTTGTCTATTCGTCTAACACATACAAACATAAACCACAATTGCTTGTTTAGCACACAAACCCTAATTTTTAACATGGATGGTGGTGGAACTAGAAGCGGGAATAAGGTTGTGGTAAAGGAAAAAGAGGGAGAGGGTAGGCCTAGAAAATATTGTCCACTACATGCGCCTTCGGTTGCATCCCCTAACCCGAGTACACCCACACCACAACTGAAGAGGGGAAGCCCTATTGATAGTCGAAGTATGTAACGGGTTTTGGATGTTGGTAAGTTTATGTTTTAGTTCCTTTATGTGTTTTAAATTGGCTTAGTTTGATTTTGCTAATTGTAGCATGTTCTACTAATGTATTTTTATGCATTATGGTTTTGGAAGGGTGTCCCTCTATCTGCTTTGCTTTGTTTTTTTATGTGTAAGGATGAAACTACATATATATTGGCATAATTTAGGAAAACTAAAGGGAAACGTAGTCATAGATTGGAAGTATTCATGGGCTAATATTGACTATGAGTGATGCCAAATTATTGTTCAGTGTGTGTATATGTTTGTTCACAATTTGTTGGTGATGCACTGGTAATCCTTGATTATCTCGTGTAATGCCTTCAAGTAAATTCTTTCTCCATGAGTATATCTAGTCTTGTTGAGCATTAGGTGAATGATAAGGATTTAAAACTTACACTTTTAAGGGGTTATTTAAGCCCTTAATCGCCCACTTTTATATCCGTTACTGCTTAATTTCGTTCCTTTTGACTTTTTAGGTCTCTTGGAAGCAAAATCTTGGAATGATGCATTTTGGACGAAAAAGAGTGAATATATGAAGAAAATGGCTAAGTCAAGATCAAGACACTCAAGTCTTTGAATAACACCGACGGCGTCCCAAACGAGGCGGCGTCGTCCCTATTTTGTGACGACTCGGGAGCGAAATTGCTATTTTACACACGGCGTCGGGCTTTGAAAATAAGGGCGTCACGAAGACTTTCATTCTCGAGACGGCCTAGATCCGATTCGACGACGTCGCGGTGAAGGCCCGGCGTCGCAACCACAGCGTGACACCGTCCCAATGATGACTTGGCCAAGACGAAACCACAATGGCGATCGTCGGCGTCCCAACTATAAGGTGGCGCCGTCGCATATTTAAAATTATATATAGAAATCGAATTTTCGATTTTTAGAGAGGTAGACTTGTGGAGTAAAACCTAAAACGATTTTGGTCCGGTTTGGACAGTATTTTAGGGTTCTCATACCCTATTTTACATCAAGATAAATTATTTACTTCATTGATTTCATTATGTCTTTAATTGTATGTATGTATGCTTGCATGTTTAACATGTCCGGCTAAATTTCTTGTGTGTTTGCTTAGATCTATGAAACCTAGTTATTAATTATTGATTGATTGTCTCTAATCTTAATTGTAATTGGCTTAGGATTGCACTAGGCCATCGTTGTGTTTTTAATGCTTGAGTAATCTTTGTGATCCTTAGTTTATAACCACCTAGCGTAATTGTAGGCTAAATATCCAAAGATAACCTTAGTGTTAGTTTATGAATCCTAGAGATCTCGTAGGTAAATAACCTTAAGGTATACTTACAGAGTTAGGGATAAAAGCATACCCTATGACCTTAGAAGACACAACGCGTTAAGAATAAGGACGTGATAATTCAACCACCAATAAAAGATAACTAGGGAGTAATAGTATCTAGGTAGACACATTTTAATCATCATACGAATACACATTAATAGACATAGACTACCCTTAGTTTAGATAATTAGATAAGTAAAGTAATCGTTAGAAGTACCAACCCCAAATCGAACCCCGAGATTTTACCATTAGCTTTATAAAAAATATAAAAGATAAAAAATAATCTTCCTCAACCTCAAACCTTAGCGTAGTACATCTCTCACTAGCATTCCTATTCCCAGAGAGCGATATCAATACCGAGGTTTACCTAATACTACACTACAACGATTAGGTTCACGCCTAGGGTGTTGAAAAACTTGCTCGAAGAAAAGGAAGTTTCCTTTGACCCCGAGCAGCGTTATCGCGCATCAAGTTTTGGCGCCGTTCTTGGGAATAGAATAGCTAGTTAGATTTCCATCTCATTTAGGTTTCCTTGCTTGATTCCTATCAAGTAAGATTTTTTCTCATTCTTAGCTTCCTCGTAGACTATCCCCCTTCTTCGTGAATTAGTTCGTAGCCCCATCACTTTTCATCATGGAAGGTGATAACCCACCAAACAACAACCCATCATCAAACAAATACCCACCACTCGATCCAACTTTTGCCAACCAACTTCGAGCTCGTATTGTTAGTGATATTGGAGAGCTTAAGAAATTGAATAGGATAATTGAAAGTGCACTTGAGGAATCCCTTAAGGAATCCACTAGTACTTTAGATAGTGATTCAACCTTAAGCGATTCGGAGGATGAATTAGAAGGAGATTATAAGGTATTAGAAATTATGGAAGGTAGTAAGGAGGAAGAGGAACTTAGGGAGTATTTTGATTCATACCCTAACGGGGAGGAAACCGCCTATCACTATAACGTAGTTAACTTCCCGCGACCACCTTTCGAGCCATGCATAAAAAGTGGTGACCCTAAAAACATTAAGATACCGTGCATGATTGGGTACTCATATAGGGATCACACTTACATAGACTAAAATGCACTCATGAACATAATGTCTAGGCTCTATTACAATTGGATCATGAGCGAAAAGTTAGGACCTATGAGGGACCCCTTTTACCCTAGGAAAGTGAGTAACCATGTTGGGAGGGTTAGAGGATTGCATGTCTTCGTAGGTAACTTCACATATAGGTGTGATTTCATGATCTTGGAAAATGTTAAGGGCATCATTGATGGATTTTTAGGAGATGTGATACTTGGGAGACCATTTATTGAGGAATCTAAGATGGTTTATGATCAAGAGGAAGGAATAGCCAAGTTCTCAAATGGGACCGAATGTGTTAAATATATAATGCCCTACAAAAATAAGAAGTTTGAGGTATTGATGATTTAGATGTAGACAACATTCCGACTTTTGAAGTAGATTGGGAGAACAAGGTTTACTACACGCTTGTCTAGAGTTAGGCCTGAATATATTCGTGATGAAAGAAGAGTTAAGGAAATCGAATGGGCCTCTAAGATAAGGGGAAAGTAGGAGCACGACTTCGAGTCTAGCTACAAGACTCATAAATAAAGAAAAGCGCTTCGTTGGAGGCAACCCATGCTTAATTGTTTGCTTGTTTGTGTGTCATATATCTTTTCATTATTGTTTGTTCTCATGTTTAAATTTGTGAAAATGCTTTATTTTGTCTTTAACCTCGTCTTAATTACATATAAAGGTATTTTACAAAAGGGATAAGTGTAGGGAAGATTCCACGTTTTAAAAAACGTGAACATGAGAACTATGATTATTGAAAAGATATATATGTGTGTTGTTAGAGTCAAATGCTTGTATAGAGTCATAATGGATGTTTTGTAGAAATTTTCCAGATTTTAAATGTGTAATTTTTCGAAAAGCGCAGCAGACCGTTTGTCGGGATAACTTTGGCGTCGAGATTGCAACTGGCGACGTCGGGAGGAGTAGAAACAACTTATTACTTCTCTCGTTTTACGTACTACTTATAATTTTTGGAATTTCTTAGGTCTTAATTTTCCGGAAAATCGCAAACATCCATTCCACAAGCATTATATCCTAGTTTAGTAGAGTCATATATAATTTACCGCCGATTTTACGCGAAGGTTTCGTCTATTTTCTTAAAGTGTGCGGGTTTTATTTATCAAAAGAAGAAATATAGAATTGGATGGAGCTTTTCACGCATACATTCTTACGGAAAGAATTTAACCACTACTTCACACGGATCCTACCAAGCTAATCGGGAGTACTAGTTTCTTTCTCTTTAATTACCTTCCGTTATCATAACTTTGATACTTTCGGGAAACATTGGGGACAATTTTCAGTTTAAGTGTAGGGAGGGAGAATAAAACGGGAACTTTGAAACTATGCTTATCATTGATCATTTGTCTTGTCCTATTTCATTTGTGTAATAAACCATGAGAGATATTTGTTAGGGTAATTTTAGCGCCAAAATTAAAATTTTTCATGACTTGTATGGTGGGTCTTTAGTCTTAATAAAGCGTCTCATGGATAGGAGTTATATGACTAGCACAAAAAAAACCCTTTACCACTCAAATTCCACCCCAAAAATGTGAGGTTCGCCCCTAGATCTATAGGAATTAAAGCATTCACCTTTAATGCTTGAGAGTGTACCGGTAGTATAATAGATTCTAGAACTTGTTTTGTGATGCATTCCGAGATCGCTAGTGAGACTACACTTGTGTAGTTAGGAATAACTAAATGATAAGAGGCATTAGGATAACCCTTGTTTGATACCCGTATTATAATTACTTCTTCCACATCGGTTGAGTAATTCCCCATACCCTGCGATGTACTCATCTTTAGTACACGATACCTAGTTAACCCCTCGAGCCTATCCTTTTCGCGGTTCTCGTGATGTTTGGTTTTCCGAATATCAATGAAAACATTGTTTACAATCCACCCCAAATGTACACCCAAATCGCCTTAGCCTACCTTGTATGCACTCACTTTTAGTGCATTATTGTTATCATACTAAACCCTTAGTTCAATTATCTAGTTACTTGCATGGTTGCTAAGTCGAGTCATATATTTTGTATACAGTTTCGGGACGATTGGGACTCATGGGTAAAGTTAAATTTTATGGAGTGACGGGAAAGAACGTTAAATTCAAATTCCCTTTATTTGCGTAATAATGTACTCCAAGTGTTTTGATCTTTTCAATTCGGGTCAAATTAGTGTTAGAGTAATAAAAACTCAAGTGTAGGGATGTGCCTATAAATCTCTTATATTTTGATGTTATCGTAGAGGATGGTAGAGTAAAAGTGTATGAAAAAAAAGGTTCGAAAAAAAAGAAAAAAAAAAGTGTCGAAAAAAAAATGAAAATGAAAAAAACATACGGGCTACCATCCTACATCTATTTTTATATTTATGTTTGTTTGTTTCAAAGTTATCTAGAGTTTAGAGAGTCGAGTCTTGGCTTAGCAACGCCATTCTTCTCATGCTTGTAACATAAAGATTCTTGACTTGCCACCACTAAATCGTCTATCCAACCAAACCCTTTGTTTCCCTAACCGTAAGCCTAACGTTACAACCCTTTAAAAGAACTCTTAGATAGTTGTTCCTAGGTGCTTACGCCAAAGTGGTGGAGGTTTGATCTAGTCTCAAGCCTATGGTAATCTATGTATTATGACAGGTTAATGAGTGTTTATCTTCCATTTCCATATGATATATTTCATATACACCCGAGAGATGAGAGAATCCAAACACCCCTTGTGAGGTGCTAGTATATAATTTCCGTGCTTGTTATGACTATTGCGGTACTTTTACTTGTTATGAATTATGTTAAATCAATGCTTTATGCCCCCTAACTTATAAATTGATTGGCCAAAAGCACATTTGTTTGAGGACAAGCAAATACCAAGTGTAGGGATATTTGATAAGGATTTAAAACGTACACTTTTAAAGGGTCATTTAAGCCCTTAATCGCCCACTTTTACATCCGTTACTGCTTAATTTCGTTCCTTTTCACTTTTAGGTCTCTTGGAAGCAAAATCTTTGGAATGATGCCTTTTGGACGAAAAGGTGAATATATGAAGAAAATGGCTAAGTCAAGATCAAGACACTCAAGCTTTGGAATAACACCGAGGAGGCGGACGTCCCTATTTTGTGACGACTCGGGTGAAATTGCTATTTTACACCGACACGGGCTTTGAAGAGTAAAGGGTCACGAAGACTTTCCTTCTCGACGACCTAGATCCGATTCGAGACGACGTCACGGTGAAGGCCGGGCGTCACAACCACAACGTGACACCGTCCAATGATGACTTGGCCAAGACGAAACCCTAATGGCGGCGATTTAACGGCGTCCCAAATATAAGGTGACACCGTCGCGTATGTAAAATTATATATAGAAATCGAATTTTCAGACTTTTAGAGAGGTAGACTTGTGGAGTAAAAACCTAAAATGACTTTGGTCCGGTTTGGATAGTATTTTAGGGTTCTCGTACCCTATTTTACATCAAGATAAGTTATTTACTTCATTGATTTCATTATGTGTTTAATTGTATGTGTGTATGCTTGCACGTTTAACATGTCCGGCTAAATTTCTTGTGTGTTTGCTTAGATCTATGAAACCTAGTTATTAATTATTGATTGGTTGTCTCTTATCTTAATTGTAATTGGCTTAGGATTGCACTAGGCCATCGTTGTGTTTTTAATGCTTGAGTAATCTTTGTGATCCTTAGTTTATAACCACCTAGCGTAATTGTAGGCTAAATATCCAAAGATAACCTTAGTGTTAGTTTATGAATCCTAGAGATCTCGTAGGCAATAACCTTAAGGTATACTTACGAGTTAGGGATAAAAGCATACCCTATGACCTTAGAAGACACAACGGCGTTAAGAATAAGGACGTGATAATTCAACCACCAATAAAAGATAACTAGGGAGTAATAGTATCTAGGTAGACACATTTTTATTCATCATACGAATACACATTAATAGACATAGACTACCCCTTAGTTTAGATAATTAGATAAGTAAAGTAATCGTTAGAAGTACCAACCCCCAAATCCAAACCCCGAGATTTTACCATTAGCTTTATAAAAAAATATAAAAAGATAAAAAAATAATCTTTCTGCAACCTCAAACCTTAGCGTAGTACATCTCTCACTAGCATTCCTATTCCCCTAGAGAACGATATCAATACCCGAGGTTTACCTAATACTACACTACAACGATTAGGTTCACTGTCTAGGGTGTTGAAAAACTTGCTCGAAGAAAAGAAAGTTTCCTTTTACCCCGAACGCGTTATACGCGCATCAGTGAATGGTTAACAGTAATGTGCAGTTGCTTGTGTTATGTTTCATGTTTCATTATGTATAAGTGAACACATTTATTCTTCTTGGCTATCTTTATAGATGACAAGGAAAATGGAAAGCTAATTGGGGGATATAAGAACACGACACATGAAAATATGGATAATATTTGTGCTCATATGGAAAAAGGATTCAAAACTTGAAGATGTGTTTTACAAGGCAAAAATCTTGAAAGGTTAATTTATTCAACCTCTTATGATGTAAATGTAAACACACATTGCGATATCTTATTCAAGCACCGGGACATTTATTAGGAAAAGGATACAATAGTTCAAATTAAAGCCTACTGTGATTCAGATTGGGCTAGTTGTCTAATGACTAGAAGATCAACCACTGGTTATTGCATTCTTTTGGGTGATTCTCTGTCTCTTGGAAATCTAAAAAGCAAGCAGTTGTTTCAAGATCATCAGCTGAAACATAGTATAGAGCAATGGCTTTGACATGTTGTGAAGTGACTTTGTTGGTTTGTTTTGTGACAATCAAGCAGCTTTGTATATAGTTGCAAACCCTGTGTTCCATGCTAGAACAAAGCACATTGAAGTGGACTGTTGTTAGAGATAAGTTGAAGTCTGGTCTTATTAATCCTACTTATGTAAATACCAAATCTGACTTGTAGATGTGTTCACTAAAGTAGTATCGGTGAGCAACATAATACTCTTTGTCCAAGTTGGGAGCTCTACTTGAGGGGAGTGTAAAGAGAAGAAATGATTGAAGGAGCTCTATAAATATGTATAGTGTAGGGATTGAATTGTAAACTCTTGTATAAATCAAACTCTTGCACAAGGTTCATTTTGAATTAATCAAAGATAACAAAATTTTCTCTTTTCTGCTTTTTTCTCTATCATTTTTGAACTCCATTGTTGTTCTCATGATCAATGTGGAATCACCCACCCGGCCTTGAACTCCATTTTTATTCTTGCAAGACAAATATCACAATAACCAATTTGTACACGAAAATAAGAGCAAAATTATTATAGAATGGTGATGTTAATCTTCCATCTCCATCTCCCACAAAGAAAAAGCTAGCATGCATAAAATATTAAAATGTTATAATGGAAAAGCGAGATCTGTTGGGATTTAAGAACAAGTTAACGAGAACAGTGCTGTGACGGATAAGGATCTAGTAATTGCAATTAGGTTAAACACGTAATTAATAAACAATAATTAATATAACAATTAATTAATAAAAGGTATATAGAAAAGCTAACCTTGCTTGGCAATTGATCTCTAATAACGAACAAAAACCAAAGCGAAACCTTAAGTACCTAAAATAGATACCTCGAAGAGTATCACACACAAACTCGATTAACATATCGTTCGATCGCTAGTCGAGAACGTATTAAAACAATCAACCTTTGGTCGCCTAATAAGTAAACCGCCGAAGCGGTTATATGTTACCGATATCGGACAACAAGCGTCCGATATCTTTCCTTCTTTATCCGAGAACTTCGAACACAGAAGTACCCTTGTTGTTGTTGCTGCTTGTCGACCAGGAATTCAAGAACAATAACCAATTTCCTAATATCTCTTGGATCAAACATACATTGCAAATATAGGAATAATTTAAACCAACCAAAACCCTAATGACTTGAATGTGTAAGTCAACTAGGAATTTGTAGTGGAAACACTAGATTGGTTGTTAGGTTTAGTTAGGGTATATTAATATATATCATACATTATAATAAAGCCAATTGACCCTTGCATGAATTTTAGTCTTGGTCAACATGTAACCAAACCCAAGTAACCCATCCTGTCTTTTCCCGATCTGTGAATCCCAAGGCCCAAGTCTTTTCACTTTCGACCCAAGTTCAATCCAAAGAATAGTCCATGGGTCATATGATCGGGTCAAATAACATGCATGCACGTCGGGTACATAATTCAAGTATTAAATCGTTCGACACTTATACTCGTGTTCATCGTGTGTGCCCCATCGGCTCACACACTTCTACTCGTTTACGTGTGTTTATAACTCCACAAACCAACGACCCCTTGGGAGTTGGTGTGTCGAATAGCACACAAAACTAATGACGGAACGCTTAGCAAACGCTCTCACTCGCTTTTTAACTAAAAGTGTCTCGAGAGAATAGTTTCGTAAAAGTTTCTCAGTAGCATGGTCATTCAATGTCTTGCTCTAATCATCCTTTGTTATAGATACCGTTAAACCATGGATTATGGATCTCAAATCATTCCATATAGTTTAACCATTTAGAATATCGTTATAAAATTTAATTAGATATACCAAATGTAATCAAGTATCATCTTGCATTACCCTTTGGGTTCGGTCGAACAATTATCTTTTTAATTCTGGAGAGGCGCCATGGTATCTTTCTGCACATAACAAGTGGAGTAACAAATCCTTTATTGACTACAAGTGTTGTGGATGCTGCTTCACATCACTCCGAAATATAGCTTTTATAACTACCTTAATTAGATAGCGTTTTGCGTATACTTACAAAAATGATATCCACATATGAGAACTTTCTTGTATCTCAAGTCTAAGGATGAAGATAACAAACCATTTTCAATATTTCACTTATGACAAGGATCCAAAGTAAATGTTTGAAAGTTGGGGAATCAATATGCATCTCTAGTGAATACATATGAGTTTGGCGGAACAATCCACATTCTCGTTAGAATATAACCAACACTCACATTTGCCTTATCATAACAATATTCCCATATTGCTAACCGACAATGGACATGTTTAGAACAATAAAATCATTCAAGGATTAAACATGCAAATATAGGATAACAATTATTATATGAATGAATAACAAATACCAAGTATCTTTATTCATCATAAAGTAAAATTGTCTATCAGTCCCAATTATCCAAATACTAAAAGCAGATATGCATGAAACTAATTTAGTAAGTTGAACCCTAATGTTTCCAACATTCTCAACCTTTCTTTAAAAGAAAAACTAAATAGTCATCCGAGTAAACTTTCGAATACTTGTTTCAAATTTCACATATAGTGAGTGATTTGAAATATAAGATGAGTTTCTTATCTCATATGCTCATACTATTGCAAGAGTTATAGTATGGAGATATCGTCTTACCTTGCATGAGGTATTATAAATCAACGACATCTTGACAAATCATCTTTACGGTTTTAAAAGTGTAAAGTATTCTCATTCATTAATGTGTAATGCAACAATGCTCTATGTTGAGCATAACTAGTTATGATTTATCATAAAGATGAAATCCTACTACAACCAGTATTAATAATCCTCTAGCATCATTTGTACTTATACAACATTATGCTTTATAATTCGTAAACATTTATAAAACAATAATCTAAACTCTCTCAATTAGATATTGTTGTTGTCAGCTCATTTTGTTCTTGTACAAAAGCAACAACTAGTCTTATACACAATATAACATATACACAATAAACCCTTAGTTTAAAAACACAAGTTTTCCATCCATGTAAATTATTCCAAGTGAAATATATCATTGAAGACTTGCTTGAATAATATATTGCATTTGTGTTAGACTTTATTTTCCGCATTTGTTTATTCCAGATAAACATTTATTCCAAGGTTGTTTGTTTTATTCCCTAAATTCCAAGTGAAGTTTTCATTCCAAGCTTAAGGATCAATATCTAGCTTAAATAGAATGATATTTTCAACATGTAAATTTTAATGAAAAACACAATGCTCCCACTCAATGTCAGATGTACTCAAGAGTTATCTTAATTCAATTAGAATCATATTGTAATTAAATTCAAGATATCAGCTCTTAGATGCATGATCCAATCCAAAATATGGATTGCTCAAATTTTGTATACTACATAAAGATAATATAGATTCATAACCCTTTTGATTACACACCGTCCTCGCAAAAGGTAATCATAAAGAAAGAGTTATAAAATCTAATTGTCATATTCAACTTACAAAACACATGTATGACAATTAAATATCTTTATATAATTAATGCATGTATTATATAAGAAAAGTTAATCACAGTCAATTGCTTAAGTATGATTAAAAACTTCTTATTAAATGCCAAACATTAATATGTATACAATTTAGTCCTTGTGAGTCTTTCTTCAATAGAAACTCATTCCAACCTCATAGGTTAACTGTTAGGTAAATAACAATCAAGCTCAAACTTGATTTGCCTTTTAAAGACCGCATCTTATCATTCATAGTTCTAAAACATTTATCGATTCAAGATGTGATAATATATTTTAGTAGTTAGGCGATTTACAATAATCTCCTAACTTATATCCCTCAGCATTGCTAATAAAATATATCACTTCAAGTGATGAGGCATCCTTGCGGATTTATGAATGAGAGTAATCATTATACTTTAGTCAACATTTTCATGTTTAACCTTAGTATGACATTAATAAGTGCATTTTAGAAGGTCAAGTATTTTGTTCTCAAAAACTTTGAGATATGTATATACTCCCACTTACTTTTGTAAGTAGAGATAATTCTCTAAATACTAAGTATTTAAGCAACAATAAATTGTTCTTTATGGAGAATCACAAAATACATTTTAAGTTCTCATATCAAGATTTGTTAATAAAATGCTTCATAAGATTTTAACAAATTCAGAACTTAAATCAAGACATAATGAAATTCCTTCCAACAATTCAAATTAGGGTTTATAGAAAAACTCTAATTTAGTATCACTCTTTAACCAAAAGTTCTAGCAATAGTTTTGTGTTTCGTCAAGCTAGGAAGAACACCAAAACTACAATCTTCAAGCTAGGAAGTGTAGAAAAATCGAAAATCCAAAAGGGTTTATGATTCAATTGGTTTGAGTGGTAAAACCTCAAATCCCTAATGAATTAGGGTTTTCAGTTATAGGTTGTCTTGAATACCTTCTAGGTTTGAACTCTATTGAGTGTATCCATGACACACGCAATTTTCTAACCTTGATATATTCTGGAGGTAGAGCAATTAAAGCTATCAGGAACCAAACAATATGAATAAAGTTTGATCCAATACATTAGACATACCATAATCAAGTGGTTATCTATGAGTTATTAGAATTATGAAACTATATCAGAATTCTATAGATAACTTAATTCTCTTTGGACCAAATACTTGTCAATTGGGTCAAGCCAAATTGCATATAAAGTATTCTGAACCAAGTGCATGCTATAATGTATATTCATTGAATAATACAAGAACCTTATGTTCACGTGTTCACAAGAATACAAAACTGTTCAAGGATTATATGTTCATGTGTTAACAAGAAAACAGAACATTTCAATAATACATTATAAGTCTTTGAATAATTCAAAAGCCTCATGTTTATGTGTTAACTAGAAGACATAACACATTTACTATATATACTTTATGTTATAAGTCATTAATTAATTCAAGGACTTTATAATTATGTCTTTTATCATGTAAGCATAATTATACTAACAAAAGTAATCACAAACGCAAACACTTGAGTTCTATAGTAATTTCAAGTTAATTTTATACTTCATAATTAAGATCATTATCATATAACCATAATTATGTTGACTAAAACATGTAGTCAAATGTTGAAGTATCTTAACACTATATCATGACATTTGAATGTAGTAGGGCAACAAACATCTAGCGTGTTCAAGTCCTAGTAGAATCATTATTAGAATGTAGTAGAGCAATAAACATCTCATGTGTTTAAGTCCTAGTAGAATTCTTATTTACATGTAGTAGGGCATTAAATATCTAACGTGTTTAAGTCCTAGTAGAATTATTAGTTTCCTTTACCTTGCGGTCAAGAGTTACCAATAATATTGTCGTTCCTTGCACACACATTGAGATTTCTCCCACTTGTGTAAGGTACAACATCATATTATGAAAACAAACAACACGTGATTTTTCAAACGATATGATAATGTCATAGATATCATAAGTAGTTTTAGAACCATAACCTTTAATAAGGAATTGTGGATTATTATTCTATATATAACATTTCGAGAGCTGCGGCAAAGGAAGGCAACGAGTTATCTGATAAAATAAAATGCAATTTTCCTTTAAGCAATGGTTGTGCATATTCGGAAAGTAATGAATTATTTCAAAGCTAGTTTGAAATGATATGGGTGACTAACAGAAAATAAATCCCGTAGCTCCCACTGAAATTGACAACATTACATGAATGATATTTTAGTAATAAAATGCAATTGCTCTCACTGGATTTGTCAACATTACAAGTGTTACATTTCCGATGAAAGCATATAGCGGTTTATATACTTTCCTATTCTCTTCAATTGCCTACTAGTAGCATGTACTTAGGTATTGAGCAGAGTATATGAAGTTTTACTTATGTAGACAATGGACTAGCCATTCTTTTATTCAATTAACTTGAATCTTTAGCATGCAATTCTTATTTTATCGTCTACAAAGCCCCAAGGGTATTTAGCACTTTAGGAATAATAAGAGTCCAAGAAGATTACCTAGCAAATATGCTAGTAATTCCTTTACTCTTTGCGGTTTAAACTCATACATCGTGACAAGTGCAGGATGTTATTTATTTTGGTAGCTCTAAACACAATGTTTCCAGTTACACAAAATATTCTATCTTTCAATTAACTCTAGACCACGAAAGGGTAATGAAAGATCATAAACGAGTTTATCAATTTTGGAATCCTATCTTAGTTAGTCAACTAAGGAGAAAAGATAGGAATAAGTCTCACTCTTCTTACTAGGAAAATTGACTAAGTTTGTCTTTCGAAGAAAAACAACTTTGTTTACAAATTATGTTGCAATAACACAATTAATCAGAACATAAAAAGTTCAATTATAGTATTTTCGATAATTACATTCTTAAAAGAATTAACTACCCAATTAATTACTAATTAAGACTAAGATCCATCTTGAAACCCCATTTAATTACCATAGGTCTGACCAGTGTATAAAAATATAGGACAAGAGGTATGATAACGCTACACGCGTCGTTCGGGGTCAAAGGAACTTCCTTTTCTTGAGCAAGTTTTATAACACCTAGGCGATGAACCTAATCGTTGTAGTGTAGTAATTAGGGTAAGCCACGGGTATTGATATCGTTCTCTGGGGAATAGGAATGCTAGTAGGGAGTTACTACGCTAAGGTTAAGGTTGAGGAAGATTATTTTTATCTTTTTATATTTTATGAAAATGGAAAGGTACGAATCTCGGGTATTGGATTTGGGGGTTGGTATTTCTACCGATTACTCTACTATTATCTAATTATCTAAACTAAGGTTGTGGGAGTCTATGTCTAATTAATGTGTGCTCGTATGATAGTTTAAAGATGTGTTTACTTAGTTTGTATTACTCCTTAATTATCTCTATTGATGGTTGAGTGTCACGTCTTATTCCTAGTTGCGTTGTGTTTCTAAAGTTGTAGGGTATGCGTTTCTCCCAACTCTTTGAACTTACCAAAGGGTCTTGTCTACAAATCCGTAGAGATTATAGACTCCTACTACAGGCGCTCTTGGATGGTTTAGCCTACAATCACTCGTGTAATCATACTCTAAGGTTCACAAAGATGAATCAAGCATTAAGTACACAACGAATGACCTATCGCATTACTAGATCATTAATCAACTAAGATAAGAAACAACCAATCAATATTCAATAATTAAGTTTCATACTTCCTAAGCAAACACACAAATAAATTAGCGGGACATGGAGAACATGCAAGCATACACAAATAATCAAAGACATAATTGAATTAATGAAGCAAAGACTTATCTTGGTGCAAGATAGGGTTAAAACCCTAAAATCTTGTACAAGACACCTTAGGTTCGGTTTAGGTTTTACTCCAAAGACTCTCCACACAAAGATGAAAAATTCGGATTCTATATATAAGATTACAATTGCGTGGCGTCACACTTATGTTTAGTGGCGCCGTCGTGTCGCCGCCTATTGGGTTTCGTCTTGGCACGTTAACCTTGCGGCGGCGTCACACTTATGTCCGTGACGCCGTCTCTTCGACTTTCGGCGTCGTGCGGATCGCATCTAGGCCGTGCGAGTGGCGACGGCCTACTCTTTCACAACTAGCGCCGTCCCTTGAAAACACGGTTTGAGTTCGACCCGTCACAATAATTCTCCGGCGGCGTGCAAATAGCTCCCACGCCGTCGCGCTACATTCAATTTGTGAGTGTCTCGATTTCGACTTTGGCCATTTTCTTCATATATTCGCTTTTCGTCCAAATAAGTGCCATTCCGACATTTTGCCTTCGAGACCTAAAAAGTGAAAAGGGCGATATTAAGCAATAACGGATACAAAGTGATCAAATAAGGACTTAAATGACCCTCAAATGGTACCTTTTAAAACCTTATCAAGGTAAAAGACGAGCGTTAATTGCATAATGCAACTCTTAGATTTATGAGACTGTTTAAGGCATTAGTATCAAGTAATAATGTCAAAAGCATGTTTAGTTCTCATCTTATGCCTCGGGTTCGAGGTCTGACCAAGTTAACTCGAGATAAGTCGACCAAGTATGAACTTGTAAAAATAACCAAAGGTCTGACCAGTGAGAAATAATTACCATGGAAAGGCCCTTAGGTCTGACCAGAGAAGTCAATCTAAGTGCACGTGTTCATAGTTGGATGGCATAGACTTAAAATTAACAAATAGGTATGCACATATAAATGTGGTAAAAGTCGTGTACAAAGAAGCATGCAAAACAACTTTGTAACACTAATTTTAAAAACTTTTGGTAATGACACAGTAGTGATCATCATGGTTCACGGTAGCTCAATCGAGCCTTACGGGGAGGCGGAGGACCGGTGGCGAAGCATAACCTTAGACATTCTTTCGGTGCGATCATGCGCACCTCTTTGAACCCCTTCGAGTTTGTTCTAGTGGGTGGCCGTACATCCCAAGTGTCCATAGCGTCTAGTTTTAAATTCTTGAAAGCGTGTTTCATATATTAGGTCACTTTATTTTACAAAACAATTTTCCACGAATCAAATAGCGGTCACAATGAGCATGGTATTTAGGCGTGTAAATAAAGACCAATATTAATGTTATGGTTACGATATGTATTATTCCATATTGCATACAATTAGGTGTCAAAGCAAGTAATAATGCATATATAGGAATCACAAACATACACGCATAAACATCAATATAAATAACCACATATTGTTCCGAGTTCTCTTGCGAGTCTTCCCCAAATGTAGAACCATAAGACCGTCACTAGGATGTAATACCTAGATCGCCCCATACATCACTTAGAAAAGCAATTGAGTGGGTCTTGTGGCCGGAAAACACATAAAACGCATGGCAATCTCAATTAACAAGTAATTACGCAATTTTATGTATTTAATAAACAATATGTAATTCTAATTATCCTAATAGTTCTAATTAACAATTAATAAATTCAAATTAACTTTTAATTCTAATTAGCAAGTAATTTTAATTAACATGTAATTCTTAATTAACAATTTAATTTCAATTAACAAAGTAATTTATAATTAACATGTAAATAAAATTCTAATTAACAAATTAATTTCAATTAACAATTAATTCTAATTATCAATATAATTTTAATTTGTGTGTGACTAATTATTATTTATTAAAAATTGACAAGTATTGCATGTAATTGTCAAAATTAAAATAAAACAAATAACTAAACTAGGTTTCATGCAGCCTTTTAAAACACGTTTATTAATTCGAAGCGTGTAACATAATCGCATAACGAGGTTGGCTCGTGTAACCCATAATCGGGTACATAATTCAAGTATTAAATCGTTCGACGTATATCTTTCGTGTTAATCGTGTGTCATCAATTCATTCACACAATCGTTTACGTGTGTTTATAACTCCCACAAACCAACAAAACAAAAGAATAAAAAGACTACGACACCATCGAGATGCCATTCCATTTCCATCAAAGAATAATCTTATAAGGCTTATATTGATATAGATAACCTTTGAGTTTTAGTGTGCCTTATAACGCATATTAAATATAATTTAGAATGAGTCACATGATAATATTTCCGATACATTTAGTTGATGGATATAGCTATTGTAAGAGTTGAAAGAACAATAATACAGTATAATTAATGTTGCGTTAGAATATAAATACCAAGTCCTTCTTTAATATTCCAAACATCCCAATAATAAATAACATCATGTCGTATCTCTCTGACTATGTATTTTTGAAATTTTCACGAATACAATGAGCAGATGTCTATTAAACTTTTTAAGATGTTAGAAAGGACAATAGTTTCGAAAAAATAAAGAGGAATCATTTACTTTTCAAAGTCGACGAAGAGAGACAGGAACTTAATTAGTAGTTTAGTGTTATTCAAACCTTAATACGGTTTACCATTTCCAAATTATTCTATAAGTAGCTACCGTAATTCATGAACAAACAAGCACATAATAGGGTGTTTAATCGCATAGAAACAAGAAATAGCAGCATGCTTCCTCATTTCACACTTCTACTACTTACGACAATGGCGTCATTGCCATCTCGTGAGGCCGAAAATATTCAAAGTTCCACAAGCAATGTAGCAAAGTCAGGTTGCCAAACAACATGCGGAAATTTGACAGTTGCTTACCCTTTTGGAATAGGTGTAGGCTCCGGTTGTTCTATTGACGAATCATTTGATCTGACTTGCAACTCGACTTACGACCCCCCAAGGCTATTCATCAAATCAGGAAACCTCCAAATACGCAAGATTTCAGATTTTGAGATGTGGGTCTCAAATTTTATTGCTTATACATGCTACAACAAATCTGGAGGTGTAACTGCCGATTATTATGCGTGGGCTAACTTAGAGACGACCCCTTTCACTTTTTCCCAAAAGAATAAATTCACAGTCACGGGGTGCGATGATTTTGCCTTAATCACAGGGACAAATGGTGGTGACTTCTTTAGTGGCTGTTTAGGATTATGTAGCAGAGCAAAAGATGTGCCGAGTGGGTATTGTTCAGGGTGGGTGTTGTCAGGCGTCTATACCAAAACGTCTCAAATTTTTAATTCTACACTTCTTACCTTGAGAAACCATACAAGAGTTGTGTCCTTCAATCGTTGTGGATTTGCATTTCTCGGTGAGGAGGAGAGTTTTCAGTTCCGTGGTGTAGATGATTTATCCAACGCTTCCGAGTTTTATACTAGGACAAAGTCAAATGTCCCCATGGTACTCGAGTGGGTAATTGCAAGCAATCTGAGTTGCACACAAGCTAATGTGTGTAAGGGAAATAGCTTATGCAATGATACAGATATTGGTGGATATCGTTGCAGTTGTAATAAAGGTTACGAAGGAAATCCTTATCTTGATCCAGGCTGCCATGGTATGTTTAAATTAATTAGAATTTGTTTAATTCGAAACTTTTAGGTGTGACATTTATTTAATATGGTATGCGTATAACTATATATGTGATCAAGGATGTTGGATTATAGGCTAAGTATTTGTTTGAGAGGTTTTGAAGTAAGGACTTGGTCTAATACCAATAAATAAATGTTTGGTATTAGGGTTTTAACTACGAAAAAAAATATATTCTATAAACCCTAACACCCTTTGGGCTGGTAGGTTTTATCATCTCTCTCACACATTTATGTCTTGTCCTTTCTTTCTCCCACACACAAATACATGTACAAAGTCCCTTTCTCAAAATCTCTTTCCTAATAGCATATATAATTCTTAAAAAAAACGATTTATCTATTTTATATCTTTTAAATTAAAACCAAATCCAAGTCTTAAATCAAATCAAAACTTTGATCTAACCATCAATAAACCAAACGGACCCTAAATGGCTAATACTAATTTACTAAGAGTTTTTATTAGGGGTGTGCAGTTCGGTTTGATCGGTTTTAGCTAAAACCGAACCGAACCACAATGTTTGGTTTTTAGAAACAAAACCAAGCTGTTCGGTTTGTTATCGATTTCGGTTCGGTTTTCGGTTTTTTGTTTCTAACCGTTAATATTTGGGTATGACCAAATTATACCAACAAACTTGTTTCGTCTGAAATTAGTTATTCTTCTTTACTTTTTTTTCAATCTAAGCATAATAATGTTTATTGCATAATTCTACAATTACAAACATATAAATGAGACATACACATACAAGTGAACATACACGTAGTATAATCATTATCGAATACTTATTGATATATTCTCACAAAACACGTGACACGACAAACACACATATGAATATAAACGTTAAGATAAATATATTATAAATCCACTCACAAAATGAATATGAATTTATAAATTGGATTTATTTAGTTATTTAATCAAATTATATTAATTAGATTTTATTATAGGGCTAATAACCTATTAAAGCACTATAGTTGTCAAAAATGGCAGTTCTGCGAGCGAACTAAAAAAATAACTCTTTTAGACATTAATGTTGATATTTTTGTCTTTCTTTAAGTATTATGATATTGTGATGACCATTTTACCCTTGAATTTTTAAAAATTGCATCCATTGTCCCAAGAGTAAATTACATAAATTCCATCTTAAGATCCTCCTCTTCAGCCAATTCTTCAGGCAACTTCTTCACCCCCAAACCATACTTCACATGCTCATGCCCATGATGTTCATGATCACACCCATGATGATGACTCACCTCATGTACCACACTAGACTCATGCTCACACTGATGCCCAAAACTCAAATCCAAACAAAACCCACAAATTAAAACCAAAACCCATGTCAAATCAACAAACTTTTTACCCAAACACCCTTTCATTTCAAAACCCCTAAATCAAATTTCAAGATCTGCGTTTACAAGTGCCTTCAATTGTGATGAAACAAATGATGATAAAGAAGAGGATTATTATTCCAACAATGACTTCAAAAGTTAGTGCATCTTGATAACAATTAGGGTGGTGGCAAACATGCCTAACAAAAAATTTTATGCCTAATCACCCACCAATAATATCCTTCCAACTCATCTCATACCTATCTCATACATAACAATAGATTTTTAGTGGCAACCATACCTAACCCATACCTCACATTCAATAATATAAAATGAAGCAATATGATTGGTGGGAATTAATATTAGACACAAACTTTCATGATCACTCCTTCACTTTTGTTTGATGTAGAATCGGCAAACTTTGCCGATTATTTTGATTTTGAAACCACACCGAATGAAACCGACGAAGTGGCTTTGGAAACAGCGATCGGCATGGTTAATGCCGATTCCATGCCGTCTTGGGTTGCCACCACCTTGAGTGAAGTCATGTTTCCGGTGCCCCCAAAATAGAAAGATGATTGGGATGATGTGTACTTTTGGGTCCACTAAAGTTTTTATTATCAGGTGTTGGATTTGGAGTTTTGTAAAAGTCGAGATAAAACTGTCAAAATTAGACTTCAACCGTAAATGACCAAAATGCATATAGACTTCAACCGTAGATGACCAAACGACAGGGACCATTTATGTAATTTAGCCTAAGAACGATGGATGCAATTTTCGCAAACCTACAGGGACCATTTGTGTAATTTGAAAGGGTAAAATGGTCATAATACTTAAAGAAATAAAAAAAATGTCAACATTAATGTCTAAAAGAGTTATTTTTTAGTTATTTCTGAGAATCGCCATTTTGACAAATATAGTGCTTTAATAGGTTATTAGCCCTTTATTATATGATAAAACTGGTTCGGTTTTTTGGTTTGGTTTTTAGACGAAAACCGAAATCGAACCGTATTTTTCGGTTTCTGAAAAACTAAAAACCGATCTTTCAGTCAGTTTTTTCGGTTCGGTTTTTTCAGTTTTCGGTTCAATTTCGATTTTTTCGGTTTGTTTTGCTCACCCTTAGTTTTTATCTTGTGATGATCTACATATATGCTTATATCTTTACAAAGCTACATGCAAATAGCATTACTAAGATTTTAAACTCAAGCAGATTTACAAAACTCTTCTAGACTCGATTATTTTCATTTTATCTAATTACTCTTTACAAAGAAAATATCTTTGATGACAACATATTATTAGAATTATAATTTGGCTTGTCCATTAAACAACATATAATTACAATATATAGAATCTTTGAAGATTACTCTAGATACCGGGCTAGGCCTATTAATAAATAATAAACCAATAATAATGCCCAAAGGCTTTCCTAAGCAAATAATCGTGTACCACTCCCTCGCAGTTTGAGCGGAAGAGGATCAAACACTCAAACTAATACGAAACTCTTTAAAAAGTGCAGTTGACAACCCCTTGATGAAAATGTCAACATACTAGTAACGTGATGGCATATGAAGAACACAAACCTCACCTCGAGCAACCATATCATGAACAAAATGTATATCTATCTAAATGTGTTTGGTGCGATGATCTGAACATGATTAACATTCAAGTAAATAGCATCAACAAATTCAGAGAAGAGTGGCGATAATAATGGTGTGTGAAGCTCATGAAGAAGATTAAACCACGCAATTTCAGCAACTACATTAGCAACTCTTTTATACTCAGCTTTAGCACTCGATCTAGAGAGAGTATATTGTCGTTTGGATGACCAAATAAATTATCTCCTATGAAAACAACCAGATGTAGACCGCCTGGTAATAGGGTAACCGGCCGATCAACATCGGAAATGGCAAAACCTTTAGTGAAGACATAAAATTAGAACCCAAAGTCCAACGTGTTGTTAGCAGATTACATATTGGGCCAAGCCATGTGTCCATTAGTGTTGTATTATTGGAAATTAATAAAATTACTTTACATTTTACATCATATCACAGCCTTTCACGATCCTCTCCTAAAACATCTCCAAAACCCTAATTCTCCAAAATCACGTATCGTTTGTTTTTTCTCTGCATCTTGAACCATACCATTATTAACATACAAACAACATCACTTTCATCTCCATAACCATAATATATACTATCCATCCATCTCCATTGTATATTACATGTCCAAATATATACTACACCACCATCCCCATTCTTTTCATCCCAACATCATCAACATGGTCAACACCGCTGCTCCACCCGTTCCCGTCATCTCACAAAGCTTATAAATTCCTTGCCTTACCTTCCAAAATGAGTCTCGTACCCGTGAAACTCGATGTTGCAAAATCCAACTACTCGTCATGGTGCTTCTTCTTCTTTAAGAATCATTGCGAATGATTGGAGGTTTTGGACCATATCATAAAGAAAGAAGCTTCTACAAGCGTTGAAGCCATCACTCCTCCCACCACGAAGTGGTTGAAGCTAGATAATCTTGTAAAATATTGTATTTTTCTTACTTGTTCCGAAACTCTTGTTTCCCGTCTCGTTAATGCCAACCCGAGAACTGCCCTTAAAGCATTGGCGTTACTTTGAAAAAAATTTCTCGATACAAGAGAACAAAAACCATTGCGTTACATGGGGAATTACGTGTTCTAGATATAGGTGATATGATTGTCGATGCATGCTTTGTGAAAGTCGAGTCCATTGCTACATTCAATAAAGTTTCTATTGATTTTGACGAGTTTGGTTTTTCCATGAAGGATTATTTAACTAGACATATTCTGCTATGATGTGATAGCACCAAAGATCTATATCTTGTCACCAAGCCTACCTCCTAACCACAAGCTTTTCTCGCTAGTCATCACACAAGAAATCAAAGACTTGGACATCTAAGAAATGAAGTGCTACGTTATTTACTTTATAATAATAGTATTTTGTGTAATAAAGTGAAGTCTCCCAAACTTTATCATGCTTGCCAACTTGACAAGCATGTGAAGCTTCCATTTTGTGTTTAAGATATTGTCGTTAATTTTGCTTTTGATATTGTGCATTCAAATTTGTGACATCTGCACTTCCGAGTTAAAGTGGTTTTAAATATAATTTTATCTTTCTGGATCATTTTTCTCATTATTTGCGGGTATATCCATTGAGTAATAAGTCTCCTACTTTTGCTAAATTTGTCGAATTTCGTTCTCTCGTAAAAGCAAGTTTAATCTTTGAAATTAAGCTTTACAATGTGGTCATGGCAGGAGTTTGACAACACCATTTTCCATCAATTATTTACCAAACATGGCATCCATACACTTTTCTCGTGCTCCGTACATATCAACAAAATGGTAAATCTGAACGTATGATTCAGACAATAAACAACTTATCCATACCTTACTTTTTCAAGCCCATCTTCCACCTCATTTATGGATCGAATCCCTTCACATGGCCACCTACCTCTTGAATATTTTACCATCGATCGCCATCAATAGTGTTGCCAATGCGGTCGCTGAAACTTCGTGGTTGCGGAATATCCTTCGCGAGCTTCATTACTTTTAAATCCAGCTACCATAGTTTATTGTGATAATGTCATTGCCGTATATTTGTCTTCTAACTCGTGCCGCATCAGCGCACGAAACATATCGAGATTGACATTCACTTTGTAAGAGACCGTGTTGGTCACATTCGTGTTTTACATGTTCTCTCTCGTTATCAGTATGTTGATATCTTCACAAAAGGTCTTCCATTTTTGTTGTTTGATGAGTTTCGGTTCAGTTTGAGCATTCGACGTCCTCCTGCTCCAACTGCGGGGGGTTGTTAGCATATTAAATATTGGGCCAAGCCCATGTGTCCATTATTATTGCATTTATATTGTAACAAACCTTTCATTGGAAATTAAAAAAATCACCTTACATTTTACGCGTGCCGTGAACATATTGGAGAACTCTCTTGAAAGCTGCAAAATGAGGATCTCGAGGATCATGCATATGAAGGCAAGCCTGCTGCATTGCATAAGAGAAATCTGGACGATTACATGTGAGATATTGCAAACCACCTGCAAGACTTCTCTTTATTGCAAAAATAAACTGACGAGAAACAATAGCGTGTAACACTTCTTCCCGGGGATGCCTAAGGCGTTGGTGCCACGTGAGATATGGAGAAAAATTAGGAGAGGGTAGATTTAGCTCTTGATACTTATTAGAATTATAATTTGGTTTGTCCATTAATCAACATATAATTACAATATACATAAAATCCCTGAAGATTGTCCTAGATACCGGGCTAGATCTATCAATAAATAACAAACTAATAATAAAGCCCAAAGGCTTTCCTATGCACATAATCGTCTAACACATATATCCCAAGACTAACAGCCTCTAAAGACTTTTTTCTGATTGCCACAATGCAAGATTTCTTACAAAAACTGAAGGAATTATTTTCCTAATGAGTCTACCGACTACTATTTAAGTATTAATGACTTGCTTCCATGGACTAGATTATCATCTAGAATATATCTTGTATTCATAATGTATAGACAGAATATGTGTCCAAGAAACCTCCTTGTTCTAATTTGTGAAAATCTTCATTGCTAGACATCGACGAGTGTGATGGAAAAAGCAATATCAGTTGTTATGGGCATTGCATTAATACAGCAGGAAGTTACAATTGCACATGTTGGCCAGGATATACGGTAATGCTAAAACACCAGATGGATGTCAGCCACTTCCTAAAGGCTCAAAATTCCCAGTGTTGATATTCACATTAGGTAAATCTTCATATAACTAAGTAACCATGTATGTTATTTCTTTAATGTGTCAAAGATTTAATATGACAAGTGCATGCATAATTGAATATGATAATGGAGACTAATATAAAATGTCACCAATTTTACACATTGATTCATCTTTATATGACATGAACCATATATTCTTTTGTTTTCCATATAGCTTTAGTGTTTGGCTCACTGGCAATATTAACTGGAGTGACCGGGATTTTCTTTGGAATAAGAAAAAGGAAATTAAACAAGCTACGAGAAAAGTTCTTTGAGCAAAATGGTGGTGTCTTTCTGAAACAAAAGCTTAATGCGCCAGGAACTAGTGAGGCAATGATTATGTTTACCACTGACCAACTTCGGAAAGCAACTCACAATTATTCTGAGGAGCGAATTATTGGACGAGGTGGTTATGGTGTAGTGTACAAGGAATTTTGTCGGATAAGCGTGTTGTTGCAATAAAGAAGTCTAAATTAGTGGATGAAACCCAATCAGAACAATTTATCAATGAAGTCTTGATCCTTACACAAGTCATCCATCGAAATGTGGTAAAGCTTTTAGGTTGTTGTTTGGAGGAGGAGGTCCGGTACTAGTTTATGAATTCATCTCCAATAACACACTTTTTTATCATATACATCATAGATCAGGTGGAATGAGTTGGTTATCATGGGAGAATCGATTAAGAGTTGCTTCTGAAGCCGCAAGCGCACTTGGATACCTTCATTCACAAGCCATTATGCCCATCATACATAGGGATGTTAAGTCTACCAACATCTTACTAGATGAATACTACACCACAAAAATTTCAGATTTTGGTGCTTCGAGGTTAGTCCCATTAGATCACGATCAAGTTACTACTCTTGTTCAAGGCACTCTAGGGTACCTTGATCCTGAGTACTTCCACACAAGCCAACTAACTGACAAGAGTGATGTATATAGCCGGAGTTGTCCTTGCGGAACTCATAACCGGGCAAAAACCACTTTGTGCAGATAGATCGAATGAAGATAAAAATTTAGCAACATACTTTGTCAAGGCGATGAAGGAAAACCGCCTATTTAAAATTGTTGAACCTAGAGTTTTACGTGAAGGAACTCTTGAGCAGTTACAAGTAGTAGGTGACTTGGTAAAGAGATGCCTTAATGTACATGGCAATGATAGACCTACAATGAAAGAGGTAGCAATGGAGTTAGAGGAATAAAAAGCTCAAAACTCATCCATGGAGTCAACAACAAACAAATGAGGAAACGAGAAGCTTGATCCTAGAAGTTGAGCAATCTGATCTTTACGAGGTACCATTAATCCCATATAGTACTAATGAATGGGAATCTTACTCAGGTAGTAGTACTAAAATGACATTTCAAGAAAGCAAACCGCGCTGAATTTTCAAGTTGCTTTAATAGTGTCGACACTGCGAGAATAACAACAATGCTTAGTTTCCACACATTGTTATATAGTGTTTTCTATTTATTGCTTAAAGTATGTCTTATTTTTTTATTCAACATCTTCCCTGTTTGTAAAATGGACTGTAGGTAGTTTGAGTGCATTTATCATGTTTTACTGTAACACCTTGTACTGTAATATCTTGTAAAAATGTTCCATAACCTTCTCGATTAGTATAAAATTAAATAAATATTACACTAATAATCCTACGTTGTCATTTTTGCAAGACATTGATCACAATAACCAATTTTTTCATACAACTTAACATGCAAGTTTAGTAATGAAAAACAATACACACTTGATCTTCTAAAAGAACAGAATGAAAATGAAGCAGATAGAAATGAAAAGGGATATTACTATCTATAGCAACCCAGAGAAAGACAACCCCATCTAATTCCAAAAGTGCGATAGCTAAAAGCTACTCTATAAAGAAAAGAAGAGAAATGACTTCATATAACAAATTCTATATGATTAATCAAAGTTGTATGCTAAAAGCCTAAAATAAACTGTTTTCGAACTTTTATCGGCTTAAGGGTTAGCCTAGCCCACCTGCTCAACTAAATAGCTTTCGGCTTATTTGTGATTTTTTAGTAAAACCAATTTTCTTAAATAATTTGGTTCTTTTCGAGTTTATGACTTAGGTCTAGATACAAGCTAGCAGCGTTCTAAAAAGCGTTCCATGGCGGCGCCTAATGTGCGAGGCGTGACCTTCACGTTACGCAATAAACCAAGGCGTCGGCTCTAGGCGTGGCGTGAGATGATGCGTGAAATGGCGCGATAAGACCCGAGACGTGACGCATTTTTAAAATTTAACTCCGATGATTTTTTTTTGAAAGAAATGAAAAAGACTAAATGCAAGGATAGTTTATTGATTTACTTCGTATTACTTATGTATAACACTTTTTATAAATCGATATATATGAAATATGATATAAGATATAACTCTATAAATATTTTCATATTTTTGTACCACTTTAAGTAATGCTTTAGAAAACGCTATGGCTTCGCCATAGCTTCTAAGCGTGAACCTCACGCTATTTTTAACCTCAAACTGGTATTATATTTGGGATTGTTTTTACTTATGTTCATATATAAATGATGGGGTTGTTGGTATTATTTTTGGGAATCTTGGTTTTGTTGGTATTGTTGTGTTGTAGTTGGGTTTGTTGGAGTTGTTGCTCGAGTTGAAATTGGTGAAAAGTTCTGATTGCTTGAGTGTACCAAATGGAAAAAATTTGGTAAATTGGTTTGTGATTTGGTATGATGTACCAAATGGAGGAAGTTGGTTAGGATTTGAGGTAATGAAATTTGTAAATGATTATGTGTTTGGATTAGATGAAGATGAAGAATTGAGTATTTTATTTTAGGGTTGTTGAGCATTTGTGGCCGTTAATCATTTTTGGGGGTTGGAACTAAAAGTAAATATGAATATTGTTGAGATTTAAAGATGGAAGTGTGCGTTAAAAATTTATGATTTAAATGTATTTATAGGATTTTTAAAGAGTATACAAGTTGTTAATGAGAGTTTTATTTTTATTTATTTATTTTAATATTTTTTTTTACTGTTATTTTTTAAAAAATAACGATTATATTTTTTAAACGTTAATATTACCATTACATTAAAAACATCATTATAGCGCTACCACAGGAATGGTGGATCGCGCTATAGGTGAAAAATGCGGGCGAAAACGCACCCTCAAAGTGTGCTTTAAGAATTTTGTGATATCTATTTATAAAGTGTGACTAATTATCCCTTGATTTACATAAAGATATGACATGTCTATTCCACTCATTATACTATATAGCATTCAGTGAAGTGAAACTTGGAGCTGGCACTGTTCTGAAGCCGTCGAGTGAGAGGTCGGCTTGAGGGAGTGGGACGGCTTGGGTACATTGTGTTGGAATCACTCCTAAGCAAGATTTCAAGTATTTATATTTCATATGTAATAGGTAGCTTTATTATGGCCTTTATGTTTGTTTAAGGTCAAGCTTATGTAGAAGGCCCATAAGCAGATCCAAGCCCAATAAGGAATAGGGAAGGAGAGGAGTGTTGCCTAGCTCCTTGCTATATAAACTCTTGTAAACCCTCATTTGAGGGTTGGTTGTTCAAGTTTTCTTTTCACATACTCTCTACGCCTAAACCGTCTTTAGTATAACGTGTGTGTGTGTGATACTTGTTCATCCGCCTTTATCTCTTCTCTTATAACTTGTGTTTGTAAAACTAGTGACCTAACAGTGGTATCAATCGCCAAATAGTTGGGTGTACTCGTTTGTTTTTGAAGTTTTGGTTTTGGGTCTTACGCGTAAAGATAACACAAACTTTGGTTATCTTAAAAACTCGTCTTTTACATTTTTTAATCCAAGATTCTTGTACTTTCAATGTTTTGAGGTGTTAAAATACTTGTTTTTCGCAAAAAGTTTCAAACTTTACGATGGATTTACGTTTTAAGCTTGTTTTTGTTCGTGGGTGTCGATTCACGCAGAACCCGTCTAGGCATTTTGGTACATCAAATTTCACATTTTGTGTTCATTTGGTACTATTGAAGCTATTCCATAACAAAAACCGGTTTAGAAACACATTTGGGCGAATCAAAGTTACGAGTAATCCTACGCGTATCAAAACCCTAATATTACGCGTAAGGTTTTCCTTGGTTTGATCTTCAATTTTGGTTTATTCCGTGTTTTCTTACTTGGATAAGTCCGAAAATACGTCGACTTTGGATATCTTTTGCCTTTGTGAAGTGTAAAAGATCATTTGAGCAAAACCCTAAAATTACGCATAAGCATAAGCTTACGCGTGCAATTCCTACGATAAGATTCACTTTACGCGTAAACTACGGTCACGCGACAAGGTAATCCTACGCCTAAATTTTGTCTACGCTAACTTTAGTGTTTTTCCTACTTACGCGTGGCTAAAACCCACGCGTAACTCCTCATTGTTACGCGTAACTTTTGGTGTTTTACGCATAAGTGCTACTTGGTTCTTGTCTTTTCTACGCCTAAGGACACTTCATCAACAAAGGTTCATTCGACTACAAAGATCCAATTTTACCACACAAGTTTATCATCATGTATCAACCACCATACTCACAACTATTTCCTCACACTTATAATCATCAACAACAACAACAACAATTAACTCCACAACATCAACAATGGAATCAACAACAAGCTATTTATCAACAACAATTTAATCGACAACATACTCCACAACTTGGTGCAATTCCACAACCACAAATGGTTCAACCACCACCAAGTCTTCAAGCTCTACCCTACACAAACGATTTCAATCAACATCCATCACGAAGCACTATGAAGGAACCCACTGGTTTGCAAAGATGTGTGAAGCTTTAAGCGACCAACAATCAATTCATGAAGTGGATCACTTGATAGACCTCCAATGCTCACTCCGAGAAACTACGATCAATGGGTAATAAGGTTCTTTAGGTTTTGTGATCTAAAGAAGCCACATGGAAAGTTCTTAAAGAAGGTTATCTTGGAAGGTCCATTTGAAATGCCTACCGTCATTGTACCCGGAGATCCAAGCTATTGTTCCACCAAGAGATGAACAAACCAACATTGCTATCAAGCTTGTGATTTAAATCCTACGAACTTCTACACTAAGGCGATGAACTTGCAATGGAATACATCCTCTTAGGATTACCAAACCCAATTCTTCGTAGTGTTGATGCTCAAAAGCGCACAAAAATGTGGGATCATATTCGATCTTCTTATGGAAGGATTCGTACTCAATCGGAGGATTTGGAATCCAAAATTTACTTGGCTTATGAACACTTCATGATTGAACACGGAGAGACACTCGAGTCATATCATCGTCGATTTTCGATATCATCAATGATTTGGATAAACACAACATCATCATGCCAAGAATTGCGGTGAATACTAAGTTCTCGAGTAGTCTTGGTCCAGAATGGAGAAGTATGTCATTTTTCTCCGTCGGCGAAGAATATGCATCATTCTACTTATGGATTGTTGTACGATTACTTGAAGCCTCATGAAAAGGAAGTTGATCGGGAAAGAATTCTCCGTGCTCAAATTGCTAAGCAATACAACGGACAATCAACAACTTGCCTTGTATGCTCAGCGAATTATCCTCTCAACCAAGAACTCAACCAAGCGCTTCAAACACACCTTCACGGTCACAACCTCAACAAAATCAATTGGTTCCGTACAAAGAACAATGCTCAAGCATATGTCGTTGAAGCGGTCGAGGAAGCAGATCCGTTGAGCATTGCAACAAGGATTTGTGATGATTGCTAATGCTTTTGGCGTTACCAACAAATCCAACAATCGTATTCGTTCTCATCTAACACACGGACTCAAGTTGTGAACAATGGACGTGTTGAAGTTCGGAATCGTGAATATGGTCGCCGATGGGCGGTGGTCAAGGGTTTAATCTTGTGGTAGGAATAACAACGAGCTCAAGTGATGGAGCAGGAAATGCTCGTAATCGGTTAAATGGTCTTAGATGCTACAAGCGCAATGAGAAGGGACACCTAGCTAATGCATGCCCAAAGCCAAGGACTAGGGGCGGTGCTTATTTCAAAGAGGCCTTACTTTTGGCTCTTAAGGATGAAGTCGGTGGATCTCTTACGACAAAGAACGAGCTTTATGGCGGATGCGAGACTCGGATGATGATATGGAGGACTTGCAGGCTAATGCATTTTGTTATGTTGATGGCTAATATGCATGAGTCGCATATGAGTGATCTGAGCCCGGTAGATGACATCGATGGCTTGTCTCGTGTGCCGAACAAACCATCATCATATCTCGAACTAATATCTCCGCCAATATCTAATAAAACGGATCGATTTATTCAAATGAGTCTTACATCTTCTTACGATGATTTTCAAGTTAACCCCAGTAGTTACATTTGACGATCAAGATGACCTTATGGTTTCCTTTGATAATCAAATTGACTCCGTGGTCGCATGCCGAGGATCTAAAGAATGATCATGTTGAGACTCGCGTTGAACAAGATGATCTGTTGCCTCATCCGGATTTTGCTCGGTTAATTCAAGACCATAAAATCAAAATGGAGGAATGTTATGCATTAAATCAGTCCTTAAAAGTAAAAATGCTGCATTAACCAAGGATTTTGAATGCTTACGAATGCAACTCAACTTTTCAAAACTCAAGAAAACCGTGAAAAAGGTTTTGAAGCCGCTTTGCAAAATCTCATCAAAGCGAAAAATATTTAGAGACAGATCGTGATCTAGCCGCCTCGAAGAATGCTTTGTTGTATGCGAATTAGAACAAGCTGAAACACGAACATAAAAAGCAAATTAACGCTCACCTTGGAAAATCAAAAGCTAAAATTTGAGTTGTTAAATTGTCAAAAGCAGTTCTCCATACAAAAAGCATTCAACGAATCGGGTAGATGACCTTCTTGAAGAAATTCTCGCTTGCAAAAAAACTTAAAGAGTTTAAAGCATTGTTTACAAACATGGTGAATCCGTAATGACTATTGAAAAGTTTACCTTAAAACCCAATCCAAAAGGATATGGAAAAAATCTAGGCGATTACAAACCAAAGCTTTCACTAAAACATTCAAACCAACTCCACAAGTTTCGGTCTGAGAATACAAAATTGATAATCTTGTCATGAGTGTTGTTGAATATCATCGTCAAGAGGAATTAGATGCGAGAACGCGAGTCGATCAAAATTAAAAATGTTGTTTACAACAAACCTTTAATTATAATAACGCGGTCACTTTCACACACCAACGGATTCTTCTAACACACCAAGGGTTATCATCAAAACACACGAGTCTTCTAATGTTAATCCCAAAAGTAATTTGCACAAACTTATGGTCCTTTACCTTCCATTAGTGAAGTAAACTCAAAACCGAAAATCGAAAAATCCTTCGATATTTTGACATTTTCATGGTGACCTCAAAATTTTACAACATGAGATAGAATATCGATCCGAAATCAAAGTTGAACATTTTCAATCGCCTCGCGCGAGAACAAAGAGACATCTTCGGAAAAATCTTTACCTAATGTTAAAACTTGAAAAGTTGTGCAATTGCTCGGAAAAGGTTTTCATAATGAACTTAGGGTAATGAAAACGTTTCGAGAAAAGCGAAACATCTATTTCGAACACAAAACGCAAAAAGAAACTATTGAGAAAAGATGTTGATCGACTCTTGGAAGATGTTATCTATGCCGATATCCATAATGTTGTGTTACTTCATGCCTTGCCATGTGCATCGATTATATCTCTGTGATATTGTTGAAACTATTATTCTTGCTGAGAACACCGATAATGTGCTTCGGATCGAGTCTTTAAAAGTCGAAAATAAACGATTACACACGGAAATTTACAATGCAAAACGTCGTCTTCATTGGTGTGAAAAAGATATTTACAACCATCAACTTAGTTTTCAAAAGAAAATCGCTCAATTGAGTGCAAAATCTTCGATCCTAAAATTGAGCAAGCTGGATGATCAAAACGTGTCTTTGAAAAGTCAAATCTCAAAATATGAACAAGAACTTTAAAAGTTAAACATGAATATGGTGTCATATTTGATTTACTCAAAAGACTCGAGTGAAGCATCAAACGAACTTGATCACTATCTTGCTCACACTAGAGAAGTTATGAATTTTGCTTTGGTAATATTCGTTTCGAAAATCAAGATCCGATTCACACCATCTCTAAGTTACGGAAATGTTAGGAAAGTATGAACAACTTCCGCCACCGTGATTAAGAGATTAGCACCGTCACACTTAGTAATCGTGAACCTAGAATTCCCACCGCCAAATCACAAGTTGCTAATGTGTTTCCCTCTTGAAACATGAATAGTTGCATCTTTTCCAAACGTCCGCACTTCACGCCCTAGGAGCACTCAATCGAAGAATAGGAAGTTGCGACCAAGAAAAGATCAATAAGGAATGCTAAAGTAGAAGAACACCCTAGGACTCAATAAAATCATCTTGCCTCCACTATAGATGTTACGTCCGCAAATGTAATAGAAATAGTGATGTAACGAATGCTAAACCGTTAAGTATTTTGATATTCGATCGATGCACCTTGTGTTATTTGTCGAAAGAGTATGAATTCGATTGTCATGACAAATGTGTTGCTAAAGCTATAATCTCTAGATTACGGAATCTAAGAATCGAATACCTCTAGGCCCCTAATCATTCTAAGTCGTGCTTGGTAAACCACCTTCTTTAGATTCTCGGCAATCATTGCTATCACAAAGAGCTACCGCTTCACCTCCTAAGAATGTAGTACCACTAGTGCTTTCACTAAGACTAAAGCAAAGAGTAATTCTGAGATGGCGAAATGGATATATAACACACTAGGATTTAAGTGGATGCCTAAAATTCTCAATGTGTATGTCTAATATACACGCTTCGAACCCTCTAACATTTCGGGTTCCACATCTACTTCTATTCCATCGTGTAAATGCGTGTGTAATGCGGTGATCTGATCATTCTGGATTGTTGATAGCGGATGTTCCCGACACATGACAGCAACCTTAAGCTGTTATCAAACTTTATTGCAAAGTTCATTGGCACCGCCGATTAGGGAACGATCACTTGACCATCATGGGCTACTGAGATTATGTTAATGGGAACATCGAAATCGCAGAGTTTACTATGTGGAAGGCCTCGGTCACTGTCTGCTTTCAGAGGTCAATTTTGTGATGGAGATTTGGAGGTTGCTTCGTGGAGAAAACTTGTTTCATTCGTGATCTACAAGGAAATGACCTTATGTCCGGCTCGTAATTCTAGTCTCTACACTATCTCTATGCAAGACATGGTTGCTTCCTCTCCCATCTCGCTACTTTCTAAGGCAACATCAACAAAATCTCGGCTATGGCACCGTCGTCTCTCACATCTAAACTTTCAAACCATCACCAACCTTGCTCGACACAAACTAGTTGAAGGAATCCCACGATTAGGACTAAAAGATCACCTTTGCTCACTGTGAACAAGGGAAAAGCACCGTGCTCATTTTCCTTCAAAGGTGGAACACGACTCTCAACATGTGCTTCATCTTCTTCACATGGATTGTGTGGCCCGGCGCGTGCAAACGATCAACGCAAACGCTACATCTTAGTAATTGTTGATGACTACTCACGACGGACATGGGTCTACTTTCTTCGTAGCAAAGACCAAGCTCCACAAATGATCATCACCTTTCTCACAAAATACGAGTTCACTCCAGCAACACCGCCGAATAATCGTAATGCACAAAGGAACTGAATTTGTTAACAAAACTCTTCGTGACTTTTATGAGAAAGTGGGAATTCAAAGATCAAACATCTATTGCACGCACACACGAACAAAACGGAGTTGTTGAAAGAGCGAAACCGAGCGTTAGTGGAAGCGCAAGAACAATGTTAATCAATGCTAAACTTCCAGATTACTTATGGGTAGTCGATTCATCGCATGCCATACTCAAAACCGTTCTATGATCACAAAACGCCACAACAAAACACCTTTCGAGCTTGTCCACAACTATAAACCGAACCTCAAACACTTTCATGTATTTGGATCCCTTTGCTATCCGAATAATGATCGTGATGATTTTGGAAAGCTCAAAGCCAAAGCCGATATTGGAGTCTTTATTGGATATCGCGTGACAATTCTAAAGGTTTCGAATGGAATCGCCGAACTAAGGAGGTAATGGAAACGATTCATGCTCATTTCGATGAACTCGAGAAATGGCTTCGAGTATATCGACTTAGAACCCGGTCCACAACCGCTTAAACTTCCCTCAACCCCATCATCACCAAGAAAAGCCCTCACTAACTCGTCAACAAATGGAAGGTTATTTGCTCCTCGATTCGTGAAGATATTGATGAGCGTGCTCTCGTGTATCCATTGCCGGCTTGCACAACCCGATAATATTCCTATACCGATACACTGCTACAACAACCATCGTTGAAGATGCACCTACACCAATTGACTCCAACACAACAGCTTGAACATACCGCCTCCAACAATGATGAACCGGTGATGATATTACAATGAAGTATCCCCACCCGCATTATGATCCAAATGCGTTTTCAATCCGTTTGCTAATGAGATCTGCCGCACGGATGTCGCGAATCTTCAACAAACCATTTGAATCCTCACAATCGCACAATGTATACCAACATCAACCCCTACACATAGATGGACAAAAGACCATCCTCCGCTAACATTATTGGCAACCCGAATCAACCGGCCGTTACGAGACAACGTCTTCACTCGACGGTGAACATTGCATTTATGCACTCACCGTCCGCCAATCGAACCTAAAACATTAAAGACGCAATGACTAAAGACAACCGGATTGAATCCATGCAGAAGAACTCAACCAATTCAAACGCCTTGAAGTACGGAATCGGTTGAAAGACCAACGAGGGTCTACGTCATTGGTCTAAAATGGATTTGGAAAACAAATTGATGTCAAGGGAACGTCATCCGAAACAAGTCACGTCTAGTTGCTAAGGGTTATCGTCCGAAGAGGAATAGACTTTGAAGAATCTTTGCTCGGTTGCTCGCCTTGAGGTCGCTCGATATTTCGCGTCGCGCTCATATGAACATGACGGTCTATCGATGGATGTCAAAACGGTGTTTCTCAATGGGCAACTTAAAGAAACGGTCTATGTCACCAACCGTATGGATTCGTTGATCCCGAGTTCCCCAACCATGTTTACAAATGAACAAAGCTCTTTATGGTCTCAAACAAGCCCCTCGGGCATGGTACGATAAACTATCATCTTTCCTCATTGCCATAATTTCACCAAAGGCTCGGTTGACCCAACTCTTTTATACAATATCACGGGCACATATCTTAATTGTTCAAATTTACGTGGATGACATCATTTTGGGTCTACACATAAAAAGTTTTCAATCGCTTTTGCAAAACTTATGAAGAAAAATTTTGAAATGTCCATGATGGGTGAACTTACGCTCTTTCTAGGACCCAAGTTCATCAATCACCCCGTGGTATTTTCTCGAGTCACCAAATATGCCCTTGAATTGTTAAACAAATTTGGAATGAAAACACTGTGATACTTATGCCACACCAATGACTCATACCAAGAAGTTAGACGATTACATGGAAATTAGTGGACCCTACCAAATCAAGTATTATTGGGTCCTCATGTATCTAATGCTAGCGAGACTGATATTGTCTTTGCCGCTTATCTATGCTCCCGTTATCGATCGCGACCAATCGAAACCCACCTCTCGAGGCTAAAAGAATCCTCCGATACATCAAGGGAACCATTAACTGGGGATCGGTATCCAAGGATTACGGTTTTGAACTAATCGCTTTTATGAACGACCACGCGGGATGCTTAGACTCAAGGAAAAGTACTTCAGAGCTCTACAATTTTCGGTGATAAAGCGGTGTCTTGGCAATCAAAGAAGCAGGATTGTACATCGCCATCAATGAAGCGAATATGTAGCCATGTCCGCTGTTGTGCTCAAGTCATTTGGATGAGAACACAACTCAAAGACTATGGTTACGTGTTGATGTAATCCGATGTATCATGACAATCTGAGTGCCATTGCAATCTCGCAACCTCGATCAAGACTCAAATCAAAGCACATCGATCACGCTATCATTTCATCAAGGACCACGCGTGGAGCAGGCACCGTTGAATTATACTTATGGTATGAATACCAATTGGCGATCTGCTCACCAAAGCCTTGCCCCGCTAGGTTTAATGAGTTGGTCCACCGAATTGGTATGAGGTGTTTGACTCAAGAGGAATTGGATGACCTCTTAAAATAGTCTTAAAACCCATCAAACACCAAAACATCTTCTCGTAAATATTTTTCAAAACAAAATACAAAAATATAAAATCCGATAAAACAACAAAAATATTCTCCTAATCTAGATTTCTTTCAACATGGTAAGTACATTTCTTCCGTCAACACTTTAATCTTTCAAAATTCAAGATTTTTCTAATCAAGTGTTGAGGGGAGAAAATAATCTATTAACTGTTTCAAAACATCTCTGTACTTGCATGTTATCACATCTCGGTTGATTCCGTTACTAATGGTGGTACATTTTGGTTCAAAGACACTCCTCGGACTTAAATTAATAACCTTTCATTATTCTCTCAAGTCGAGGAGGAGTGTCGCCATGTTTCTTTCCTAAAATCGTTGTTTGATAACCAAAACGGAAGTTAAATGGCTTTGGATGAAAAAGAAAAGGTAGAGGACCAATACGCCAAAAGTTTAAAGTTAACTTTAATAAAACACCTCTCACCTAATTCTTTCACTCACATTTATTACTAAACCTAAACTCATCTACGCCTAAGATTCATTCAAGAAACCGTTGTTCGATCATCAAATTGTAAGTGTTTTAATGATCTAAACATGGTTTTAAGCTAAGGGTTTTAATATCACGCAACCAACGGCTAAAAAGTGTATTACAGCGTGATTATGTGTTCTACATAAGCGTATGAACACATAATCATTGTGTGTGTGTTTTGGTTATATGGTTTGTGTCAAAACGTTTCTTATACATCATGAATACCATTTTAACCATCAAACCCACCCGTAAAACACGTTTAATGATTTTTGAAAATTAGGGTTTATGAGTTGATTTGGGTTTTTCAAAATGTGATGTGTTTTGGTCAATAAGGTTGTTGGGTTATGGTTATAAGGTGTTGAATTGATCATTTCCATAGTTGGTAACCACTGTAAACACAAATTGGTTGACAATTTGAAACTAGGGTTTAAAGTTCACAACTTTTGGGCATTTTTGATTCACAACAATTTTGATGTTATAACTTGGCTAAAGACTCTACCAACACTCTTGAACTACCGTAATTAAAATGGTGCATATCCTATGGCTAAAAGTGATACGCTGTAAATCTCAACCCTTAGGGTTTTGACCCACGCAGATGACTTTCACGCAGAACCTTTAAAGAATGATTCATGCCATGTATTGTTGTTAAATGAATATGTGTGCTAATATTGATGATTTGATAAATTTATTTCGTGATTGCTACGCTTTAGAATTCGTAATCAAGGTCATTTGATTATCTACGATAAGGATTACCCTACACAGTAGTCATGTTACGCGTAAGAATAATCCCACGCATAACGCCTACTGCGAAGGTTCTACAATGGATTACGCGTATCTCGTGAAGGATATGCGTAACAAATGACCTCACGCATAAGGTCACTCTTACGAGTAGCCTTACGCGTAAGGTTAATATATGCCACGCATAAGCCCCACGCATAAGGTCTCCTTTTCCCACGCGTAACATTTCTTACGCGTAAGTCTACGCCTAAGCATATATCATACCTGTCTACGCATAACTTTGCCAAAACTACGCTTAACCCTGGATTGACCTTCATGATGAATTGTTACTTGTACAAACTTGTAAATAAACTAATCATATCATCACGAATCCTAAAATGTCACTAATAAACTTAAATCATTTGATATGTTGTGAACAATAAGTGATAAAATAAACTTTAAAACTTAAAGTTAACTAACTCACGAAACATTTCACGACATTATTGAACTGTTGAACATACAAGTGACTTAGGACTCAGAATAATCATTGACGTTGTACATTCAATAACTAGACAATAAGACCTTACGTTGACTAACATTATGTCTTTCGATATGTTGGTTCTTTTGGCTAATGTTATTTCGCATCACCGACATGGTCGAACAAATGAATGTGGATGCACGAAGTTCTCTATTCTTCGGTATCTATCCTCATGGCTATCCAATGAAGATAGGAAAGAATAACCTCCGTGTTGACTTTGACACCCTCACTTGCTCAATCTTCGTGTCTTATTGCTATTGATATTCTCGAGGACTCATCCAGACGTAACATGCTTACACACTCGCAACTGTTCTCGAGATCTACATCCAACAGCCTGGAACACTATGGAAAGGTCAAGGACAAGCGCGACGGTGACTCAATCACAAACAAGTCACCATTACACTGCAGACTTAAGGGTCGTTTCTCCTAATTCTCAAGTCGATCCAACCAAACTATATGCCTCACTGTTTGAAGAGCTCACTCTCCAATTCTTAATCAATATCGGTTATGACGAGGCTACAGGAGTAATCAACAAGCACTCTCACGTAGAGCTTAAGAGTATTCCTCAACCACGAGAACTCTCTACATGATCATCACCAAGTCTTTCGTCGTCGTGATGGGCCGTGAGCACCCTAAGCTCATGGAACCGCAAATATTCGGGCATTGGTCAACAAGAAACACATCGCTATCGAAGCTCGATTTGGGATGACATGATGTCATTTCTCAACAAACTTGGCTCAAAGATTCCTTACATCGATATACTAAATTGTTGATCCGAGAGCACTGGACTTCATCCCGACATTCCCAAGAGGCTCAATGACCCCGACAATCACGACATGTTGTGAAACCTATTCTTTCTGCCGAATCAAGGAAACGTCTACAAAGAAACAAGGTGCTATGCTGCCGATTTCCTCTAATCAAGATGTCGAAGCTCGAATCGTACAAAGGTATCCGGAAGCAATGACAAGGCAAAGTTGGTCATCTCGACGAAAAATCTTCGGTACACACTGTAAGGAGAACCGTAAAAGGAAGTGCCGGAAGTGTCACAAGTACAGATAGTCAAAGGAATGTTCCAAAGAAGAAACCTATTCCAAAGAGAAACCCACCCTAAGAAGAAAGTTCCTTCTCGTGAAGCCACCCAATCCTTTCACTTGAACCGCAAAAGGCAGCCTCGGGGACGAGGACTCGAGGCTCTTGACACGTATGAAGAGATCACTTACTCAAACGCCAAAGGATGAAAATCCCTCGGACCAAAACCTCCAAGTCCTCAAACTATTAAAGGGAAGACTCCTGCACTTGTACCTCGTGATGAAAGCTCAAGATGAAGAAGAGCAATTGGATCAAGCATACAGGAAGAAGTTTCACAAAGTCGACACCTTCAAAAGGTCAAGAATTTGCTAAAGATCAAATGGGTGGCCCGGAGGATCAAGTGGAGTGCGCTCCTCTCCGCATCCCGATGCGGTTAATCGACCGATAAGGATCCGTGCCACCACTCTTCAAAGAACAACAACGACTGTGGAAGACACTATTGTGTATGATTTTGAGAAGCAGTAATCGAGAAAGAAAAGTCTAAGGATGACGAGGATTATTATACAAAGTTTCTTCTCGCGACCCAACACACTCAAAGGAGAAAACCTCGAAACTCCTAAGGACATGAAGTCTCCTCATGTCTCCTCATCATCGGACTCTTCATCTCATTCATCACCACCACCATCAACGAAGTCAACCGATCATCATCCAATCCGTGAAGAAACCACCTAAATCTTGGATTTCTCAAACACATGCAAGAATTGTGAAAGTCACAAACAAGTTAGAAAGAAGGACATGCTCCACGAAAAATTAATTGGTATCTTGAACAAATGCAAGACTTACATGATGAGAATGACAAGATGCGGAAAGATAGGAAAGCTATTCAGAATTCATGAGAAGTCATCGTCGAGGAACCGAATGAAATGATTGAAGGTTACACTCAAAAGTACCTTGTGATATCGCTCCTAAAGTCCAAAAGGAACCGGAGAAGTCGCCAAGAGATCAAACCCACAAGTTTCTTCTCGACATCGTCCCAGGTGTGACTAGAAGTATTTTCCGGACAACTCACCCCTAACATCGTCGCATTGGTTAAACATACAATGGCCAAAGAAGTCGATCTCTCGAATCCGAGTTAATCGTTAAACTAGTGATGCAAATGTCAAAGCGATCCGAACGTTTACTCGGATGAAGCTAAATTTTTCAAGGTCTACTTGCTTTTCAACTCGCTCATCATGCAAGGAGTCACCGATCAACCCAAACGGCCAAGAGATGACGATGATAAGGATAAGGACTCGCACCTAAACGTCGAGCGGCCACGGTCAATCTACATCTATGCCACCTCCTCCACCACGGACTTCTTCTCAACAAAGTCTCCTCCACCTCGGTCTTCATCGATATACCTCGGGACGATTCGAGTTACCACCCCCGACTCATAAAAGCGGTGATTACTTTGAGTATACGGGTGGTGACGATGAAGAGGTCCTCGAGCCCGAAAACAACCCACCTCACCCAAACAAGTGCGTAAACCAAGATCATCATCAAAGCCTTCCAAAGAAGAAGCGGGCGACTCGGCCGAGTCGTATCATGGCTAGATGACAATAAAACCAAGAGTTTGAATGGTTCTCACACTTGTCAATCAAACTCCTACCGATGAAGGCCAAGAATTGGTAGACGGTTCTACATTGGAGCACGCAAAACTATTGCAAGAAAAGTTCCATGTGAAGAAAATGACAAAATCTAAGTTGAAGCGAATCAAAATGAAGCTTTTCAACTATGGAAAGACTGACTCAAAGCGCCTCGAGGTCGAATATCATCTTGAGAACATCGCCGAGCTATGTCTAACAACATGGATTGGCTCAATCCGAAGCAAACATTGACTTCACACAAAGGGACAACCCTCCATACTACACCGGACCAAACCTCTACCGACCATTGGCCAAGCAGACGTAACCAAGGATTCCTTCCGATATTTCTTCAACAAAGACCGGAATTTTTCTCCATGATGGCGATGGTTCGAGAAAATACACTACATCATTGACTCTTCCATTCCCGTGACCATCTACTCAAACCGCATAGCTATCGAGGAACGTAACTCACTTGTTTTTCGACAGCGTGCAAGCATACGACCAAGATGCATTGTATGGGATTCATCATTGGCACGAGCGAAGAATCTACTACGAAGCTTCCGGTTCGAAGTCTCAACATGCGATGTATAGCTCTAAGGACATCGTGGCCATCAAACACATTGATCTCAAGTCTAAGTGGGACTACACATTCTTAAAGAATATCATAGTCAAACGACAAGATGAACAGACTATGGATTCTCGAAGGCGACTTTGAGAACTTGTCCTCAACGACATCGAAGACATGTATCTTGCCAAAGTGCATGTGGTCGTATGAGACAATTCTCGATGAAGTTCAACGTGAATTTATCAAGTCGGTTCTCATCTTCATTAGGCGATCGTGATCAAAGAACGTGTCGAAGATATCCGGATGGTCGTTGAATCATATCGAAACATGTAAACTTCACTCCACCACGGCTTGATCTTCCGACATCAACCACCACACAACTCATGCTCATCGCCAAACCTTTGGCATTGTTTACCGCGGTGAACTTCAAAGCGCTTAATGGCGTGTAGTGAACTCCACAAATTTGGGGATCATACCTTGAAGTGGTTAGGGATGGATTGGCATGATTGAAGGATATTCGCACGAAAGTTGGGAATCCTAAGCTACGGAATTCTCGGAAAGGAGGGATGTGAGGCGTATCATCACCATGATTGATGAGCGGTTGTTCGAAAGGATCGATTAGACGATTGGAAAGCTATGTTGGTGGTCGACTAAGGAGAAACATCATCGGCTTTCAACGCCTACAAGCACTCAGGAATATCACGCACTTCCGGTACCCTTAAATGGTTTCCTTCATATAATTTTGGATGTGTGATTATACATGTCAATGGCTTGTGCACACATAACGATGTACAACCCGTAATTGTCAAGAAAGGACCACGTAGTGCGCCTCGATGCCACAATCCTTATAAAAGGAGCGAAAGCTTCTTATTTTTGAGTAAAACCTATCAAAACTTTCATTTTCAAGGTTTTGCTCAAAAAGACAAGTACTTCCCATATGATTTTCAAAACCTCAACCGGTTATATCACTAGTTGAGGGAGTATTTGATTTAAAACTTTGTTCACAAATTGTTCATAAGTGGTCGTCTTCCGCAACACTCGAAATGGTCATATTTATTCTCAAACGTTTCAAAATAACACTTTTAATATGCCATTTTTGAGGGGAGAAAATTTGTGTGATAAGAAATATGTTGTGAATGCAAATGAATCGTGAACTTCGAGACTTAAACAACGAATTGACGATACTAAACTGTTAGTAACTCGAAAAGACTTGTCCTGGACGGGTAATAATTTCAAGCTAGTTCGCTAGTGATGTAAGCGTGTCTCGCAAAGGACTTGTCGAGTAGAAAGTACCATTCGAGAAACTTTTGATAGACATGAACTCGACGGGTTTGACAACCTTCAAGGTTTGTCTACACCTTCAAGGTAGTTATTAGAGCTAGTTGTCACCTAAAAGCGACAATATATCTCTAACTATTCAACGTAACCGTGTCTCGCGGAGATTGTCTATCTTTAGTGGATCAATTCAAAAGTGCGCTCTTTCCTCACCGTGCATTTAACCATTAAAACTATTAAGCACATGTGGAGGGGAGTATTTATGCAAAAACTTATCTCTCATGATGGTTCAAACATGTTTTCATTTACAAACCCTTTGAGAGATATTTTTCACATACAAGTGGTTTAAATGGCAAACATAGGTTAGTCATGGAGTTATAAGGTGACTAAGGTTAGGAATAACCGTCTATGATCCATGAGCCGGAGGATCTACCCAAGGACACTACCATTAGTTAGTGTTAGAAGTCCTTAGGAATGATTGTAAAAGGAGAAAATGAGAATCGGAGAAAGAAGGAGTTGAAGAATCAAAAGAAATGTAAAGTAAAGGGTGAAAAGAAATAGCCCTCAGTTATTCAACTTAGGCGGACACCGGGTTCAATTCATATACTCGATTGTCACTTAGTGACACCGTATTGAAGATTAAAAGTCGTCATGGACCCAAAGTGGCGCATGCACTAAACCTTCTTAGCCACTCAAGTTTCTCTCAAGCGAAGCTTGTTTCATTCTCACGGGAACCCTACATAAACTATTGGCTTTCTCTTGAGATCTGGTATTGAAGAAGGAGATCCTCTCCTAGTCTCCGCTCGGGAAAACCAAAACGCATTGTTGAGTCTAGAGCCACGAGATTCATCAAAAGATCTCTTAGGTACACTTGACATTTAATCACTGATGATCAACAAATAAGATCATCGATTGGTTCATATCGAGTCCTTCACGGATCTTAGCAACTGTCGAGAACATTTATGAGAGGTTCACATCCGTGATCCTCGGTGATTGAATGGAAACTCTGCCGTGGTCAACATCAAACACCGGCAAAGCAGTCACGGTAACTCCCGTGGATTACGCGGAGTGTGTCTCAAAGCGGTCTGATCGTGAGGTGATGCTTCGTGTACCTCGACTCATCTCGAATCAGATGTACCGGTACATCGCGTTATCTCACTGTGGGACTCCGGTTCGAACGGCCTTTGTAAGAATTAGAGTTGTGTTTTCACACTATCTTTGTAACACTCTCGAAGTTCAAACTTGTAAGTGCGGAAACCGCTTATTACTAACCGTTTGAAATGTTTTCTTATGGAAGCTCGGAGCGGGATGATCGTCTTGATTCTTCTCATGCTCACGCCAACATCATCACTAATGGAAGTTCTATTCGAATGCAACACAACGATCGAATGATTCTTCATCAAATCAAAGAATCTACAAAGTCAAAGACTTAAAGAACTTCATCGAGATTGAATTCCAACGTCATAGGCGTGTGAGCATGTTGAAGAATGACGTGAGACACCGGAGCAAAAGCGACACACGAGGCGATCGATGCGCACAACAACATACTATCACTTTCACCACAAAGAACAATGATCAAAGAACAAAGTTAAAGATGACATCAAGCATAAGCGCTCAAAGATAACTATCTCTCTACCGGGAGATTGTTCGAATCAAGGCAATTCCTCTCACAAGAAAGAAGAATGTCGAAGGCGTCACGGCTACTATTACATCAACGCTTCACCGCTTATATTCATATATACTTGAGGGGAGATTGTTGGAATCACTCCTAAACAAGATTTCAAGTATTTATATTTCATATGTAATAGGTAGCTTTATTATGGCCTTTATGTTTGTTTAAGGTCAAGCTTATGTAGAAGGCCCATAAGCTTGATCCAAGCCCAATAAGGAATAGGGAAGGAGAGGAGTGTTGCCCTAGCTCCTTGCCTATATAAACTCTTGTAAACCCTCATTTGAGGGTTGGTTGTTCAAGTTTTCTTTTCACATACTCTCTACGCCTAAACCGTCTTTAGTATAACGTGTGTGTGTGATACTTGTTCATCCGCCTTTATCTCTTCTCTTATAACTTGTGTTTGTAAAACTAGTTACCTAACACATTGTGGAGCCGCGGCTTGATCCGACACTGTTCACACGCCAAGTTGAGCCGTCGGGTTAGAGGGATTAAAATAATATGTTTAGTGGGTTCTCCACTTAATTGCCACTTAATTTCTAGGATTCACAACATGTTATACACCTTTTTCCCCGCTTTGTGATCTAGTTAGATTATAGCATTGGTTGCATGTTGTACATCTGTTTTTGATTATATCAATCCTAGAATCGTTATAAGCTATCACATGTTTATTTGTTTAGTCTGTTGTTTCTCTCTCTAAACACACATAACCAGTTTACATCATGGCCATCTGATTTGTTAATGTAAGGCATTTTGGTTCATTTTTTTTAGTTTGTTGATTTGTGGATATGTGTTTATATTTGATTGATCTTTGTTATAAGCCTGATATGTGATAATTGTTGGGATTTTAGAACTAAGTTAACCATTAACCTCTACGAGTACGCAGCGGATAAGGATCTAATAATCGCAATTAGGTTAACCACGTAATTAATAAACAATTAATTAATACAATAATTAATTAATAAAAGGGATAAAAGAAAAGCTAACCTTGCTTGGCAATTGATCTTTATTAACGGAACAAGAAACCAATACGAAACCTTAAGTATCTAAAATAGATACCTCGAAGAGTATCACACACAAACCCGATAACGTATACGTTCGATGTATGGCTAGTCGAGAACGTATTAAAACCAATCAACAATTGACCCACTTGAATATATCACGAACAAAAGAAAAACAACATTTGCGTCAAGCGGAACTAACCCTTTTATTGAGTAACCTATCGCGTTATACATAATGAAAAGGAATATACTATAATGCGGAAGCGCGTGGTCGCCGTTCCCGTGCGGAAGCGTTTTCGAAGCGGAAACGGCCGAAACGTGATGGAAACGTGATCTGGCGGGAAGCGTTTCATGTACATTGAAACGCATGGGGTTGAGCGGAAACGTTCAGAAGCGTTTCGGGCCTTATAATTGCGTTCGGGCCTTTAATACGTTTACAACTCTTACGGGCCATTAAACCCTAGTGAAACGATGGCAACGATTGGCAACTAATATGTATATATTCTTCGTTGATCAAGAATCAAACGTATTATTTTACGGCCTCCTCTCGTCGTCGTCAACTCGTCATTCACCGATTCTCTCTATCTTCTCGAACAGGTATCGATCAAAGTATCAAACTATGAATGTGTGAAACTGTGAATATGATTATGTGTTGGTGAATGGTGATTGATAGTTTGAACTTTGTTCTTGTATGACTGTATGTATGTTTGTACCTTCCTGGCTTCCTTTATATTGACATAGTTTGTAAACTTTGTATATGATCATTGATCACATGGTTTGCACTTTGCTTTATAGAGTAGACTAGTAGAGTACTAGAGTAGTAGATTGATAAGTGATTTGCTTTTGGACTTTAGAGTTTAAGAGTATGTATAGCTAGTTCTTGTGTGACCGTGATGATGTGATTGCTTTTGCCTTTTGGCTTTTGGACTTTAAATGCTTCGATATGGTCATATGGTATTTGAGCACATGTAACTTAAGATAATTAGTCTCTTGTGTATGAGCAATCTTTTTATTTTGTGATAATACAATAGTTTTTAAGATAATCTGATAGTTTTAAGATAATACTGATGAGTTTTGAGTGTTTGCATACCTTAAGGTTTGGGAAGACTATTTGATGGCTAAGAATTTTTTTCTAATGATTATGCGTAATATTTATTTGGATTTTAGAATGTTATGTAATTTTTTGAAAGACAATTTTATATATACCAAAATATTATAAAACACATAGCGTTTCCTCGCTGCACCGTTCTTGAATTTTAGGATGTTGCCGTTTCCCGTGCCGTATCCGTCCCGTCCCGTTCCGTTTCCGTCCCGTGCTACATAGGGAATATACATAGATTTCCATGCATGGAATATCATGCATGCATGGTATCTGTTTTCTTTTAATAATCGCATGTTAGAAAAGAAAACAATTCCATCCTTTTCTGCTTATGCTTCGAAGTGAGATAGAAACCAAAATAAAAGTAATATTCGCTTAGGGATTACTTTAGGTTATATAATATGTCGTATATCTATCATCCCATGAGTTGTAGGGTGCGTTCGGTTTTATAGCTAAAACAAACGACCCATTGTCTAGGGTTAAAGCTTGGTCAACAAGCAATAAGCCCAAGCAATCCTACTCACTTACTTGCCCAATTAGATGAGTATTCAAGGCCCATGGCAACTCGGTTAAACCGACCCACCTTGAGACTTAAACAAGCCCATGTGTCGTCCAAAGTAATCGGGTCAAGTATATGCATATCGAGTATTTATTCAAGTATTAATATACGTTAAACACGTATACTCGTGTTTATCGTGTGTGCCCCACCGCTCACACACTTCTAGTCGTTACGTGTGTTTTAAACTCCCACAATCCAACAGCTCCCACTTGGGAGTTGGAGTGTCGAATGACACACAAAACTAACGACGGAAACGCTTAGCAAACGCTCTCACTCGCTTTTAACTAAAAGTGTCCGAGAGAATAGTTTCGTAAAAGTTTCTCAAGAGTATGGTTATTCAATGTCTTGCTCTTATCATCTTTTGTTATAGATACCGTTAAACCATGGATTATGGATCTCAAATCATTCCATATAGTTTAACCATTTAGAATCTCGTTATAGAATTTAATTCGGATATACCAAATGTAATCAAGAATCATCTTGCATTACCCTTTGGGTTTGGCCAAACAATTATCCGATTAAATGCGGAGAGCGCCATGGTATCTTTCGCACATATCAAGTGGAGTAACAAATCCTTTATTGACTACATGTGTTGTGGATCTTGCTTCACATCACTCCGAAATATAGCTTTTATAACTACCTTGTTCGGATAGCGTTTTATGTATACTTACAAAGAATGATATCCACACATATGTAACTTGCTTGTATCTCAAGTCTAAGGATGCAGATAACAAACCATTTTCAATATTTTACTTATGACAAGGATCCAAAAGTAAATGTTTGAAAGTTGGGGAATCAATATGCATCTCTAGTGAATACATATGAGTTTGGTGGGAACAATCCAATTCTCGTTAGAATTATAACCAACACTCACATTTGCCTTATCATAACAATATTCCCATATTGTTAACCGACAATGGACATATTTAGAATAATAAAATTATTCAAGGATTAAACATGCAAATATAGGATAACAATTATTATATGAATGAATAACAAATACCAAGTATCTTTATTCATCATAAAGTAAAATTGTCTATCAATCCCAATTATCCAAATACTAAAACAGATATGCATGAAACTCATTTAGTAAGTTGAACCCTAATGTTTCCAACATTCTCAACCTTTCTTTAAAAGAAAAACTAAATAGTCATCCGAGTAAACTTTCCGAATACTTGTTTCAAATATCACATATAGTGAGTGATTTGAAATATAAGATGAGTGTCTTATCTCATATGCTCATACTATTGCAAGAATTATAGTATGGAGATGTCGCCTTACCTTGCATGAGGTATTAAAATCAACGACATCTTGACGATCATCCTACAGTTTCTAAAAGTGTAAAGTATTCTCATTCATTAATGTGTAATGCAACAATGCTCTATGTTGAGCACAACTAGTTAGCGATTTTTCATAAATGATAAAATCCTACTACAACTAGTATAAATAATCCTCTAGCATCATTTGTACTTATACAACACTATGCTTTATAATTGTAAACATTTAAAAACAATAATCTAAACACTCTCAATTAGATATTGTTGTTGTCAGCTCATTTTGTTCTTGTACAAAAGCAACAACTGGTCTTATACACAATATAATATATACATGATGAATCCTTAGTTTAAAAACACAAGGTTTTCATCCATGTAAATTGTTCCAACTGAAATATATCATTGAAGACTTGTTCGAATGATATATTGCATTTGTGTCAGACTTAATTTTTCGCATTTGTTTATTCCATATAAACATTTATTCCAAGGTTGTTTATTTTACTCCCTAAATTCCAAGTGAAGTTTCATTCCAAGCTTAAGGATCAATATCTAGCTTAAATAGAATGGTATCTTCAGCATGTAAATTTTAAGGAAAAACACAATGCTCCCACTCAATGTCAGATGTACTCAAGAGTTGTCTTAACTTAGTCAGAATCATATTGTGATTAAATTCAAGATCTCGGCTCTTAGATGCATGATCCAATCCAAAATATGGATTGCTCAAATTTTATATACTACATAAAGATAATATAGATTCATAACCCTTTTGATTACACACCGTCCTCGCAAAAGGTAATCATAAGGAAAGAGTTATAAAATCTAATTGTCATATTCAACCTGCAAATCACATGTATGACAATTAAATATCTATATATAATTAATGCGTGTATATATAAAAAAATTCAATCACAGTCAATTGCTTAAGTATGATTAAAAACTTCTTATAAAATGTCAAACATTAATATGTATACAATTTTGTCCTTGTGAGTCTTTCTTCAAAAGAACCTCATTCCAACCTCATAGTTTAACTGTTAGGTGAAATAACAATCAAGCTCAAAACTCGATTTGCCTTTTAAGGACCGCATCTTGTAATTCATAGTTCTAAAATATTTATCGATTCAAGATGTAATAATGTATTTTAGTAGTTAGTCGATTTACAATAATCTTCTAACTTATATCTCGGCATTGATATAAAATATCACTCAAGTGATGAGGCATCCTTTCGGATTTATGAATGAGAGTAATCATTATACTTTGGTCAACATTTTCATGTTTAACCTTAGTATGACATTAATAAGTGGATTTTAGAAGGTTTAAGTATTTTGTTCTCAAAAACTTTGAGATATGTATATACTCCCACTTACTTTTATAAGTAGAGACAATTCTCTAAATACTAAGTATTTAAGCAACAATAAATTGTTCTTTATGAAGAATCACAAAATACATTTTAAGTTCTCATTTCAAGATTTGTTAATAAAATGCTTCATAGGTTTTAACAAATTCAGAACTTAAATCAAGACATAATGGAATTCCTTCCATCAACTCAAATTAGAGTTTATAGAAAAACTCTAATTTAGTATCACTATATAACCAAAAGTTCTAGCAACAGTTTTGTGTTTCGTCAAGCTAGGAGGAACACCAAAACTACAATCTTCAAGCTAGGAAGTGTAGAAAATCAAAATCCAAAAGGGTTTATGATTCAATTGGTTTGAGTGGTAAACCTCAAATCCCTAATGAATTAGGGTTTTCAGTTATAGGTTGTCTTGAATACCTTCTAGGTTTGAACTATATTGAGTGTATTTATGACACACGCAATTTCTATCCTTGATATGTTTTGGAGGTAGAGCAATTAAAGCTATCAGGAACCAAACTTTATGAATAAGGTTTTATCCAACACATTAGACATACCATAATGAAGTGGTATCCTATGAGTTATTAGAATTGTGAAACTATATCAGAATTCTATAGATAACGTAATTCTCTTTGGACCAAATACTTGTCAATTGGGTCGAGCCAAATTGCATATAAAGTATTTACGAACCATGTGCATGCAATAATGTATATTCATTGAACAATGCAAGAACCTTATGTTCACGTGTTCACAAGAAGATAGAACTGTTCAAGGATTATATGTTCATGTGTTAACAAGAAAATGTAACATTTCAATAATACATTATAAGTCTTTGAATAATTCAAAGGCCTTATGTTTATGTGTTAACTAGAAGACATAACACTTTTACTATACATACTTTATGTTATAAATCATTGACAAATTCAAGGACTTTATAATTATGTCTTAACATGTAAGCATAATTATACTAACAAAAGTAATCATGAAGCAAACTATTGAGTTCTATAGTGATTTCAAGTTAATTATATACTTGAATTATGATCATTATCATATAACCATAATTATGTTGACTAAAACATGTAGTCAAATTTTGAAGTATCTTAACACTATATCATGACATTTGAATGTAGTAGGGCAACAAACATCTAGCGTGTTCAAGTCCTAGTAGAATCATTATTAGAATGTAGTAGGGCAATAAACATCTCATGTGTTTAAGTTCTAGTAGAATTCTTATTTACATGTAGTAGGGCATTAAACATCTAACGTGTTTAAGTCCTAGTAAAATTATTAGTTTCCTTACCTTGCGGTCAAGAGATACCAATAATATTGTTGTTCCGTGCACACACTTTGAGATTTCTCCCACTTGTGAAAGGTACAACATCATATTATGAAAACAAGCAACACGTGATTGATTGTTCAAACGATATGATTAATGTCATATATATACCATAAGTAGTTTAGAACCATAACCTGTAATAAGGAATTGTGGATTATCATTCTATAGATAACGCTTCGTGAAGCGACAAGCAGAAGGCAACGTGTTATCTTATAAAATAAAATGCAATTTTCCTTTAAGCAATGGTTGTTCATATTCGAAAGTAATGGATTATTTCAAAGCTAGTTTGAAATGATATGGGTGACTATCAAGGAATAAATCCGTAGCTCCTAATCGAAATTGACAACATTACATGAATGATATTTCATAAAATGCAACCTCCCATCGGATTTGTCAACATTGTAAGTGTTACATTTCAGAGAAAGCATATAGCGCTTTTATATACTTTCTTATTCTCTTCAATTGCCTACAAGTAACATGTACTTAGGTATTGAGCAAAGTATATGAAGTTCTACTTATGTAGACAATGGACTAGCCATTCTTTTATTCAATTAACTTGAATCTTTAGCATGCAATTCCTCCTTTATCGTCTACATAGCTCCAAGGGTAATTAGCACTTTAGGAATAATAAGAGTTCAAGAAGATTACCTAGCAAATATGCTAGTAATTCTTTTACTCTTTGCAGTTTAAACTCATACATCGTGACAAGTGCAGGATGTTATTTATTTTGGTAGCTCTAAACACAATGTTTCCAGTTACACAAATTATTCTATCTTTCAATTAACTCTAGACCACGAAAAGGGTAATGAAAGATCATATAAGAGTTTATCAATTTTCGAATCCTATCTTAGTTTGTCAACTAAGGAGAATAGATATGTATAAGTCTCACTCTTCTTACTAGGAAAAGAGACTAAGTTTGTCTTTCAAAGAAAACAAATTTGTTTACAAATTATGTTGCAATAACACAATCAATCAGAACATAAAAAGTTCAAATCTAGTATTTTCGATAATTACATTCTTAAAGAATTAACTACCCAATTAATTACTAATTAAGACTAAGATCCATCTTGCAACCCCACTTAATTACAATAGGTTGACCAGTGTGTAAAAAAATAGGACAAGAGGTAAGCGACGAGCGTTAATTGCAAAATGCAACTCTTAGATTTATGAGACTGTTTAAGGCGATAGTATCAAGTAATAATTTCAAAAGCATGTTTAGTTCTCATCTTATGCCTCGGGTCCGAGGTCCCACCGTGTTAACTCGATATAAGTCGACCAAGTATGAACGTGTAAAAATAACCGAGGTCCGACCAAGGAGAAATAATTACCATGGGTTGGAAAGGCCCTTAGGTCGACGGAGAAGTCAATCCAAGTGCACGTGTCCATAGTTGGGTGGCATAGACTTAATATTAACAAATAGGTATGCACACATAAATGTGGTAAAAGTCGTGTACAAAGAAGCATGCAAAACAACTTTGTAACACTAATTTTAAAACTTTTGATAATGACACCGTAGTGATCATCATGGTTCACAGTAGCTCAATCGAACGCATAGGGAGGCAAGAGGACCGTAAGCGTTGAAGTATAACCTAGACATCCTTTCGGTGCGATTGTTGCGCACCTCTTTAAACCCCTTGAGTTTGTTCTAGTGGGTGAGCCGTACATCCCAAGTGTCCATAGCGTCTAGTTTTTAAATTCTTGAAAACGTGTTTCATATATTAGGTCACTTTATTTTACAAAAACAATTTTCCACGAATCAAATAGCAGGTCACAATGAGCATGGTATTTAGGCGTGTAAATAAAGACCAATATTAATGTTATGGTTACGATATGTATTATTCCATATTGCATACAATTAGGTGTCAAAGCAAGTAATAATGCACATATAGGAATCACAAACATATAAGCATAAACATTAATATCAACCACATATTGTTCCGAGTTCTCTTGCGAGTCTTCCCCAAACGGAGAACCATAAGACCGTCACTAGGATGTAATACCTAGATCGCCCCATACATCACTTAGAAAAGCAATTGAGTGGGTCTTGTGGCCGGAAAACACATAAAACGCATGGCAATCTCAATTAACAAGTAATTACGTAATTTTATGTATTTAATAAACAATATGTAATTCTAATTATCATAATAATTCTAATTAACAATTAATAAATTCAAATTAACTTTTAATTCTAATTAGCAAGTAATTTTAATTAACATGTAATTCTTAAATAACAATTTAATTTCAATTAACAAAGTAATTTATAATTCACATGTAAATTAAATTCAAATTAACAAGTAATTTCAATTAACAAATTAATTCTAATTATCAATATAATTTTAATTTGTGTGTGACTAGTTATTATTTATTAAAAATTGACAAGTATTGCATGTAATTGTCAAAATAAAATAAAACCAATAACTAAATTAGGTTTCATACAGCCTTTTAAACATGTTTATTAATAAGAAACGTGTAACCCATAATCGCAAAAACGAGTTGACTCGTGATGCCACTGTTGGGATTTTAGAACTAAGTTAACCATTAACCTCTACGAGTACGCAGCGGATAAGGATCTAATAATCGCAATTAGGTTAACCACGTAATTAATAAACAATTAATTAATACAATAATTAATTAATAAAAGGGATAAAAGAAAAGCTAACCTTGCTTGGCAATTGATCTCTATTAACGGAACAAGAAACCAATACGAAACCTTAAGTATCTAAAATAGATACCTCGAAGAGTATCACACACAAACCCGATAACGTATACGTTCGATGTATGGCTAGTCGAAAACGTATTAAAACCAATCAACAATTGACCCACTTGAATATATCACGAACAAAAGAAAAACAACGAACTAACCCTTTTATTGAGTAACCTATCGCAGTATACATAATGAAAAGGAATATACATAGATTTCCATGCATGGAATATCATGCATGCATGGTATCTGTTTTCTTTTAATAATCGCATGTTAGAAAAGAAAACAATTCCATCCTTTTCTGCTTATGCTTCGAAGTGAGATAGAAACCAAAATAAAAGTAATATTCGCTTAGGGATTACTTTAGGTTATATAATATGTCGTATATCTATCATCCCATGAGTTGTAGGGTGCGTTCGGTTTTATAGCTAAAACAAACGACCCATTGTCTAGGGTTAAAGCTTGGTCAACAAGCAATAAGCCCAAGCAATCCTACTCACTTACTTGCCCAATTAGATGAGTATTCAAGGCCCATGGCAACTCAGTTAAACCGACCCACCTTGAGACTTAAACAAGCCCATGTGTCGTCCAAAGTAATCGGGTCAAGTATATGCATATCGAGTATTTATTCAAGTATTAATATACGTTCGACACGTATACTCGTGTTTATCGTGTGTGCCCCCACCGGCTCACACACTTCTAGTCGTTTACGTGTGTTTTAAACTCCCACAATCCAACAATAATGAGTGCTGATTTTATATAGTTTTCTATAAGTAATGTTTTATTTGGCTATCATGATCTTTACATACTTTTTCTTGTTTGTATGGTGTTAGTAGATTTCATTGTTTAAGCTTTTTCTATGGGTAGCACTAAAAATTAGATGACGTCGAGAGAAGGTGAAATTGAGTATGTGGCTTGGAAGTTCTATTGTTTTGTGCTTTGTTTGTTGTAGATTATTAGTTTGTGGTGCATTAGTTGTTTTATGTTCATGCAAATAGGGGTTACAGTAAGGGATATTGAGCAACTTTACTTGAAATGTTTGATGTTCTAGTGTTTTTTCTTTTCTTTTATTTTATATTCTTATTTTTTCAATTTATTAATTTGAATGTTAAATGTGTGTTTGTTTTAGGATTTTGGGGTTTTATGTTTGTGATGTTTTCTGATGTGAATGTTAAAGGCATGGTTGTTCCAGGATTTACGTTTGCTGAAACGACGTGGCGAACCGTAATTTCGGTGTGGCCATATTTATATGGTATAAAATGCGGTTGTATTTTGCAGCAGGCTTTAAATGTTTGATGTTTTGGGGTGTTTTTTTATTTGGGTGTTAAATGCGTGGTTGTTTTAGGATTTGGGTGTTTGATGTTTTGATGTCTTTTGATGTGAGTGTTGAATGCTTGGTTGTTTTAGGATACGGGTTTGCTGATGTTACCAACCATAGTTTTGGTGTGACTGAAAGCATAAGGTATAAATGTGATTGTGTTTTGTAGTAGGTTTGATATTTGGGCCAGGGTACTAGATCTGGGATTTCAATGACTGTCATAGAGCAAGTTGTGTGAAAACCAAATGTGAAATAGCAGGCCCGTGAAACGGTTGTTAGGTCAGTTGATGTGTCACTCATATTTTGTATTAGTAGAAATGACTGACACGAGTGGCACATTAAGTGGTCTAACCAACGTCTCATAAAATTATTTTTGGACACTTATTTTACAGCTTCTTTACTCAGTTGCCACGTGATCTCTAGGGTTACCTACATGTTTTGCGACTGTTCTCTTTTGTCAAGATAATAAACATAATTAATTTGATTTGTGACGGGACAAAAGGTGCTAGATGTAGGATTTCAATGATTGTCGCATGTTTTGTCGATCTCATCTAGATAATGTTAAAGGTCTTTTCTTATATCTGAATTGATGTTTTCAGCTTACCAGTGATGTTGTTATCGTGGGAATTATTTGCATGGCGTGACCAATGGTTTTCACCACACGGATTAGCTACAAGGTTAATTTTTAACGTTAGTTTTTACATTTTATGAGGTAGTACTTGATTAGTCAATATACATGTATTTCTATTTGATTAAGGTTTCTGATCTCTTTTAAAGTATGATACGTGGTCATAATATTTTTGCGATATTCTTTAAACGTGTGGTATGCGGTCAATTGTATATAAGTTGTGGTAATTGTTGTTTTTATGTAAGTTCTACAAATTATTTATTTTCTGTGCAAAATAGGTGCTTCCTGATTTATTTTAAAGTTTGGTTTGTGGTTATGATTTTTGCTTTAATATGTTTGTGTATAAGTGATGTTCTATTTCATCCTGCCTTTAATATTTATAAAACTGAGATATACAAGGATAAACACATACTAACGGGCAGAGAACCCGATCAGATGTAGTAAAGCCTTAGGTAAATCCGAGTGTCGTCCCAAGAGTGCTGTGATCTGAAATAGATACGACGTAACTCAAGGAACTAGTTACGTCGTAACTTAAATAGCCTCACATCGTAGTGAAGGTTACGGCGTAACTCTATTACCTAGTTACGCCGTAACTTTTTCTCTAGAACATAATCTGCACACAAAAAATATTCGGAAAATTTGTACCCGCATATACTTAGATCTGCATAATAATAATAATCCTAAGAGTTTAACTATTACAGACATAATAATAATATTGTTAAGAAAATAAGGGAAGAGAAATTGTTCGTGAAACAAGGGAGTTATTCCTCCCGGTCAAGATCATGATCCATTGATTGGTACTGGGTGGGGTCAAACGGGGTGCTAGTAGTGCTTCCAGGGGTCTGCTGAGGAAGCATGTAAGCTACACCATGCTGAACTCCAATATCAGGAATATCCGGTTGATACAAGTATGGAGCTCCATGCCAACGTGGGTGGCTTAGGTGCATCTCTTGAAGCATTTGGCTTGTGCGGTCTGCGTTCCATTGGAATAAATCTTGCTGGAGCACCTGCACTTGGTTCAATTCATGAGAAAAACATCAAATTGGGTGCTCAACCCATACAAACCTGCAACAAAATCATCAATCTCCTCATTAAAGTGGCTCTCTATTCGGTTGAGCCATCCATCGATCCTTTGAAGTCTATCCGCAATGCTTATGGTAGCCCTTGCTTGAACTCTCGGGGCCTCCTCCTCGGCGCCCATTTGGCTACCACCAACTTCACTTACACCGGTTTGACTTCCACTTGCTCCCTCGCCTCTTAGCGGAGCATCCGACATCATCTCAGCTTCACCCAGACCATTAAACCGACAAATCCCATACTCTACTAGCTTGTTACACCCAATCAAGATAGTGTCCCTACCACGAGCAACTAACGACAATGCTTGGGGAGACATCAACCCAAGACTCCTCGCAAGCTTACCAATCAAATGTCCACCTTGAATCATGCTCTTCTTAGTGAACCCCTTCGCTTCAGTCGCCATAAACTTAGCCACATACCAAGGAACATCAATCAAGTTCCTCCATCCATATCCTGTAGCATATACAAGTCATCAACCATCATATTTTCTCTCGCCGCATGTCTTCCTTTGATTGAGCATGCAATAAGCCTATGAACCAGTCGACGAATGGGGCTTCTGATCATTGTGTAGGAGGGAGGATGCCTAGAGCCAAAAGCGGGAGTGGCAGAGAAGCTGTTGAAGTAATTGAAGGGGTTGTCGTCATTAGGCCTAAATCTCCAGCATTGATCATAAAATTCATTCCACATATTAGACCCCAAATCCCTTTCGTTGTACAAACCCATATGGAGCATCTCCATCAAAGTCATCTCCCTTCTCACCCCTCCAAGATGGAAATAAAACGAAGGTATATTAATGCTTGTAACATCTTCACTACACTCCAAGGATGCCAAAAACTCTCTTACATACTCCGGGATGATGGGCTCTCTAATCTTGAAGAGCCACAACCATGCCGAGCAAGTGAACAAACCTCTGTTGCTAGTATACTTCACCTTGAAAAATGATTTTAGTGACCTACCCGTTGCCCCATTGTTTATTGTTTCAAACTCGGAGAAATCAAGAGCCTCCGGTGTGTCGATTTCCTTTTTGACCAACTTTTCATAATCATCACTGCATGATTTTCTGCCATGATCACCATAAGTCAGGAACTGCACCCAATGGGCAGGGGGTGTTGTTGTTGTTGTTTCCTGAAAAGAGAAACACAAAATAAATAAATAATGCAGTCTGATATGTAGTTACGGCATAACATTTATGACAATTACACCATAACTACAACATTACGACGTAATCCTAAGCATGGGTTACGTCGTAATCCGTCCACAGAAGAGAAATTTCAATCTGAACATCAACTACGGCGTAATCTAATCCCATGATTAGGCCGTAGTTCCCCATTCTATCAGAACATAAACAACCATGGTTACGACCAGCTAACGATTACGCCGTAACCACCAAAATTTACCTATAGTGAATAAAAGAATAATTTTTACTTATATTGTATTACTAGAGCATGCCTAGACCATTATATTCTCGCTCAACTAAAACCCCCTTAAAATAATCAATTCAAACCCCACAACCAATAAGGTATTAAACAATTAAAGAAAACATGAATGATTAATATAAGACTTCAATTAAACAGTCAATAGCATTAAATAATACGAAAGAAACAAGATCCCTAAATTGATAATATAAACCCTAATTGAAAAATCAAAAGGGTTAAGAAGAGTTTTACCAGCCATTTGAGAATGTAGGTGATGATTGAGATAACATAAACGAAAATTTTAGAGAAATTTTTACTGTTGACGATCGCCGTGAAAAAGTGTGGTAAAAACCTAATAGCTCAGCCGTAGCTGAGTTTTTATACCATGAAAAAGTTACGGTGTAATTGAAAATTAGGGTTACGCCATAATTAATTTTATAATTAATTTTAATTATTAAAATTTTAGTATATATATATATATATATATATATATATATATATATATATATATATATATATATATATATATATATATATATATATATATATATATATATATATATATATATATATATATTGTGAGGTTATTGTCGAACCAAAAAAATGCGAGAACTGCGAGAACCAATCTAAACCGTTAGATTCTTTGATCAATGGATATAAATGGTTGATGGCATAAATGTAATAAAAAGAAAATAGAGGTATCATTTTATAAGAGAAGAAGGGTATTATAGGAATCTTGTATTGATAAAATTTAAAACCGTTCCTCCCTAAAATACGTGACTTAGAGAATTGATTTATCAGTTTTTATATTTTATCTCTTTCTCTCTCATTCAAAATACCCTATTCTCCCTATTACAACATATGAAGATAGAACATCAAGAAAACCCTAGCCTCCCTTTCACCAAAAGATCAAATCATAAAGTACCTAGCAGCTCTTTCTTTGCTAAAAATGGCGCCTCACTCACCAGAACTCTAGCCGGTTCAAAATCCGTTTGTGGTTCCGGCTACCCAACCACCCAATCTGATTTCGTTCGATCTACATCACGCCTCAACCATTTTTGCGGTGAAAGATCGGTGTGTCACATCGGTCGATGAGATCGTTTTGCACATAAAAGATCATCACGATAGTCATATCTCAATGAACGTGTGTTCTTATGTAAAAGAAAGATCCTACCGCGCTTACAATCAGTGTTGAAGCATGTTGATGAAATAGCAATTCCTTTTTATTAAGTGGTTACTGTACGATTTTTATACCGTGGTAAATGTTTTTCTTTGCCAAAATGTCGTGCTTGATGAGAGCCTGGTATGTACTAAAGCAAATATTTACCTTGATTAATGTGTTTGCCAGTTTATAATTTATTTGGGTTCATTTAGGCAACACAATTAGTTTGTGATTAATTTCCTGTTGGTGTTTGGATATTGCATAGTTGTTGATTTTTTTATTTTACCATTTTGATTTGTTAAATAAAAAAAACCCAAGTGGACCCATTTATTAATCAGTGGATCGAAGTTTTGAATATGGTAATGTTGTCATTGTTGTTGTTTCAAGTTTTACACAAGCTTTACGTAATTTAGTCGATGACGACAACAAAGAACGCACATGTGTTCTGTCTCTTACACATGTAATTTAGCCGATGGACTTTGGACGCTTCACTGTTATTTTGAATTTTTTTAAATAAACTTCATCTTTAACCAACTAGATCTTTATATATTATTGAAAGTGCATATGTGTTTTTTACAGTTTTTAGTTGAATGTATTGAAAGTGCATATATATTTTTAGTTCGGATATAAGGATGTTTGTATTTAGTTCTAATTTAAGGATGCACATGTGTTTTTTAGTTGGTGTATGTGTGCATATGTGTTTTAAGTTATATATATATAATCAATTGAAGGGTGCATATGTGTTTTAGAGTATGTTTTATAGTTGGTATATGTGTGCATATGTGTTTTAAATTTTGTGCACATATGTTTTTACAGCTCGTATCAATAACAAGTGTGTCCATAACTTTATTACAAGATTTTATCCATAACTTTTTCGTATTATTGTTGTGAATTAATATTGGTTGCAAATATCCAGGTTTATGCTAAAGATGAAGAATACAAAATGCACTGAAAATGATATTGATGAAGAATGTACATTTGCATTGTACATGTGAATACGCCGAAAAATTTTCATGCATGTGCATATATGCAAAAACGATCAAGATAATCAAGGATACGTGAATGCATACGTGCACACTAAAGACGATGTTGCATGCGCACGCCTAAAAGTTGAACCAACTGTTAAAGATATTGTATTATACACATGTGCACGCTTCATATATTTGTAATAAGACAAATTTATGTTATATTTTTTAATAAAGTTTTGTTGTTTGTATAAAGTTGCATAAATCTATTAGTAAAGTTTTGTTGTTTGTATACATATTTATATAATATTTTTTAAAGATACATGTGCAAATACAAAACACCTATACATAAACAAAAAATACAATTGTCACATAATGCAAAACACATGTGTACATAATATTTTTTAAAACAGGTATAATGCAAAATTAAAAAAAAAAAATAAATAAAAAATAAAATAAAAAAGGTCCTAGAATTTAGGGAACTTAAAAAACGTTTTTTGTAAAAAAAAATCAAAAATAAAATAAAAATGTATTTTTACCATTATACCCTTTTGAATTATATAATAAAATTTAATATCAAAAAATCTGATTGGTTGATGCTGGTTCTCGCAGTTCTCGCAATTTATTTGGTTCTGAAAATAGCCTCACCATATATATATATATATATATATATATATATATATATATATATATATATATATATAAATAATGGTTACGCCGTAACTCGACTAAAAGTTACGCCGTAATTAATATTTTCAGAATAAATATTTTAGGATATATCCAATAATTGCAATACGAGAGAGTGAAATACGTACCTTACAAGGAACTAGAGGGTACACACGTCTCTTAACATAGGTCAAATATTATAAATTCATACCTTAGATCTTCAATAAAACTGCTCCCCGGCAGCGGCTGATGTGCTATTTCATCATGCCTTAAAATTTATAAAACTGAGATATACAAAGATAAACACATACTACCAAGCAGAGAACCCGATCAGATGTAGTAAAGCCTTAGGTAAATCCGAGTGTCGTCCCAAGAGAGTTGTGATCTGAAAGAACTAAGATACTAAGAAATAAATAAGATAAATAGATAGTGATGTGATAAAATAGATAGAATTATCCTAATTAAACAGGAGTAGAAATTAGGACAAAGTGATAGAAGAGTGAAGCTTAACCCAAGTTTTAGATATGTTCTAATTCTCAATATTTAAGCTCAATATAGTGGGTAAATAGCACTAGACTCCTTTAGTCAATTTGTCTAGCCTATGATTCTTAGACTCCTCACCAAGATGACCGATCACCTGGGATCATTCAGCAATCTAATAGCAGTCATTAAGTACCAAATCTACTAGACCTATTCTGTGGAAACCCGACCGTTAGGATCTTAGATTTCCCTTAGCTTCTTAAATACCTCCACTTGATAGGTGATCCTTTGGTTAATTAGCACACAAAGAATGGTTGTACTATGACCAATTTCTTCCATACTTCACAATCTAGTGAGTTGGGGCCAATTGGTCAATTTTCCCTACTCCCTAGATACTAACAAGCTTATAACATTACCAAAACTAGCGATATATGAAAAGACTAAGTAGATGTCTATAAAGAGTAATAAAAAGGATAAATAACATAAACAAAAACTTTAATTAATAACATGAATTCATAGTATGATCTCTAGAAAAATATAAAGGAATTCAAACTCGAATACAAAGGAAATCGTAGACGAGAAGTTCGTTTTTCATACTCCTAATCATAATTCTTCTTCTGTGGTTGCTCTCCCCAAACCCTAGAAAGTTTTAGGAAAGGGGAGATATATTCAAAATGCAGAATTCGTCTTGTATTTATAGGCGTGAAACCCTAATTTAAGCTACAACATAACTCTATGAAATAGTTATAACACCCTGAAACCGGGCCTAAGCCTTTTATTACAAGAATGCAATTTGACTAAGTTGACTACGACTTTTACAAGTTTTAAGGAGTCACGGGATTAGTTGGTCAAACCCAGTAGTCAAACTATAAGTATTAAACACTATGTGAATGGTTATAGGAAATATGACATGTCATAAATACAAGAGAAATGTACTTAAGGGACCTAAGTTGCCAATTGCTTTATTATAAACTTGTTATAAAAGTGTAGTGTGGCCAAATTATGAAGAATGGGACTTGAGGGACCACTTATGTCATTTGGGCAAAGTTGCCTCTACATATTTCTGGATAACTCTATCAACTTTATTGATTATACAGAAATAAAATGTGTAAGTGTGTGTGTCGAGTAAGAGAAATGGAGGGAAAAATATGGTTGGTCTTGTAGGCCAATTGTGTTGAATTAAGGGTGTTTACCCTAATGTGAAGTCATAGAGAAGGTCCTTGCAAGTGGTGTTGGCTTAAATGTCAAGTATGGAGAAGATGATATCCTTGGTTTCATTAGTTTGGAATCAAGGTAAGTAAAACGGTTATAAGTTAATGTTATATGGATTTCAATGCATTATGTGTTATGTGATGTTTATGTTAAGGACATGGTATGACTCAAATGTTTGTGCATATGTGATATTGGATAGTAAGGCTAGTTTGGCATAACTAGCAAATGAATGTTAGAATAGGAGGGCTTGACTAGGGAAGTAAATGGTGAAGCTTAGTGATGGCTTAAGGTATGTCTTATGTTAAAATGTTGTAATGGATGAATGGTTATAATGTGTAATGTGTGATTGATGTATAATGTTACTAAGCCTCGTGCTTACGGTTTAAGATGCTAATGTTTGTAGGTCCATATGTGATGGCGATGGTAAGCATTGGATAAAAGCTTATGGATTGCTAGATGGAAGTTAGAAGAATGGTAAAAAAGTAGAGCTTAGGTAGATACCGAGCTCGTTTCAATGTTGTACCCCCGAAAGTCTAAAATGGTTTGTAAGTGTCTTGTCAAGTGTCAAGGTATATGTTAAGGTTAATGAAGTAATCGAGTTGTCCAACGGTTGTTTAAAGATATGGTTCAAGCGTTTAGAATTATGGTTAAAGGGGTGTTTGGAATAAGTGTGTTTATACCCATTTTGGGTTGTAAACGGGTTAATGATTATGAATATGATATTTTTAAATGTACTAATTATTTCTGAAAGTTTTTATGTGTTGTTAAAGTGGTATAAGTCGTTTTCCAGAAAATGGGTCAAAATATGCAAGTGTGCAGAAAATGGGTCTATTTTAGACTGTAATGAGTCATTTTTAGAGTAACAGAAAATGGGTCCATTTTAGAGGTAAATGAGTCTATTTTAGACTCCAAATGAGTCATTTTTAGTGTGCATAAAATGGGTCCATTTTAGATGCAAATGGGTCTATTTTAGGGTGCAGGGAAAATGGGACTACTTTAGACTATAAATGGGTCTGGTTTAGACTAATACTAACCTTTAAAGGATTCTGCAGAAAATGGGTCCATTTTAAAGGTAAATGAGTCAATTTTAGAGTACTCAGAAAATGGGTCCATAATAGATGTAAATGGGTCTATTTCAAGGGTCTGCAGGAAATGAGTCTTTTTCAGAGTATAAAAGGGTCTATTTTAGACTAATACCATCAAGTGTAAAAAATCGAGTCGGGAAAGGGCGTAACAATAGTTACGCCATAGTTCATCATAAATGGATATACTGATGCAAATCCAAGGTTACAGCGTAACCTTAGCTGATGGTTACGCCGTAGTCTTCATAATACGTCATTTACGCCATAATCTTGCTGATAGTTACGTCTTAGTCTTCATAACTTTGTTTGGTGTGATAACTATGCCGTATCTAAATCTGATTGTTACGGCATAGTCTCATTATGGCGTAACTCCATTACATTGTTACGCCATAGTCTTTGTAAATATAATTACGGCGTAACTTCATCACTTAGTTACGCCGTAGTCTTTGTGAATATAAGAATGATCCAACTTGAGCCCAAAATCGTCCAAATACTACTTCTTCATAGATAATTATACCTGAAATGAAATAAGAAGAAATAAGAGCGATTCTAATACCATTTTAAGCATAATATGTCAATAAAGGGGGAAATTAGCACTTAGAATATCAGGATTATTTGATGTTATCAAATATCCCCCCATTTAACCTCTACTTGCCCTCAAGTAGACCTTTAGATTATAAGTAAAATAATACATTCTTCGAGTAAATCGAAGAACATGCAGTTAAGAGTTCCCATGCTAGAATAATTTAGAGCCGAACACCTCACGAAACGGGGAACGAAACACTCTCACACTCATCCTATTCTAAGTGTTAAATTTCGGGGTGATCACTCAATTGAACATACATAGTAAGTATTCTATCATAGGCTTGGCGATTACACAAATCTCCAAAACTAGAGCTAAGGTCAAGATAATCTTTAGAAGGCAATGTTGGGTTTTAATGTTGCATAGGTTTAGGGTGATGTGTCATTACTAACGTGCCATAGCAAAGTGGATAAAATCAATGATACATGACCAAATGCATGGCCAAGATACCAATGATTGCTCGCTACATCACCTAGACACGCTTCATGACTAAAGGGTAAGGTAGGACATGGGATATTGATAACGTTACACGCGTCGTTCGGGGTCAAGGAAACTTCCTTTTCTTCGAGCAAGTTTTATAACACCCTAGGCAGTGAACCTAATCGTTGTAGTGTAGTAATTAGGGTAAGCCACGGGTATTGATATCGTTCTCTAGGAGAATAGTGTCGTTAGGTTGAAGTATATGTCGATTTAAGTCTAAAGATGAGGATGATTATTTTTGTATTTTATATTTTATAAATCTCGGTTTTGAGGGAGGGTGGAATTAGTTGCTAGTCAACTATTCCAAAAGATACTAACTAACTAAGGGATCTACCAAGCGTGAAGCGTATCTACTTATGATGTATTACTCCTTGCTAGCTATCCAATTCTACCCACCGAATTGTCACGTCCTATTGATGGTTGAATTGTCACGTCCTTATTCCTAGTTGCGTTGTGTGTCTAAGGTTGTAGGGTATGCGTTTCCCTAACTCTTTGAATTCACCTTTAAGTGTAGTAAACAAAATCCACTAAATCATTCATAAACTAACTTTAAGGTTATCTTTGGTTTAGTAAACGAAATCCACCAAGTCATTCATAAACTATCAAAGATTTATCAAGTATTAAACACAACGATAGCCTAGTCGCACTCCTAAGTTAATTACAATTAAGATAAGAAACAACCAATCAAACAAGAGATGAGGATGCAAGAATTATAAACTAAACCAATTAGATTCATTGAAGTTGTCACACCCTAATGATGAAGATAGACACAAGCATCACTAAGAAATCAATAAGATCTAATTAATTATATACAAGTTTCACACAATCATAAGCAAACACAAGGTGAATTAGCCAAGCATAATTAATGAAGAGCAAGCAACAATTGTGATAATTGAAGACATACCATAGGATTGGATAAACAAACAAACCATTACAAGATGTTTATGGAGTGGTTGAAACCCTTTAAGTTCTTGGAAAACACCCACCTAAACCACGAATCGGACTTAGGGTTTAGGGCTTACAAAAAGTGAAGTTATAATGTTATATTTATAGGCGATTTTCTGTCGGCAAAGAGTGACGGCGTCACACTTATAGAGGACGGCGTCACGACCATTTTTCAACAAATTGTAGATTTTTTCGCTCCGGTCGCGTGGGCTTTTGAACCACCTTAATCCGAGTTCGTATGCAAAAGTTATGGCCAAAACAAGATCGCCTACTTACAGCATATTGTGACTTGATCGACTTGCGATGGCGTCACCTTATGCTTGTGACGCCGTCCCTTCGATCTCGGGACCGTCTTGGTCGCATCTAGGCCGTTCGAGTAGCGACGGCCTATTCCTTTAGAACCCGACGTCGTCCTTGAAAACATGCAATTTCGCTTCTCACCGTCGCAAAATGCCTTCCGACGGCGTCGCAGATATGCGAAGGACGCCGTCGCCTTATGTTTCAATGACTTTGAGTGTCTCGATTCGACTTTGGCCATTTTCTTCAGATATTCGCGCCTTTTCGTCAAATAAGCATCATTCCAAGATTTTGCCTTCAAGAGACCTAAAAGTGAAAAGGAACGATATTAAGCAATAACGGATACAAAAGTGATCGAATAAGGGCTTAAATGACCCCTCAAAAGGTACCTTTAAAACCTTATCAAATATCCCTACACTTGGTATTTGCTTGTCCTCAAGCAAATGTGCTTTAGCCAATTAATTTATAAGTTAGGGGTCATGAAGCATCCATTCAAAACGGTCCACAACACATATAAGCCCATAAAAGTCATAACAAGCACGAATTACATACTAGCACCTCACATGGGGTGTTTGGATACTCACATCTCTCTCGGTGTATATATGAAATATAACAAATCGGAAATGGAAGATAAACACTCATTAACCGGTCCTAGTACATAGATTACCATAGGCTTGAGAATAGATCAAACCTCCGTCGCTTTGGCGTAAGCAACTAGGAAAGACTATCAAAGAGGTCTTTTAAAGGGTTGTAACGTTAGCTTACGGTAGGAAATGAAGGGTTTGGTGGGATAGGCTATTTAGTGGTGGATAGTCAAAATCTCTATGTTGCAAGTATACGAAGAATGGCGTTGCTAAGCCAAGACTCGACACTCTAAAACTCTAGGCAACGAAAATAAACAAACATAATTTAAAAGATAGATGTAGGATGGTAGCCGTATGGTTTTTTTTTTTTTTTTTTTTTTTTTTTTCACACACTTTTTTTTTTTTTTTTTTTTTTTTTTTTTTTTTCACACTTTTTTTTTTTTTTTTTTTATACACTTTTACTCTACCATCCTCACGGTACATCAAAATGATAGGGATTTATAGACACATCCCTACACTTGAGTTTTATTACTCTAACACTAATTTGACCCGAATTGAAAAGATCAAAACACTTGGAGTACATTATTATGCAAACAAAGGGAATTTGAGTTTAACGTTCTCTTCCCTATATTTCATAAACTTTAACTTTTCCCATTATTCCCAATCATCCCAAAACTGTATACAAAGGATATGACTAGACTTAGCAACTCATGCAAGCAACCAGATAATTGAACTAAGGGTTTTGGGTGATAACATAAATTTGCACTAAAAGTGAGTGCAATAAAGGTAGGCTAAGGCGATTTGGGTGTGTTAATACAAATATCGTCATTAAACGTTATTTATATTTTTGATCTTTGCCTAAGTTTTGTTAACGACAAAAGTAAATTTAATTTATAAAAGCTTAAAGCTTGTCAAGTTTATTAGATATTAAAACAAGCTTTCTCAAACAATATATTCATCATTCAAGCATTTACATTTATGATTAGTAACATCTTGATATGACTCTAATCATTATGTATGATAGTAGTTTGTAGAATGTGTTAGGTTCTTAAAACCAAACACTACTTAAGTATTTGCATATTTCTATTAATAGTAATACAACATTTTAACATCATGTATTACATCATGGAGATCATTGGAAGATTCCATTAGATATTTTGTGAAGATTTGTACTCTTCATATCTTACACAATCTTACTTAGATAGAGTTGACTTTAGGCAAGATTTGATATCTTGATTTGTCCGATGGCGGTACCAATTTGGTACAGGCGGAACCCTTTTAGGGGTCCGCGGTCCGTGGACGCTCGTCCAATTGGCTATAAATAGCAATGCCAAGCCAAGTAGTTTTTCATCCCTTTCTAACATACTCTCATACATATCTTCTCTAACCTTTCTAACTCAGTTTCATATCATATTAGTGATCTCTTTTGTAGCAAAGAAGATCAAGTCATATTCAAGCTTCAACGAGAAGTTGGAAGTCTTGTTTGTTTAGTGTTGTATGATCTAGTGTTGATACATACTTCATTGTTGTATCAAACCATCATAATCTTGTGAGTGTGAGTGGTTAGTATTTTAGTCCTCAAAATACATTGTGTGTGGGAGTAGTTGTACCCTTGGAAAGAACTCGACATCTAGCTTAGTGTCGGAAATAGTGTAAGCGAAGTGTAAAGGTTTTCTCCGCGGTGAAAGGAGCTTGTTGACTAGTGAAGTTAAACTCTCGAGTGTGAGACTCGGGAGTGGAGTAGGGCAAGGAAAAAGAGTCCTTGTAGGCGAACCACTATAAACAACTTGTTGTGGTTTGATCATTTCTTTCCTTACTTATCTATTACATATTGCTTGCATATTTCATTATCATACTTAAGATCAATATCAATTGATCTTTCAATAAGTTTCAAAACAAAGTTTTTAATCGGTAAACTATTCAACCCCTTCTAGTTTTCTACAATTGGTACCGAGCCTCGTTGCTCAAGAATTTCTAAAATAACTTGTATTTTATAAACTTGAAACGATCCATGGATTATGAAAACTTTAAAGAAGGGCAATCTATGCAAAGACCACCACTCTTTGAAACCAATGGATTTATCTATTGGAAAACCGTTTTGAAACATATGTAAAATCAAAAGATATAGATCTTTGGTTTATTATTGTTAAAGGAGATTTTAGTTCTACAACAAAGGATATTTCCGTTGATGAACAAAAGAAATTAGTTGCTAAAAATAATGAAGCTAAAATGATGCTTTATAATGCTTTACCTAGAAAAGAATATGAAAGAATTTTTGTGTGAAACCGCTAAAGATATTTGGGAATCTTTAATTGTTACACATCAAGGTAATTCACAAGTCAAGGATAACAAAATTGATCTTCTTGTTCAACAATATGAACAATTTGTTATCCACGAAGATGAAACCATTGATTGTGGCTTTGCTCGTTTAACACTATCATTACATCACTTAAAGCACTTGATGAATCTTTTCGTAGTAAGAACTTTGTCGAAATTTCTTAGAGCACTCCATCCCAAATGGAGAGCTAAAGTGACCGCTATTGAAGAATCAAAAGATCTCTCAATAATGTCACTAGACGAGCTAATTGGCAACCTCAAAGTTCACGAAATGGTAATGGAGAAAGATTCGAGATCATCAAAGGAAGAAAGGAGAAGATCAAATCCGTTGCTCTTAAAGCAAAGGCGGAATCAGCGATGATGGTGAATCTTGTTCCGATAGTGAAGATGAGGAGTATGCCATGGCCGTTAGAGATTTCAAGAAGTTCTTTAGAAGAAGAGGAAAGTTTGTAAGACAACCTCGAGAAGAAAAGAAGTCATTCGAAAAGATCGGGATGATAAGAAGATCAAAGGTGAAAGAAAGTGTTTTAGATGTGGTGATGCAAGTCATCTCATAGAGAATGTCCCAAGCCACCTAAGAGCAAAACTCAACGAGCTTTTGTAAGTGGTGCTTGGAGTGATAGTGAAGACGATGAAGAATCAAGCAAGGAAGAGATCGCTCTAATGGCACATGAGTCAAATGAGGTACTTTCCGATTCTTCTTATTCTTCCATAGATGATGACACCTTGCAAAACAATATAATCAATTGTGTGAGCTAAGTCTAAAATCATAACTAAAAATAAATTTTTAAAACCAAAAGGAGTTTTGGAAAATGAGGTATATGAGTTAAAAGAAAAGCAAACGTCTTGAAAAGGAAAAGCAAATGACGATGATTGTAAATCATGTCAAGAGCTTAATCTTGAAATAGAAAACTAAAACTCACACAAGAAGTTTTAATAGAAAATAACTCTAAGTTTAAAAGGTTTAACAAAAACATCGCTCTTGCCGATGAAATAGTTAAAATCCATAAAACACCGTGGAGACATGAATGGGCTAGGTTTCAATGAAGTATTAATTCCAAAGAGTCAAAACAAAACGGCCGAAAAGACGAACATTCATCAAAGCTGCTGAAGATAAAGACGGACGAGACGGAACCAAAATAAGGGTTCCGTCCGTTGTAAAAGGGTACCATGGTACTTCAACAGTAATGTAATGTTCGCAATACGGACCGTCATGAATTTGTTAAAATAACAAAGAAAACCAATGATAATGGTAAACTAAAACCAACCATTATATCGGAGTAGGACTTGTTAAAAATGAATTTAGATCAAAACTACTCAACAACGATATAAAACCTCTTTTGCCAAACGCCCATTTCCTAAGAGCAACCACAACGTTCAACCTAACTACCAACACAACGGTTGGAATCAAAACATTCTAGACCATATCAAACCCCGATTACATGCCATGGAACCCTTACCCATTATTTCCATACATGAATCAAATAAATGGTATGTTTAACCCAAACGGACCCATGAGATATTGGGGACCAAATGTTTGAGTTATTCGCTTCTTAGGTATGCTTAAAAGTTGGATTGGAACCTAATGAATGGATAAAAGATAGTGGATGCTCACGACACATGACGGCAACAAAGTCTCTTCTCATCATACCAAGAGTATGGCGGAGGTAATGTCACTTTCGGTAGCAATCTCAAAAGCAAAATCATTGGCAAAGGTACGATTGCTCATAACTCTCTAACTATTGAAAATGTTGCTCATGTGGATAGGTTAGGATTTAATCTACTTAGTATTAGCCAACTATGCGATAAAAAGTATAAAGTACTATTTGATGAAAATGGTAGTAAAATACTAAAAGATGGTATCACCATAGCTAAAGGAGTTAGGAAAAATAACATATCGTCATGAAAATAGATAAAACATATAATGACAAACTTTGCCTAACAACATTAGACGATAGCTCATCTCTTTGGCATAGACGCTTAGGTCACGCTAATATGAGACTTATACAAAACCTATCTTCAAAAGAGTTAGTTAGAATTTGCCAAAACTAAAATATGACCAACACTTTTGCGACGCTTGCAAAATTGGTAAACAAACACATAGTAGTCACAAATCTAAAAATATGATATCTACATCCAAGTGTCTAGAATTATTACATATGGACTTGTTTGGACCATCCGCTATAAGAAGCTATGGAGGCAACTTATATACTTTGGTCATAGTAGATGATTACTCAAGGTTTACTTGGACGTTATTTTGAAAACCAAAATGAAGCTTTTGATAAATTTGAAATACTTAGCAAGAAAATTCAAAATCTTCTAGGTGTCAAATTGTGTCGATCCGAACGGATCATGGTCGTGAATTTGACAACGAAACTCAATTTGGAAACTTTTGTGATACAAATGGTATAACACATAACTTTTCCGCTCACGAACACCTCAATCAAATGGAGTAGTAGAACGTAAAATAGAACAATTCAAGAAATGAGTAGAACAATGCTTAATGAACAAAACATTCCTCAAAAGTTTTGGTGTAACGCCGTTGACACTTCTACATATATCTTAAATAGAGTCCTAATACGTCCTTTCCTAAACAAAACACCATATGAACTTTATAAAGGTAAAAAACCAACATTAGGATATTTTAAAGTCTTTGGTTGCAAATGCTTTATTCTTAACACTAAGGATTATCTCACCAAGTTTGACCCAAAGTCTTATGAAGGTGTATTTCTTGGTTACTCTCAAACTAGTAAAGCTTACATTGTCCTAAATAAAGAAACAATGATAGTCGAGGAATCGTTGAACATAACATTTGACGAAAGTCCACCTCCCTCTAAGACATCACCTTTGGTAGATGATGACTTAGTTGAAAGTCAAATAATGGAAGGTCAAATTAATAATAATAAGGAAGATGAACCATTAAATAAGGAAATTGTCAACATAAAAGAATCTAAAAGTCATCCATTAGAAAAGGTCATAGGAAAACTTAATCAAAGAACCTTAAGATCACAAGCTCAAAATCAAAGTAATCATTTTGTTTTGTATCCACCATTGAACCAAAACCATAAATGAAGCAATAAAAGATGAATCATGGGTAATGGCCATGCAAGAAGAATTAAACCAATTCGTTAGAAATGATGTTTGAAACTAGTTCCAAAACCCAAAGATCAAACTATAATTGGAACAAAATGGGTCTTCGAAACAAAATGGATGAAAATGGTATAGTATCTAGAAACAAAGCTAGGCTTGTTGCACAAGGTTATAATCAACAAGAAGGAATTGACTATGATGAAACTTATGCACCAAGTAGCTAGACTTGAATCTATTAGAATATTACTTGCTTATGCATGTGCTTATGATTTTAAATTATTTCAAATGGATGTCAAAAGTGCTTTTCTTAATGGGTTTATTAACGAAGAAGTGTATGTTGCTCAACCTCCCGGTTTTACCGACTTTGAGAAACCACATCATGTCTTCAAACTCAAGAAAGCTTTATATGGCCTTAAACAAGCACCTAAAGCTTGGTACGACCGTCTTAAGACTTTTCTTATTAATAACAAATATACTATGGGATTAGTAGATAATACTCTTTTACTAAGAAAAGGAATCACAAATTATTATTGTTCAAATATCGTTGATGACATTATATTTGGATCAACTTGTCAAGAACTATGTAATGATTTCTCTAAAATCATGCATGACGAGTTTGAAATGAGTATGATGGGTGAGTTAAACTTCTTTCTAGGACTTCAAATTAAACAACTAGAGGATGGTATTTTCTTTAACCAATCTAAATATATAAAAGATATGCTTAAGAAATTTGGTCTTGAAGATTCCAAACCAACTAAAACACCCATGTCTTTGGACACTAAACTCACCAAGGACGAAGAAGGTGAATCCGTAGATAACACTAAATATAGAGGAATGATTGGTAGCCTACTCTATCTTACGGCTAGTAGACCCGACATTATGTTTAGTGTTTGTCTATGTGCTCGCTTTCAAGAAAACCCAAAGGCATCACACTTAGAAGCATTAAAAGGATTTTAGATATATTAAGGAACAACGTGTTTAGGATTATGGTATCCCAAAGGAACGGGTATAGAAACCATAGTGTATGCCGACTCGGATCATGCCGGTGATTATGTCGATAGAAAAGTACAAGTGGTATTTGTACTTTTGTTGGACATTGTCTCACATCATGGTTTGCAAAGAAGCAAACGGCTTTAGCCATCTCTACTCTGAAGCCGAATCGTCTCGGTAGGAAAAGCATGTCAACAAGCTCTTTGGATGAAGCAAGCTCTCTTAGACTACGGAATTCATCTCAACGACATTGTGATACTTTACGACAACAAAGGAGCCATCGATCTCAGCAAGAATCCCGTTCAACATGCTCGTACAAAGCACATTGAAATCCGTCATCACTTTCTTCGCGACAATGTTCAAAAAGGAAACATTTCAATCGAGAAAGTATCCTCCGAAGACAACATTGCCGACATCCTTACTAAACCTCTTAAACGAGAACCTTTTAATCTTCTTAGACTTGGTTTAGGGTTAATGGAACCAAGCATGTAGGATAAACATAGCCTAAAACATTAGAATAGTCAAACCAAAACAATTTTGTCTTGTTTCTGCTACTGTAGCCACGGCACCAAACGACAACACGGACGGAACCAAAAATTTGGTACCGTCTGGTCCGTGGTGTCTACAGAAGCAAAACAGCCTTATACATAACATCTTCTTCCTCACAACCCACTTTACCAAAACGTGTAAAACTTAAACCAAGCTCATTATTGTCATCTTCCCACTCACTAATCACTGAAGATAACATCATTGTAAGTATCCTAACTACATTTCATCTCTTAATTCTGAGTCTAGGATTCTTATTTATGCACAAAACTATCACAAATCATTACATGGGGTTTTATGTATGCTTTTATACCAAATATGAATTCAATTGGCAAATTGCATAACTAGTCATTCAAATTAGGTACTACATTATCATATTGCATAAACAAAATCATGTTTCCCACTAATTAATAGATAATAAATATAAGGCCTTATTCAAACAACCAAACACCCCATGTCAAAAGTTTTGAAAAGCTTCTCACTTGTAGGAAAACATTTTTCATTGCTAATACAAATAGAAACGTTAGAATTTTCATCACTTGCATGCTCTTGAATACTAAAGGTATTGCATAACTAATATGCACTCCGGGTATATTCAAATATAGCAACATTGAATTAGGAGCATTTGGGTTATCTCATGGTATTTGCCAAACACTCCACTAAAACCATTTGTGCATAAAATGAGTCGAGATAACCGCAACTCAAATTGTTTTCATATAGGCACACACTAGAATCAAAATGTTAAAATTTATTTAATTTTTTTTAACATGTTAATTCTTATCCTTAGGAATAATCATGGTAGCCGGATAAGATTCTATGATCACAAAGACACACCTTAACTACATTCCCAAACACCACAAAACCAAAGGACTCACCAAGGAACAAGTAGAAATATTTAGGGTCTAGAATCAAGGTACCACGAGGGTAGAACCATTCACTCATCCTTCCTTGAGCATACCAATCTTCGTGAAGAACTAGCCGCCATTCAATTCGATTGTCTTCTTGACATTGATGAACCAATTTGTCCTAGGTTTGTGTTAGAATTCTATGCTAGTGTGACCGGTTTTAGTGATGAAGATGATGATGTTTTGTCTTAGCTTTAGAATCAATCAAAATGTAAGAAATCCATTTCCACCAAAATTCAAAATTTGAAAATCCACCCAAGAGCCCTTATAAAGGAAGGAACCAAAATTTTGGTACCTTCAATCCTGGTAATCTATTACGGAAATTCCACTCACTAGAACACATTTATTGCATATCAACGACCTCACTCCATCTTCTTTGTATGGATTGACTTGGGTGATATGGATGTCATCCACTTCCAAATCATTAGGAACCTCATCTATTCAATGGTTCAACATCAAATCAAACCTTTTCTCAACAAGTAACCTCTATAAATTGAAAGAGCTAGACCATGATCATCCATATGGAATGGAGCTACTAAATGAACTTAAACCCAAGATAAAATTAAGAAATGGGAGGAGTTACTTGCAAGAAAACCGCTCATTAGCGTTAGGCCTTGTTGTTTTGTTCATCTTAGCTCATCATCCGAATCTTCACCACTCACCATCTCATCTCCCATTAGAGATGATACACATCTTACCTTAGCTACACCCACTTCATCACACATTGTGATCACCACTCCACCACCAATAAAACACCTACTTCACCTCCACCCGGCACCCATCCAAACATCCAAGACACCTTCACCACCTTCACCAAGGTCTCCCTCTCACTCCCATGGAGTTATTTTCAACTCCACCAACATCACCAAATCCTTTTCTAGAGGACTTGGAAGACTTGCCTCTAGGCCAAGTCATCCACCACCATTGCCATCCTTTGGCACCATTGAGCGAATCGCTCATGAGTCACCTCGGTCATCCATTGACCCAAACGCCCCATTAGGGCCAAGACCTCTCCTTTTCCACCCCATTCACAAGGACATTCATGGTCCTTTATACGGGGATCATCCACTTCCATCATCAATGTCCCCTCATATTGAGGACATTCCAGAGATCATGTGGGATGACAATCCCACTAGAGAGGAGATTCAAGCCGAACTCCACAACCTCCACCAATTCAAAGGCATGGTGGATTCTCACCTAAGTGAGACAATGCAAATGCAAAGTGCTTTGCTTGCATCCATCATGACCACTCCAAACATCCCCAACACCACCAACACATCCACCATTCCACCACCACAACCTTCCCAAACTTTCTACCCTCCAAGGCATGGTTGCTCAACTTGTGAGCAAACGGGTCAAACCGTGGAACGGACCCGGATTATGGTCCATGACTTCCACGAAGAAATGAGGTTCATCCTCAACCACATTCTTGAGCGTCTCAACGCTCTTTCCCATCCACCATCACTTTAGGATGGTTTTAGAATAGTCTTTATTTTTTTTTTTTTAGGATAATTTTTTTTCTCTTGTACTAAAAACACATCATTGTGTTCTCTTTTCATGATCTTGATTCATGAAAATTTTAACTAATGAATGTTGTTTATCATATTGTTGGTGTCATTACATAGTGTTTGGAAATGCTTGTGAATGATCATTATTACTAACATTTTTGTAGCTTTATTTTCACAATCCATGTATCTTCCCATTAAAGCACCCAATTTGGGGAGCTTTGAACAAGGGGAGATAATAGCTCGAGCTCATTACATTCCGCATAGCCTCTTCTTTTGTTGAGACAAAAGGGGAGAAAATATAGAATTTGAAAATTATTTATATTTGACTTTTCCGAAAAGTCAAGCCGCATACAATTGACTTTCTAAAAGTCAAACAGAACCATCATTGATAATACTTGACTTTTCTTAAAAATTCAAATCGCATACTTTGACTTTTGAAAAAGTCAACATCATGCATCAACTAGTGAATTCTTTGACTTTCATAAAAGTCAAATTTCATACACTTGCATTATCATTTCCTTTTCAAAGTTCTAAAACTAATATTTTTATAACTCTTGTACAAACTTTGTTTCTTTTATAAAAATAAAATTTATATTTTGTCCTCAACAAAAGGGGAGATTGTTAATACAAATATCGTCATTAAACGTTATTTATATTTTGATCTTTGCCTAAGTTTTGTTAACGACAAAAGTAAATTTAATTTATAAAAGCTTAAAGCTTGTCAAGTTTATTAGATATTAAAACAAGCTTTATCAAACAATATATTCATCATTCAAGCATTTACATTTATGATTAGTAAACATCTTGATATGACTCTAATCATTATGTATGATAATAGTTTGTAGAATGTGTTAGGTTATTAAAACCAAACACTACTTAAGCATTTGCATATTTCTATTAATAGTAATACAAACATTTGACATCATGTATTACATCATGGAGATCATTGGAAGATTCCATTGAATATTTTGTGAAGATTTGTACTCTTCATATCTTGCACAATCTTACTTAGATAGAGTTCACTTTAGGCAAGATTTGATATCTTGATTTGTCGATCGGGCGGTACCAATTTGGTACAGGCGGAACCCTTTTAAGGGTCCGCGGTCCGTGGACGCCTCGTCAAATTGGCTATAAATAGCAATGCCAAGCCAAGTAGTTTCTCATCCCTTTCTAACATACTCTCATACATATCTTCTCTCTAACCTTTCTAACTCGGTTTCATATCATATTAGTGATCTCTTTGTAGCAAAGAAGATCAAGTCATATTCAAGCTTCAACGAGAAGTTGGAAGTCTTGTTTGTTTAGTGTTGTATGATCTAGTGTTGATCCATACTTCATTGTTGTATCAAACCATCATAATCTTGTGAGTGTGAGTGGTTAGTATTTTAGTCCTCAAAATACATTGTGTGTGGGAGTAGTTGTACCCTTGGAAAGAACTCGACATCTAGCTTAGTGTCGGAAATAGTGTAAGCGAAGTGTAAAGGTTTTCTCCGCGGTGAAAGGAGCTTGTTGACTAGTGAAGTTAAACTCTCGAGTGTGAGACTCGGGAGTGGAGTAGGGCAAGGAAAAAGAGTCCTTGTAGGCGAACCACTATAAACAACTTGTTGTGGTTTGATCATTTCTTTCCTTACTTATCTATTACATATTGCTTGCATATTTCATTATCATACTTAAGATCAATATCAATTGATCTTTCAATAAGTTTCAAAACAAAGTTTTTAATCGGTAAACTATTCAACCCCTTCTAGTTTTCTACAGGGTGTATATTTGGGGGTGGGATGTAAACAATGCTCTTCATTGATATTCGGAAAACCCGAAACATCACGAGAACCGCGAAAAGGATAGGCTCGAGGGGTTAACTAGGGGTATCGTGTACTAAAGATGAGTACAACGCAAAGGGTGTGGGGAATTACTCAACCGAGGTGGAAGAAGTAATTATATTACTGTATCAAACAAGGGTTTATCCTAATGCCCCTTATCATTTAGTTATTCCTAACTACACAAGTGTAGTCTCACTAGCGATCTCGGAATGCATCACAAAACAAGTTCTAGAATCTAATATACTACCGGTTCACACTCTAAGCATTAAAGATGAATGCTTTAATTCCTACTAATCTAAGGGCGATCCTCACATTTTGGGTGGAATTTGGGTGGTAAGGGTTTTTGTGCTAGTCATGCAACTTCCTATCCGTGAGACGCTTTTGTTAAGACTAATGGCCCACTCCTATATGTCATAAAAATTTTAAATTTGGTGCCAAAATTACCCTAACCGACATTTCTCATGGTTTATTACACAATCACAATTGGACAAAGCAAATAGTCAAGGATAAGCATAGTTTCAAAGTTCCGTTTTATTTTCCTCCTACACTTAAACCGAACATTGTCCCCAATGTTCCCGAAAGTATCAAAGTTATGATAAAGAAGGTAATTAAAAGCGAAGAAACTAATACTCCCGATTAGCTCGGTAGGATCCGTGTGAAGTAGTGGTTAAATCCTTTCCAAGAAGAATGTATGCGTGAAAAGCTCCTTCCAATCTTATGTATCTTCTTCTTGATAAATAAAACACGCACACTTTAAGAAAGCAGACAACCCAACGCATCAAACCGAACAAAGAAAAATCACAACAGGATGTAATTCCGGACTTAAATAAGATATAATGCTTGTGGAATGGATGTTTCTGATTTTCTAGAAAATTAAGACACGGAAAATTCCAAAATTTATAAGTACGTGAAAAGCGAGAAAAAGTTAGAAAGCTTTTACGCTCCTCCCGCCGTCGGTTGTGATCTGACGCCGTCGAGTTATCCCGACAACGGCTGTCTGCGATTTTACGAAAAAATTACGGAACATTTTATCTTTAAAACTGGAAAATTTCTGCAAAACATCCATTATGACTCGATACAAGCATTTGACTCTAACGAACACACATATATATCTTTTTCAAGAATTGTAATTCTCATGTTCACGTTCTTTTTAAAGCGTGTGTAATCCTCCTACACTTATCCCTTTTGTAAAATACCTTTATATGTAATTAAGACGAGGTTAAAGACAAAATAAAGCATTTTCACAAATTCAAACATGAGAATAAACAATCAATGAAAAGATATATGACACTAAACAAACAAACAATTAAACATGGGTTGCCTCCCACGGCGCTTTTCTTTATTTATGAGTCTTGTAGCTAGACTCAAGTCGTGCCCTACGTGACTTCATTTCCGTCCTTCTTTTCTTCCACTAAGCCTTCATCATAAGGTTGTAGACGTTGTATGCTCACCGTGAATTCTCTTCCAACATCGTCTATTATGATAACGGTTTTATGTTTTAGATTAGCTTCTTTCACCGTATAAGGTCCAAACCATCTTGGCTTATTCCTTCCCCATAATGCCTTTATTCTTGATTTATACAAAAGCACCTTTTCTCCATTCGAAAATTCCTTAGGGTTCTTTTGAGTTTGTGGTATTGTGGTATAGTTATTTCCTAACTTTTTATCACGTTTCCACAATGTCGCATTTAACCCTTGAACCATGAATTCTCTAAGCCCTTTTCCCATTCAACCATTTTCTTTCGAACGGCATTATTGGAGACACGAATTCATATCTTTTACCTTCTCCATAATCTTCAAAGGATATCTCGGAACAATAGGTACCTAACTTGTCCTTTTCCACTTTTGAGTATCATAATCCCTTCACCGCATTTGATGGTTGCCTTGGCGGTGGTCGGAAAGGTGCTCCCGGATTAATGGCAGGGTTTTATCTTCCTCAATGTCTACAATTGCGAAGTCCACGGATAGACAATATTGGCAACCTCAATTAAGACATCCTCCGCTATTCCTATGGGATAAACATATGAATGATTTGCTAAGGAAAGTCTAAGATTGGTCTTGGCCGGTTCCTCCTTAGTCAACTTATTATAGGTAGCAGTGCATTATGTTTACATCGGATCCACAGTCGGCCAAGGCATTTAGGTTCTCTAAGTCACCTATGCTACATGGAATTACAAAGTTCCCGAGATCTCTTGCTTCTTAGTTCTTGGCTTTCTCGTAATCGACTCATACATAGGTCCAATAGGCATGGTGTCATACTCTTCCTCTCTACTTCACCTAAGAGGGCTTTCCTAAGAACATCATTGCACCTAAAGTTTTTCACTTGGTTAATGATTGTTTTATTATTGATCTCATGCTTAAGGTAATGCTTGATGAATTTGGGTTCATCATTAGTCCGAGCCTCATTCTTATCCTTACCATCCTTGTCGCTCTCGTGCTCCTTCTTCTCAACTACTCCATCCTCATCAGAAGAAATGGAAATGGCGTTAATAGACAAAGTGGGGGTGGCGTGCTCATCGTTCCTCACTAGCACCTTCTCAAGAATCTTCGTCTTAGAGTACTCTTTCACTGAGTCCATCATCTCCGCCATTTTTTCCTGCATTACATCCCTATGTCCATTGAAGGCTTTTAAGAGGTGTCGAGCTTGGTTGTCATCTCGCTTTGTCGTTGCTTGAAATCGGCTTCAAGTTGCGTCAATCGAGCTTCTTGAGATGACATGAATTTGGACACCATTCCTCAAGACTAGTGGAAGTTCGGTGTTTGGAGGGTTGTTGTAGGATTTTCCTAAGTTATTTGGCTCAAGCTTAGGAGTCTCGTGAGGAGTTCATTAGAATTTGGCTTGATCTTCAAGTTCGAGCATCCTACGATTGGAAGGTTGTGAGTCAATGGGAGGCAAAGAGACGCCTTATCGATTTTGGACAACTCACGGGGTCATTCCAACATTCATTTTCATAGAGGCAAGGTCCTCTATGTACCCCATGATTCTTCCACGGTGAGTTTACTAAGTTTACCACCGGCGCTTGGTCGATGGATTTCTTAGTTGAGAAGTTGACACGATCGTAAAGATTTGGACTAGAAGCCAAAGATCGATGCCGTGATGAGGGACTTTGTGGAGCAATTCCTTAAATCGAGTCCACGCCTCGTCTGAGTTTCGCCTTGGCGTTGTTGGAACATCAAGATGTCATTCCTAAGTTTGGTAGTTCTCTCCGGTGGGAAAAATTGGGCGAGGAAACGAGTGGTGAGATCATCCCATCTTGAGATGGATCCGGCGGGAAGTCCGTCAAGCCAATTACTAGCTTGGTCCCGTAGAGAGAATTAGAAGAGACGCAGACACGTGGTCTCCCGAGTAGTAGCATCAAGGTCGATGGAATCGGCAATTTTAATGAAATCCTTAAGATGCTGATTAGGATCTTCGGAACGAAGTCCATGGAATGCACATCCGCTTTGCACCAACCGGATGGTGTCGGATCATGAGGCCATAGTTCGGGCTTGGTCGGAAGCTCAATGGTGTTTCTATAGCTTAGGTGGCTTGGTCTTGAGTATTCGCCAAAAGTACGGCCTCTTGGCGGGTCATTTGGTGGTGGGTTGATGAGTGGTGGTTGGTTATCACCTTCCATGATGAAAAGTGATGGGGTTACGAACAAAGGTTACGAAGGGGATAGACTAAGAGAAATCTAAAAATAAGAAAAATTTACTTGATAGGAATCAAGCAAGAAACCTAAGCGAGGTGGACTACTAACTAGCTATTCTATTCCCGTGGCGCCAAAAACTTGATAACGCTACGCGTGGTTCGGGGTCAAGGAAACTTCCTTTTCTTGAGCAAGTTTTATAACACCTAAGCGATGAACCTAATCGTTGTAGTGTAGTAATTAGGGTAAGCCGGGTATTGATATCGTTCTCTAGGAGAATAGTGTCGTTAGGTTGAAGTATATGTCGATTTAAGTCTAAAGATGAGGGATGATTATTTTTGTATTTTTATATTTTATAAATCTCGGTTTTGGAGGGGAGGGTGGAATTAGTTGCTAGTCAACTATTCCAAAAGATACTAACTAACTAAGGGATCTACCGATGCGTGAAGCGTATCTACTTATGATGTATTACTCCTTGCTAGCTATCCAATTCTACCTCTTGAATTGTCACGTCCTATTGATGGTTGAATTGTCGTCCTTATTCCTAGTTGCGTTGTGTGTCTAAGGTTGTAGGGTATGCGTTTCTCCCTAACTCTTTGAATTCACCTTTAAGTGTAGTAAACAAAATCCACTAAATCATTCATAAACTAACTTTAAGGTTATCTTTGGTTTAGTAAACGAAATCCACCAAGTCATTCATAAACTATCAAAGATTTATCAAGTATTAAACACAACGATAGCTAGTCGCACTCCTAAGTTAATTACAATTAAGATAAGAAACAACCAATCAAACAAGAGAGCGGTGGGATGCAAGAATTATAAACTAAACCAATTAGATTCATTGAAGTTGTCACACCCTAATGATGAAGATAGACACAAGCATCACTAAGAAATCAATAAGATCTAATTAATTATATACAAGTTTCACACAATCATAAGCAAACACAAGGTGAATTAGCCAAGCATAATTAATGAAGAGCAAGCAACAATTGTGATAATTGAAGACATACCATAGGATTGGATAAACAAACAAACCATTACAAGATGTTTATGGAGTGGTTGAAACCCTTTAAGTTCTTGGAAAAACACCCACTAAACCACGGAATCGGACTTAGGGTTTAGGGCTTACAAAAAGTGAAGTTATAATGTTATATTTATAGGCGATTTTTGTCGGCAAAAGAGTGACGGCGTCACACTTATAGAGTAATGGCGTCCACGACCATTTCAAACAAATTGTAGATTTTCTCGTTCGGTCGCGTGGGCTTTTGAACCACCTTAATCCGAGTTCGTATGCAAAAGTTATGGCCAAAACAATATCGCCTACTTGGCATATTGTGACTTGATCGACGTGTGGCGTTACCTTATGCTTGTGGCCGTCCCCTTGATCTGGCTTGCGTCTTGGCGCATCTAGGCCGTCACGAGTAGCGACGGCCTATTCCTTTAGAACTGGCGTCGTCCCGAAAACATGCAATTTCGCTTCTCGGTAGTCGTAAAATGCCTTCCGACGTACGTCGCGGATATCTTGATGGCGCCGTCGCTTATATTTCAAAGACTTTGAGTGTCTCGATTCGACTTTGGCCATTTTCTTCGTATATTCGCCTTTTCGTCCAAATAAGCATCATTCCGACATTTTGCCTTCAAGAGACCTAAAAGTGAAAAGGCGATATTAAGCAATAACGGATACAAAGTGATCGAATAAGGGCTTAAATGACCCTCAAAAGGTACCTTTTAAAACCTTATCAGATATTTTAATGGGTGAAAAATAAAAACAAAACAAATAGTCTTAGCTCAAAACCAAGTTGTCACCGCCCACCGTTCATCCAAAATTCAAGCTTCAAGATGAAGAAACCGGATCATGATGTGTCAAGTGAATGTGCCATTAGTGGACGTCATGATGAGCACATTACATGTTCTTCGAAACGTTGGTATAGTTTACTTAACCAACTCAAATATTCAAATGTGATCGAGGTGGCCTCCTCGATGCTAATATCTCGTAATCTCGTAACATAGTGCTATAACTTTGCACTTTAACAATAAGAAAAAATGTTAGGTTACCATTCTATCACATCAATATGTATTTCTAGAGAGAGAAAGTTTTAGTGAGAGAAAGTGGAAGGAACTAATGAAGTATTAATGAAATGATAATTGCAATTAGAACCAACAACCTCTCCCTTCAAGGGAGGGGGTATTTATAGTGTTTACATAAGTAGGGGTGTTTCCCCTTGGTTCTAGAAGAACCTCTTATCACAGCTCATGGGTTTACTACATGAGCTGTAAATCTAAATACAAACATTTATAAACCATAATTGTTAACGACCTATTACAAATGAAATGACCTACACTTTATAATAAAACATGTTCATAACAATC